>OX346247.1:124922096-125373984 GCA_947049315.1 Epistrophella euchroma
CCCTATACCTTGACCACTTTACGCAAAGAAACCCTTGGGCAAAATGTTTGGTTAGGCACTACTTACAAAACTGTATACCTATTATCGGGTACCTCGATGAGGGTAGGTCGTTCTATGGCATGATCTTCCTCTATCGACTTTTCAAATTTAATAAGATGAAGGCTTACAACTAAATCAGGATTTCTCTGGGAAGGGAAGAGATATCGAAGAGATGTAAATAGAATTTAAAAAAAGAAAACTAGTGCTTTCAGAAACCGTTACAAATTTTGTTGAAACAGAGTACCTCACGGTTTAACGTAACCTCGAAAAACCGATTTTTTTTTTACTTTCAAACGGGAAAATCCCAAAAACGTGATATAATATTTCTGACTTCAGATTCGAATTCAGCATACCAAAAAACCTTCGGAAAAGTATATTTTGGTTTCTGACCCAGTCAAGGCAGCATTCTTTTCTATATTCCCTTGACTGAACGCCACCCCTGGGATTTAATGAGATAATCAAAACCTTATTTCTCAATCCACTGTGCCAACAAAAATCTATCCTATCCTTCTATTCCTTCTAACATTGCCTAATTTATAAGACCCTAGGTCTTACTGGCATATATATGTTTGTGTTGTTTTTTTTTTTTTTTTTTTTACATAAGTAGCCTTAAATAAATTTTGTGGTACCATTTACTCAAAAAGTATTTGACCGATTTCGATAAATTTGATATGGTTGGAAAGCCACAATAGCAGAGATGTGCAGAATATACTTGAGACACGCATTTAAGCACGGTGGGTCATTTTTGTTTTTGTACTGTCGAACATTGTGCATATTAAAAAAAAAAAAAAAAAAAACAAATTAAAAAAAAATGTTTTTTTCCTTCAATATTTTCAAACGAAATGTACATAGCAGAGCAAAGCTTCTTTTTGGCATCCTTTCAAAATCCATGTTTTAAATCTTCTACAAGGGGTTGCCATATTAATAGGGACATAACTATTTTTCGTGATTTTGAATTTTAAGTGAATTCAGTTTGGATGTCTTTTTCCTTCAGTAATGGAGTCACACTCTTGGCGTTTCGACATGATGCCAATTCGCACATAAAAATATAGGGTTCTCCGTTTTGAAAAAATTGTTGAGACTGGGGTTGAAGCCGACTTTCCAGTAATTCCTTGCTCTGGTCCCACCTCAACCAGGGCAAAGGCGTCTTAAATTCTTGGCAGCAATATGGCGGACAACACCATTATAGGTTTAAGATCCGGCAAGGCCTTACTCAACCAGGGCAAAGGCGTCTTAAATTCTTGGCAGCAATATGGCGGACAACACCATTATAGGTTTAAGATCTGGCAAGGCCTTATATTGTCGAGGGACAATGAGAAATGGCCAGAAAAAGCAAGAACTTTGAAGTCGACTTCTACCCCAGGCCACAGAATTTTTCCGAATGGCGTGATTCGGAAGCCTGTTACAAACCCAAGAGTCTGACTGCATTCATGAAGGATAAATCTATCAAAGTTATCTAAAACTCTTAAATTCATAAACTTTAAAAACATGAAAAATAATGATTTCCCTATTAATTTGGCAACCCACCCCACTGTAAATGACAGCTTATAGGAAAAAAAAAAAGTGTCATAGTCCTTTTTGTAGAGAATTTCACGATATGTAGCATTCGCACATTGAATTAAACTAAACGCAAATAGATTTAACCCAAACGCAAATAGAATTAACCCAAACGCAAATAAATTTAACCCGAACGTAAATAGAGATCTAACCCAACTTCTTGAGTCTTATGTACTTTAGCGCTGTTCAAAATCAAGATACCATCGTTTAAAAATGTATCGCTCACTTTTTCTGCAAGTTTTTGAAGAAAAGAGCAAAACTTGTTGGAACTACGTTTGCGAATGCTATATGTAGAACCAGGGTCTTTAGTGACTTACAACTCTCAATCATTCCTGTGTGTCACAAAAGTACCGGCATGATTCGGGGCACCAGAAAGACGGCGCACGGAGAATACATTTAGGATAGGTGGTGAAAAGGAGGAAGGTTACAAATGCTTTAACGGTGTAGAGGTCGTATCATCCTATAAATATCTTGATATAAATGAATTGTTATATACATAATATATATATGTATGTTAATTGTTATCAATTAAGGCATTATACAATATAGAATAAAATTATCCTGGACAAAAAATATTTTCAACAATTTTTAGCATTTCCTTTGTAGTTTTATTGGCTTAGAAAAAGTGTGAATTGAATTTACACAGTCTATCAGTTATCAATTCTGTTGTGTTAACTGAAAATAACGTATCTAACCTGATTTTCTTATGATTACAAGAGTTCTTTAATGCGATTTTTTTTAATAGTTATAAACTATTTTTACTAAAAAAGGAATGTGTTTGGATTGGTTAGCTGATCAAAAAGCGATATACAACTTAAGTTGTCAATAAAAACCATTCCAAGGATTTCAAAATGGGCCTGAATTGAAAAAATCGAAATCTATTGCAGTTTTTTTGGCTTAGAAACATAAACGTCAATTGATTTTTTTTTAAACCTTATAAATAACTTATTATGGCATTGTGTAAACTAAATATTAATTTAAATGGCTGAAATCTTACCAGGCTTATTATTTTACTAAACTCGAAAGCTATTAGGCTGCTGCTGATGCGAAACTAAAAATCCGATACAAAAATGATTTAAATGTCTAGGTACAAATGAAAAGAATTTAATTCTTAATGTACTCCCCATGTTTATATTTTTGAATAAAGAAAGAATTAGTTGCCTGTACCATTAATTGTGTGTGGAGAAGTGACATTTGTTCTCTATTTGTGTTTTTATTTGTTGTTTCTTTCTTCTGGCTTTCTGTGCTTTTTAAGCGTTTGTGTTTTTTTTATTTTTTTGAATCAGTCTAGTATACATAGACTAAAATTATCCTGGAGTCAATATCATTGTTCGTTATAAAGATATTGAAGCCGAATAACATAAAAAAGAATTATAGGTTGATTTTTTTTTAAGTCCTACCAATTCTTCACTTCTTCACAGGCCGAAGTCGATAGCATTTTTTGTTCTCGAGATATTTGAGAAACAAGCCATTTTATAATTTTCTTTTTGAATAACGGTAATAATAAAAACTCTAATTGAATTTTTCTGAAAACCCTTTCTGCACGTAATGGCCTTTTTACGAAATTTAATAAATAGACAAAAACCTTCGTAGTAGAGCTCTGGGTTCGATTCCCAGCCACTGATACCTAAACACAAGTCTTTTTCAGCGCTACTGCCTCTTGCGAGGAAGTGACAATCCTGAAAAAGTATCTCCTGTCACAGAAAAGTGCCGCCCACATAACCGTTCAGATTCGGCAATAAACTGTAGGTCCCCTCCATTCCTGCAGGCACACAAACAGGAATGGTTGAGTTGTAAGTCACTAGGCCCTAGCTCTTCATGAACTGTTGTGCCACAAAGAAGAACAAGATTATAAGCTTCAAAATGTTACTCTTCAAAGAGTTACTAGCCAAAAGGATTTGGGAATCATTTTTGACTCGCATTTAGCTTTTAATATGCATTTTGACTACATAATTTCTAGAGCTAACGCTATGTGGGGATTTCTATTTAGGAACTCCTCTGAATTTAGAGATCCTTATACATTGAAGGCTCTATATATTTCCTTAGTTCGTCCCATTCTAGAATATTGCTGTGTAGTATGGTCTCCTTTATTTAATAAAGATATGCAACGTATTGAAAAAATTCAAAGAAGATTTTCTATATATGCGCTTCGAAAACTGAATTGGTCTACTTCCTTACCATCGTACAAGAGCAGATGTGAATTAATTGGTTTAAAGCCTCTATCATTTAGAAGAACATATTATTTTATAACTTTTGCGAGAGATGTCATAAGAGGGCATATTGACTGTGCTCCTCTTTTAGCTTTGTTTGGTATTTATGCTCCCTCAAGAACTCTAAGACCTAGAATTGAGGAATTTTTCTTTATTTCTCATCATGCTACAAATTATGGTCGTAATGAACCAATCACCAATGCTTGTATTAACTTTAACCGTTATGCAAATGTAATTGATCTTGAATTGAATAGAAATATTTTTAAGTTTAGTATTCTTGAAGCCATTAATGAATAAGATAATTATTTTGTTATAATATTTAAGTTATTTTAGGTACATATCTGCTTAGTCTAAGAAAGTTTTGTTACTTATAGACGTAAATAAATAAATAAACACCCATTTAATAGATACCCAGATATTTCGGAAATAGGTCTGTTTGGTTACTGAATTCTTACGACGTCGCACAACTTTTCACTAATTCCTGTTTGTTAACTCAAGAAAGTTGCAGAAAGTAGTAAGAAGAGAGCACATCGAGAGAGTAAGGGCCAGTTGTACAAATTTACGCTGAACCGCAGATCAACTAAACTCGAGTTAAATCGTGAACCAGGTTCAACTTTGAGTGCGTTGTACAGTCGTGGTTCAGGTGAGAGTTAACTGAACTCGAGTTAAAGTCTATATACTAGAAAAATTGAGTATATAATATAGCTTACGTCAATGTCAAATGTCAGTCGATTGCTCGATTTCTGAATTTATCGCACAAACATCATGAGTTATTTCACAAGGTTTGCTCAAATCATTCTTTTAAATGCCGAATTCTAATGATAATCCTCAATCGAAAAATAAAATAATACTAAAAATAAGATTGTGACGACACAAAAATTCCAAGATGGCGGCTCGGGTGTATAAAATAAGCATACCTTGTATCTGTTTATCGTGACTGTCAAAAAAATTCAGTTTGAAGTGAGATAGCATGTAGAGGTACAAGAAACATTCTACATCAAAAATTATAATAGCCAATCGCATCCTTGGACCCTGGCTGACTCTCAAGTTAACCCGCCGAAATCGGCGAGTTAAATTTTTCGTGGTTCAGCGGTGAGTTAAGTCTTAAACCTCGATTGTACAACACTTCATAGCAGTTGAAATGAGTTCAAATCTTGAACCACTGCTGAACCACGACTGTACAACTGGCCCTAATTGGCTTTTAGTGCATATTAGAACCTTGAACCATCGTTGAACCTCAGTTAACCCGCCGAAATCAGCGAGTTAAAATTCCTGAACCACGGATCAAAATTTAAACCACGATTGTACAACTGGCACTAAGAAATTTCCCCTGCTTGCAACTTTCTGTTACATAAATTTCTGGTTGCAAGGAGTTTATCAACTGTCAAAATCTGTAACTGCCCTCTTCTGTTAGTCCATTTTCATTTTTCTGTTTTTTTTTTTTTTATTGCAATATGGCGGACAAATAATATATATTTGTTGTTTTATTTGAAAGTGATTTTATTAGATGCTGAATTCTAGGTAATATTCTTCATTTTAAGATAGAAAATATTACAAAAAGATGATTATGACGTCACAAAAATTCAAAGATGGCGGCTAGGGTATATCTAATGAGCATACCTTCTTTGTTCTTTTTTGTTTATTTATCGTGGGCTGCTGCAACTTAAGTTTGACGTTTCAAACACAAACTGCAACAAGGCGTTTGTTAAATATGTGGCAGGTATTACTCTCTTTGAAAGAATTTTGCCCTTCTTTCAAAAATATGACAGATTTTAAAACTTGTAGTACAAAAGTAACCAAACTTAATAATCTTAATATCTTTAAATCAGTCATTACTTTATGCTAAAATAATGGACTAAAATGTCTGGGGTCCGATCACAACTCTAGACAGCATTATTTTCTATATACCCACACTTTCAGCTGGGGGCTGATTCTGGTTCTGTGAAAAAGGGAAACGAAAACCTCTCACCAGTAATTCCGATTCTGGTTTTGTGAAAATGTGAAACCAAACATAAAAAACTTTCATAGTGAATAATTTCTTTTCGCGCCGTCAAATTTTCGTGAATCTTCAATATGAAAGGCTGAATACAAAACAAGTAATGAGAAATCCAACCATGTTTCCATCGCTATCCAATCCATAGAAAAAAATGTTTCTCTCTCAACCGTTTCTGTGTACACGTCAGAATTGAGAGAATTTCGCTGACTGCGCATGCGCTTCGGGGTAAGGTGATTCGTTAATACATTTCGTCTCATGGCTTCACAGAACGAGAATCGCTGTTTTGTACCAAGTGAATCGAAAAATTGAAAGCAATGCATGAGAGCGAATGTGAAAACGATTTATTCGATTCACTTTTTCACAGAACCAGAATCAGTCCCCTGGACCCGAGCCGCGGGTTTTCATAAACACCTTATTTCTCAGTCCACTCTGCGGGCAATTCTTTCCTGTTCTTCTATTCATATATTTTTCAGGTTTTGAACGAATAAAAGATCTTACTATTTTTTCAAAAATTATATTTAAATTAAAACCGCCAAGGCGCCAAGTTCCTATTTTATGTTTTTAGCATCATACTTAGGCGCAGTCATAGCTATCATTGAAATTCATCATTAAAATCTTTTAATTTAAGTTTTGAGGCATTTAAAAAGCAAAATTAGTATTTATTATGATCCCAATATGAAGCTGGCGACTATATTTATTGCCAAAAAAAATTCTCATTTGAGCCCAACTTTTCATATAAATCGACTTTAATTATTTCAATGATTGCACTACCTTACCAATGATCATTGAAACAATAAAAGACATTTCATGAGAACGGTTTGGCCGAAATTAATTTTTTTTGGCCAGATATATTAATTAAGTCATAAGCTTTATTTTGGCATCAAAATAATCATAGATTATGCATCCTAAACGTCTTAAAATACATCATCAAAATTTTCAATGATGACTTTCATAATAGATACATAGAACTATGGCCTTACTCCATATGCCACAAAAAATGTCAAAAGTGACATGTATGCTTAGTTTTTTTTTGCACGAAACGAAGCTGGTTCAGAAGTGTTTGGTTGGAGTTTATTATCCTTCAAAATCAAATTAAATTAAATTGTTTGGGAGTGAATGTACAAAGTACTTGGATTTATTTGGATTTATATGGGCATGTATCGTGATGTCGTAAATAAGTCTGGCAGTTTTTGTCTCAGTCAAGGTGGGGGTTAAGAAACCGATTTTCGGGAAAAAATTCTGGCTCTGACCAGAATAAGAGTACCTGCGTTCATTCGGATAAGCAAATATTGATGACCTAAGACCTCGAGCGAAAAAATTTCAGCAATCGACTTAAAACATAGAAGAGCATTGATTAATACATAAAGTCTACTACGCTGTTAATACGAACCAAAATTTTTCTGTACTATCCAACACCACAGTGAAACTAACGATAACCAAAACGGAAAGTGAAAGTTTTAGCAATGCCAAAAGAAATGGCATAAAGCCATGCAGCAATGAAAGAAACAAGAATATATGTAAATACGAATAAAACTCAAATTTGTGCACACAATTAATGGTCCGAAACAACTCTGTACGAAAAAAGAGTGGAGACTTCACCAAATAATCTGCTGCGAATATCAACAATCTCGGTCAACGAACAGCGTACTTCAAAACTACAATTTTATTTATTATTATTCATCATTTTTGTATGGGATTCTTCGCTTCGCGTCAGCGGCATAAATGTTTAATATCTTGTCACTATAAAAATTGAAAAGGCTTCGAAATACTACGTGACCAAAAATCTCGCTTTTTTTCAGCGACCATAATTACAGAATCGAAAAACAAAAAAATCGGAATTTAACATTTTTTCACAATAAAAAAAAAAATAATTAGTTCTCAAAAACAGTAACTAAAAAAAAATATGCACATGAATATGTACATATATAAATAAATACATTGTATTAAAAAAAAAAAGAAGCCGTTTGGCCGATTAGTTTCTTTTTTTTCCTTTTTTAGGTAATATAACAATTATGTGTGCGCGCGAATATACAAAAAAGAGTAGGTACTAAGCAATGCGTTATTCTTTTCCCTACTAAAGTTTGTTTTTGCTGGTTAAACTCTTTCTTAAAGTGTAAAGTGCAAGGGCTTCATTAATTTTGTCCCTACTTATGTTGGTTTTTCTTTGTTAAGCTCTTTTTTTAAGGTGTAACTTTTTTTTCTGAACTACATACATACTGCCGTGTTAACTGAAATTCACGTATCTACAATTTTTTATGATTATAGGAGTTTACTTTGCCGTTTTTTAATAGTTATAAAACTATTTTTGATAAAAAGAGGATGTGTTTGGATTGTTTTACTGTTCAAAAAAGCGAGATACGACTTTAGTTATTAATAAAAACGATTTCAAGTTTCGCCTTAACTCAAAAAATCGACTTGTTTTTTATTTTTAGCCCAGGAAAATTAGACTTTCACTTCGAAAAAAATCCGACAAAGCTGAATTTTGTTGGAGATCTTTATTTTTGTATCTTAGGCACTTTCCAAAAAGTACCCTCAATTTGGGTCTCAAGTTTTTACGGGAGTGAAAAGGGTTAAATTTTAGTTTTTTGCAAATTTCTAAAAACTATCAATGTTTATAAAAAATGTGGAATGCAGAAGTTGTAGCTTTTTTTTCTCGTTTAATTTTCCTGGGCTATATTGTGGAACTTAAACAAATAATTTTAAGTATACATTATATAATTTTAAAGTGATCTTTTTTTATTTTATCCTTCCTGAGCCAAAAACTTTTCTTTGATATAAACTGATAGTTTATAAAGATTACAGTTTTCAATGATTTTTAATTTTAGCAAAATTTTAATGAGAATCACCCATTATGTAAATAGACTCTTCAATTTTCTGAAGCTTAAAACCACCGTAAAACATAATCGTAATAAATTTTGAATATAGCTATCTTATGTTTTCCACAGATGCATATGATAGAGATAGTAATAACAGAAACGATATGGTGAAATGTTTTACGTGATGAGGCCCTAGCGCTCACCTTAAAATATAATATAGAAAATCACAATAAATTCCGGTGATTTTTTTTTTCGTAAATATTTGCTAGAAGTGTCTTGAATGAATGAATGAATGAATGAAGGAAAATTTTGGGTGTTATTACACTGCGACCTTAAGATCTATTGTGCCCCCCATCTAGAGTTGTGTGATGAGGTTTCTCATTTGCAGCTCAACCTCCAAATTAGATTCCTTGAGGAATTTTAGTATTTGGGGTATTTTTAGAGAGGATAGTCTGCTCTCTTCTATCTGGCGATGTCCCAGGTATCTATGTCTTTGGTGCATGAGTGCATCGCAGTTGCCTAATAGGTGGTCCGGCGTCTCCTCATGGGCATTGCAGAATCTGCAAGTGGCACTGCTCACTAGGCCAAGAATACTAAGATGTCTTCTTAGCTTACAGTGGCCTGTGATAAGCTGATGCAGGCTTGGAATCGTTCCTGGTTGTAGTTGCCAATAAGGAGTTTCGCTTGCCTCAGCCTAGGGAGTTCTTTCCAGTTTTTTAATCTTTTTCCTCCTCTTCTGTTTTGATTCTATTTTTGATAACGTTTTCTCCTATACCGCAGTAGGGTTCCGGCCCCGTTAGGAGTGTGGCTGCCCCCAGTTTTGCTAAGGAGTCTGCCTCTTCATTGCCCTGGACGCCTATGTGGCCTGGTACCCAATGAAGTGTGACATTATTTTTCTTGCCTAGTTCGTTTAGCCTGCCCACACACTCCCATACTAGTTTTGAGCTGATGGTATATGAGTTTAGGGCTTTGAGAGCAGCTTGGCTATCTGACATGATGGCAATGTTTTGATTTCTATAGTTTCTTTCGAGATTACATTCTGCACATTTACCTATGGCATTTACTTCTGCCTGGAAGATGCTTGTAGACTGGCCCATCGGCAAGGAAAGTTTGGTTCTAGGCCCAAAGATTCCTGCCCAAGTCCCTTCAGTTGTTCTCGATCCATCTGTATACCATTTGATGGAATTTGCTTTAAGCGTGTAGTTCACTGTTCACTGTAGAAGTGTCTTACAATGAACGTAATATACATTATAGCTTTACTGACAATATTAAAAATGCAAAAACTATTTTTGTATTCAAAAGAGAAATTTCAAATATGTAAAAGTATCAAACTGAGCAAAATGTAGAAACAAATTATGAAATGTTTTATTTTAAATGCCAGAGAAATAAATGACAAAGTAAAGCTGGGTGGAAGATTTAAAAAGAAAACTCTAAAATGGAAATAAACAAAACAACAACTCTTACAATATTATGCCTTTTTTTTTAAGCCCAGATAAGTATGTGTATTTTTTAAATTTTTTTGAAAACAATTTCAATTAATATTTTTCAAAACGCTTTTAGAATTAATTTTATAATTTAAAAAAAACGTATAGGTACGTACTGTTAATTTTTTAAATTTAGCCCTAGTTTCATATAAATTTTAAGTTGAATGCTAATAGTAATAACAAATTGATTGCTAGTTCTTGAAAAATTGGAAAGTAATCAGTCCACTTTTTGTTAATGTCAATATTTTAAAATATCTTGCTGTAGAAATAAAACGACAATTACCTACCTGGATTTCAAATCATAAATAGTAGATAATACTACATATGACTGTTGCCGTAACTTGGAACAAGTGAGACCGCCACCATTAAAAGTTTTTTTTTGAACAATGATTCAACAAGTCCAATTCAATAATGCTATGCTTTCTACTTTACTTATTTATTTTAGTAGTACATTTCAGAAATGTTACATATTGCATAAACCTTAATAATAAAACAATCCCTGGCCCTATGCAAAATTTTCCAGCTTAAATTATTAAGCTTTTTATCGCATCCTTAGCAAACCTGACTGTAAATTAATTATTAATTTTGATATGAATGAACCTAAACTTTTGACCAGTAGTGTACCTACATATTATGTATATTGGGTTAGACAAATATAATCACAATAACAAAGGTAGGCTAAACAACTTTTGCAATAAAAACCTCATTTATGGGCTTGAAATTTAAACTTTGCACAATTGGCCGCTATGTATTGCAGAAAACAATTTTGGTTTCTTAAATAGGCTTTCTGAAAACTTGAAAATTTATACAAAACTTGGCGGCCTGGGTGTTTTCATTTTAATATATGTATGTAAACATTTTAAAAGAACAGGTATACATATTTATAAAAACTTACCTGGCATAGCATTTATCGTCTGTGTTCCATTATTCGATATTGACATGGGCATTGGATTAACCATCCCCGCAACTCCCATATTACCTTGCATTGCACCTTGCATTCCTGTCGGCGACTGCAAGTTTGGACTCTTACTTCCCAATTGGTTCAGACCCATTGCATTTACAACCATAGCGTTCTTATTACCCTGAAAATATAAACGAAATGTCATTTTAAATCAACTGAACACAAAACAATAAAAAAAAATATTAGTTTACCTGTTGTTGCAACAAATGCTGTAGATGGTGTTGATGCTGCAACTGACGCAAATTATTATTGGGAACTCCCCCGCTTGGGTCTTCACCTCCGTTCATTTGAGGTCCACCAGGGCCTGGTCCTTGTGCCGGAGGCTTATTCCCACCTCCACCCATCTGATCGCCCCACGCACCTGTTGAGACTAACTCATCCGGTAGATTATCCTCAAGACCAAATATATTTGATAGAACTTCCGCTAAACAAGTAAAGAAATCATTTTTTTTGTTTATAGGTATGTAATTTCAAAAAAATAAATTTTGTATTACCGGCATCACTGGACGATTGGGGAAAGCGCTCCATTTTAACCCGCTTTTGAGGCGGCTCATCCAGGTGATCCGCCATTATGAGGTTGATTTCTTTTTTTTAACTTAAAACACTTTATAGTTTTTCAGCAAAATGCAATTTAGTTTTTTTTTTTTACTTAAAATATTAAAGTTAGGGATGTTTTGTTTTTATTGTTTAACTGTTAGATTTTTGTTCTATCAAAGGAGATGGTTTAACATTTTTATTCGACGATATAATTAGATCCCAAAGAAACGACGATCACAAAGTTTTAAGTTTAACACAAAATAAAACACAAAATATTATCAGTTTCTGATGTTAACAAGCAAAAATTATTGCATATTTTAAGATTGATTCTTTTTTGAAATGCAAGAACAATTCGTGTTTTAGAACAGTTTTTAAGTTGCATTTTTTTCATTTTTTAAGTTCTTTTGTATTTGTTTTTAAGAAAAATGAAAAAACTATCGAGGTTTTGCGTTTCCTCCATTTGCACATTTTTATTTTTTAATACTGCTGCTTGTTAAAATGTTGGTTGTGGTGCTGCTGCTGCTATATTAAAAAACATACACATGGAATTAGTTAGATATACCAAAGAAAACAGAGGGACATTAACTATAGAGACGGAGCACAGTGGAAATTATTCGACTTTCCGTGGTCCAACAACAAGACAAAATTCAATTCAATTTGACGAACCTAAGGTGGAAGGGAAATTTTTTCCTTGCAAAATTGTGGCCTTGAGTTGTTAGAATAAATTTTTTGGAATGTTTTTAAGTTTTTTGGAGCTTCAAACGGCATTTTATTAGTAAATTAACAATTCCATGAAAAACTTTTATCATAAATCAGCCACAAAATTGAACTGACTCGAAGCAGAAGAGAGCAAGAAAGTCAAAATCAAGAATGCGAATACGAAGACTGCGGCGGCGGCGATGGTCATGGCGATGGTGAGCGAGCAGCGATGATGATGAGGGAAAAGAGAAAATTTCACCCATTCGACTTGTCATTTCAAATAAAATACACAGACCACGTACAATGGCTACGTCGGTAAATAAATTTTAATGAAAATATTTTTCCAAGTAAACATTAGCGTTTTCAAAAATAAGAACAAAAAATAATTTTCTTTTTCCGGAAGAAAAAAAAACAAAAAAACTTAACAACAATTAACTTTTTTTTCGCTTGCCAAGGCGAAAAACGAAGTGAAAAACCAACTGATCCGACGATCCCCGAATCTTATTGAGAAAAAAAAGGAAAATAATATTTATTGCGATTTTTGTGGTCCACTGTCTCAGTATAGAGCGGTATCACTCTAACTTTTAACAAATTAACTGCATCGTTCTCTGTTTTACATTCGTAAAATCCCGAAAATCTCTTCGCCGTATATAGTTCTTTTTCAGTCAGTTTGCTAGGGCCTATACCGCGTATGAACAGATAAGAATGAGATTCTGCTCGTTACTCGCCCCAGCGCTCGCACACAAACACACAACGTACACAAGCAAATTAACACTAGCTCAAATTATACAGAGAAAAGAAACCCAACGATGAACGAACGAAGCGAATATGTACGACGAATATACGAAGCGAATCGAGAAAAAATTGAATTGAAATTTTTTTGTTGGTCACACAGAAGAGGCGAAGGCGAAAAGAAGAAAAATCCAAATATTTTTTTTCATTTTACACCGAAAAACTAATTAAAATGCAAAAACATAATCACTTTTTTTTCGATAATTTCATTTACCATAGTTTAATGCATCGATTTAAATTAATAAGGAATTTTAATTATTTACAATTTTAAAGAGAAAATTTTTCACAAAATTTTTGGGATGAAGAAAATTCTGAGTAAAATTTTGTTCGACGACGAAGAACAACCGAGACTCCGATTTGTTCAAAATGGCGGACTTATATGTTGATGGCGAGAAAAAGTCGTCTTCGTCTGCCCATCGGTAGACACCAACGGCAAAGCACAATCAAATGTGAAATGATATGTGTAGTCGCAGTGTGTATGTGAAAAACAAGGAACAACTACTCACGGATTTGGCTCTCTATAACACATTTCCTGTTCTCTTTTGTTAGCCGATGAATGAAGGGCAAGAATATGGTTGTTCTTTTCTTTTGCGTTCATTGAGTTGCACACAGAGACAATATCCGCCATTATGTGAGAATCCAAGTGCGATTTGTGTGAGGAGGACATGTGATGGGGGATAGAGACATTTGATTACCGATGGCTAGTTTTGTAGTTTTTCCGTCAGATGACGCATATAAAATATATAAGGGTGCGGTCACATCTAATAAGAATATTTATGTTTCGTGATATTTTTTCAAAGTGGGAAGCTAAAGTAGAATTCCTTTCAATCAAAAATTCGATTTATTTAGAGGAAAAAAATCGTATTTTCTGGACAAATTCCTTGTATTAAAAGAAAAAAATTGGTTCTCCTTAGAAAAAAAAATCGAATTTTTTGTTAAAAGATATTCGACAAGAATTTTTTCATCAATAAATAAGAAGAAAGCTGATTATTATGATACGGTTTTTTTGCCTGCGATTTTGGTCAAATTGTCGGACTATGGCCGTGTGTGAATTGGGTTAAGATCGCGTTCATTTTTATCCGAAGATTAATTTTTGATACTAATGAGAGGTGAATTTGTATGTGGAAACCTGAAAATTTAATCTCGGATAAGATTAAAGCCTTAACTACATTGGGCACTTTTTGCAAAATTACAAAGGTAAAAATATTTTTTTTCCCACTACGCAGTTGTTTTGTGAAAAAGAATGTATACAATTCTTTTTAAACCAAAATTTAAGCTTTCTGCATCATTTTTATAAGTTTTCCAGTGAGAAAAACTATCCCAAAATGAGTTTGAAAATGTTCACTTTTGTACTTTTTCACTTTTTTGGCTTATGTAGTTAAGGCTTAAATCGAAATTTTAACCTGCCTGGTTGTTAAACGTTGTACGATGTTGCAGAATTTGCTGTCAAAACCAATTGGATTTACGCACAACTATAAGAAAGTTGGAAATTTCTTTGAATTTGAAAGTATTTTGCCGTTGTGTAATATTGTTTGACGTTCCAGATTGTCAATCGCTTGTTATTGTTGTTTTTTACATTGAATTCTGTCATTTCAAATGGGATCCACTTTGAATGGATTCCATTATCAGTAGAAACCAATAAGTCCCCTTTCACACGGAGATACTAGTTGCTGGTGATTTTTTTGACGTTTTCTTTAAATCTCCTTAATACTGCGTTTCCATAAGAGCTGAAATGAGGTAATTTGGCAAATTACAAAAAAGTGTTCACATTTCAAATTACCTAATTTTGTTTGACGGGCCAGATTGTCAATCGCTTGTTTTTGTTGTTTTTTACATTGAATCCTGTCATTTTAAATGGGTTCCACTTTGAATGGATTCTATTTGGGTGTGTTCATAAAAGTTTTATGTAATTTCCTACCGAATTTCGTGCAAATTTGGTTGAAATTACCTCATTTGGAAATTTGATTTTGTATGGGAAATGAGATGATTTTGAATTGAATTTGATAATTTTGAACGAAATTACCTCATTTGCTGTAATGAAAACGCAGTATAACAATCTCTTGTACCTTTCACACGAAGATACAAAGTCGGAGGAGACTTGCTGCATTGTCCTTTTAAACTACCTTGGTTAAACGCACACAAACGTAGTGTGAAGAGAAACGTCAACAAAATCTCCTGAATTTGTTGACCGGGGATATTTCGTTTGCCCCTCTTTCTTCCTGCCCTTCTCGCCAATGAACTAATTGTTCCCGGCAACTCAGTTGCCTTGTGTGAAAGGGGACAAAGGAGTCATGACTCAAGAGTCAACGTGTTATAGGGCACAAACAACAAACGTCAATTGGGAACTTCCACCAAACGTCAAAAACTCTAGATGGGGGGAAAACAAACACACTATTAAAGGCGCGAACAGTATCGGTGTGTATTTATATTTGTTTGTATTGTTGTTTTCCCCCCATCTAAAGCTTTTTTTTGATTAAAGAACTGTCAAAATTAGAAAGAGAAAAGACAGTCAGATTCTGGAAAAGCCCAATTCTAATTCCAAAATCTTTTCAACATCAGCGACGCCTGTTGGCCAGCACGTATACAATGAAAGGGGTTCGGGTCCCAGCTGTAGATAGAATAGTGTTGCCGTTTGAAAAATAATTTATATTATTTAAATAATTTTAATTTAAAAATGTTATGTTATAAAATATTTTACTAATAAAGAATGTAAACAAACGTGTTGGTTTTCCGAACAGGATGAATACCGCCATTTGAAATGAGATCATGTGCGTAGTCAAGGAATGCTTTTAAGAGGCAAAATCAGTTATGGATGGAACTGAAATAATTCTTTAACATTATATTATTTTTTTTTAACATAAAAGTATAGTATATTATGCAGTTATGTATTTGTATTTACGTATGTGAAATAGAAGAACAGGTATATTTTTCTGAATTTTTGAACAAAAGCGAAAACTTAAAGGTGCTACCACCAATTGTTTACAAATTAATTTTAGGTATTTTAATTATTTTTATTTTTGTTTGGCTGGAGCTATTCCAAGGGGTGCCGTCAGTCTCCTTTTTAGTGGTGCTGAGCTTTAATCAAATTTTATTGTGAAAAACTTTCTACATGCACACCATGAGATTCGAACCCAAGCATATCAGATTTGCTCCCCACGCATATCAGATTTGCCGCATTCCACCGCTTATGGCCACTTACGTCACAGGTCGAGATGTGTTGTTTGTTTATCAAATGCATTTGGAGCATCAGCATTTTTATAAGCGCCTTTAAGTAAGCTCTCTTGTTCCGCCTCCATTTTTCTCCGTACCATATTTGACAGTTTACAAATCGTATTACGTATCGTGATAGGCGGCTGGGCACCCCTTGTTATAGCTATCTCCAGACAAAAAAAAAAAACCAATTAAAATATTAATTAATGATAGCACCTTCAAGTTGTTGTTGTTGTTCAAAAATTCAATTAAATTGACGGAATAAAGAACGGTCAAGTCTAACAAACTGACATTCTAGTATGAATAGTTGGCCCTTATCAAGGTAACCGTCGGAGCGGAGTACTCTCCGATTTACTACGAATCGGAGACATTTTGTCGATCGGAGAACAACCTCAGAGCAAAATGTCTCCGATTCGTAAAATTTTGTAAAAAGTAAAAAACAAGATAAAAAATAATTTTCGCCATTATTCGATTGTCCAAAAAAATAAACATTCACCTTAAAAAGAAATTTCATCTAATTTGCCCATAATTTCTTTAAAATTCTCAAACACATTTTACACAGCACAAAATAAAAACAAAACATATTTCAAATAAAACTGGCAACGCCCCTGCCTTGCTTTTTTCTTAAATGGGCATCATTGTTTTTGTTTCTCCCTTTTTTCATTTAAGAAAAAGCATTTCAGTTTCAATATATTAAGCTTGAATCACAAACTCACATGTTTTATTATTGCATTGGAATTTAAAAGCAAAAACAACATTAATGAGACCCTTATTTTGATTTCTCTTATGGGAAGTACGTTATGTCAAAACGAAAAAAAATTATCTCAGAAGCAAGCTACATGCGCTTACTGCTAGGGGCGGGCTTGGAAAGCAACTTACCAGGTGCCAATAGGTTTGTGTATACAATACAGCTGTATTAATTTCCCATGTCAATTTTAGTTTCCTATCTAACTGGCAGATGTCACTGGAATATTTTTCCTATGGATATGCAATTCAAAACTACTTATTACTTACTCTAATACTTTTGAAATTTTAAACCGTTATATTTTGTTTGAATTTCAAATAAAATAGTGTGCACAATACAACTGGATTTACTAACTATGTCATCTTTAGTTTCTATGCTAACTGCCAGATGTCACCGAAATTTTCTGTGAGTATGCAATTTAAAACCATTCTTGTTCAAATGTTTTTGTAGTTTTTAACCGATATATTTTATTTGAATTTTAAATTTAAAAAAATGTGTGTTTTCTATTAAAGTTGTTGACAATTAATAAACAAAATAATACCGAATTAAAATAAAAGCCTTTAGAAGGCTGTTTTTTTTTAGTATAAATTGATACAAAATAGCGGAGAGTTATATTATTTAACCTGAGATTTATTTATTTTTTTTATCGAGCATGTGTTTTGCTTTTTTTGTTTCGATATATGTACATAGGTAGGTACTAAAGGGCAAGTTATGGATTCGTGCGACAAATTTTTTAGCCCAAAAAATAACGGTACTTGCCATACAACCGTTCTAAAAAAAGGTTATTTATCTCAAAAATGGCTCTAAAGATTTTGATTAAAATTTTTGCGTGTATTAGTGGTGATATGGTCTACATTTTGGTGAAAAAAAAACTACCAAAAACCTTCATTAATGGTAACTCGCGTTTATTTACCTATAACTATAATAAATAATAGATATAGTAATTGTAAACATTGTTGTAGTTGTTATTTTACTTCAATGTCTTACATATTACTGATTCAATTATTTTGGGACTTAGTTTTTTTTTGTAATTTTTTTTTATGTAGTTAAGCCTTTAGTCAAGTAAATTAAGTTTTGAAATTTTTATTGTTTCGCTTGCTATAAATTACAAAATAAACACCGCGGCACTTGTTTTTGGAATAGTGGCCAGTTATACGGATCAGTAAAATGCATCACATGAAACTAATTCTGTGGTATTTTGCAAAGCGCACCATATTAGGCATGTTCAGGAAAAGTAGATCTCTGAGACTTCGCTCCGTAAAATAGTCAGCAAGCGAAAATTGAATCCCCACTATCTTGACAAAAAAACTTGTTGCTGAGGAATCCTCTGAGATCTCATTATCCTGAAATTGCCTAGTGGTCGTAATTTCGTACTAAATAATATTGTTTTAATTAATATCTACCTAAAAATATTTAACTTAAAAATAGAAACTATTTGTTTGGGGGTAGAAAAAACAACATGTGAACAGGTTGTCTTTCGTTCGTTTATTACCAAACTAGCCGACCCGTGCTCGCGTTGCTTCGCAAGCTTTAAATATACTTATTAATATGAGTAGGTAAAAGTAAAGTAAAAGTAAGTAAAAGACTTACCGCAATTTCTACTATATTATCAACAAAAATTTTATATACATACTTCCATACGCTTTCCGTAACCAAATAAAAAATTTTATTTTCTCTCATTGAAACAGTTTCATGATGCCAACTATACATTTCCTTTTATAACTATTTTTATTTTTTCCCTTGGACGGAAACTCCCTTAGACGGACAACAGTGTTGGACCGTCACTGTCCGGCTAAGGGAGACTGTATTTTATTCCTTACTCCACTCAGTTGAAATCAGTAATGTTTCATTTTCATAATCTTCAGCAGCTTTCAATTAACCTTTTTTTTTCATGCTGCTTTAGTGCTTTCTACTGAATGCATTGCCCATTTACCTCTCAAAATTATGTACATTTGTGAAACACTTCGGTTTACTGCAGAAGAAGCAAAAAATAAACACACTGCGCACGGCAGTGGTGTGGTGCGCATACTTAAAATATGTAGGTATGTATGTAACATTTTAGTTCGCTTAAGAAGAAGGAAAAAACAAACACACTACGCATTGGCCGTCGTCGTTACAAAAAGTCAACAATCGAGTGAAATGAAAGGAGGAATAAAAATGAGTGGATGAGCGAACAATTGAGTGGACAGAGATTCAGAAGCAAATACACAAAAGAAAATGCACAAAACACGGAACGATATTGAAATTGAACAAAGCAGCAACCCAGTCATTGCGATTGAATCGAATTCATAGATGCAAAAATACAAGAAGTTGATAAATTTATAATTAGTAAATAAATTTATTTCTCTGCTTAGAAGTACAGTTAAGAAATGATTTAGGGCTTAAAATTTGAATAAAACTATTGACTTTATACAAAAAATCCCACTTTTGTAAAATATCAAGCGGGTTTAAAAGCATAATTGAATATGTTGGTCAACTTCGACAAAAAAGTGTACGAAATTTTCTTAAAAGTTATTAATCTAATTCAATAAATATACTTAACAAATGAAAAATATCCATTTACATGCTTCAAAGAATAAGGAAAATTATAAAATTTGTTTCAAGTAAATCTGTTGAATACTTTCTGAGAAAAACGCGGACAAACAAAATATTTGTTTCGTCTTTATACAATAGTAATGATAACAAAATATCTCTCGTTTATCCACAAAATCATCATTTTGTGGCAACTGAGATTTGTTTATTATTATTTATTATTAATTTATGTTATTGAAATTAATAAATAAATCGCCTTTTATTTTCGGTTTACAATTTTGCACCATCTCTCAGTTGCAATTTCGTTGTTTATAGAATCGTAAATTTCCCTTTTCCTTTGAGTGAGAATATAAAAAAACAGAACCAAATCTAAATAATTCAATTAAATCTAAATAAGTTGGTACCGAACTTGTTTTTATCATTCCATTTTTATCTAGATTTTAAAATTTTGTCAATATTTTTTTTTGATAATCGGCTGATGGAGGGCTTAAACCGGCTGTGGGGGGCTTTAGCCCCTAAAGCCCACACCCCCTCCCACCCTGAATCTACTAGTGAACTTTTCTAATAGCTACTTAAGCGGTCTAACTTTGGACAACGAAATGTATTGTCTAAACCTTCACAAATGCAATATTTTTTTTATTAAACAAAGCACATTTCCGACTGCTTCAAAATACTTAGACACTGTTTAAACAAACGAAAATCTAATAAACACGACTGTCAGTGTGGATTATATGCATAGGTATTGGGTTCGCGTACTCCGAAAAAATGCATAAGTATTAAGTTTTTTAATGAATAATAAAAATAAAATAATAGAGGACTCATTAAAAAATGAAAACTTATTTTAGGCCAACAATTGGCATAATTAGAAAAGTTATTAATCGATTGTGGATAATTTGCTGTTAATTGTTAGTAGTTTCAATTTTTTGTTTCAATTTTTGTATGGTTTGCTAAATCGATATCAAGCGCCATTGACGAAATTTAAACTGTCAAATGTATTGTAATTATAAAAATGAATAATTTACGAGCAAGTTATCCACGCAGCATGCTATAATTTGGCATTCATGAAACTATCGATAATGCCTAATTTTTGGATTTTTTTTTTTTGAAATTTCTCCTAATTTTTGTAACATTTTGAACAGAAATGAAGAAATTTTTAATCTTACTGGGGGAAAGGAGATGCTGACAGATGTCGGTGACAAATTTATGTGGTGATAATCTAGGTATGCCAATATATGAGACCTATATACAGGGTGATCGGTATAAGATGCACCAAACTGCTGGAGCGAGTAGGTTGGGTTAAGACAAGAAAAAAATCGTATAGGAGGGGGTGGTCTATTTCTTCCCGTTTAGGCAGAAGGGACAATTTTCTAAAAAAATTGACTTAAAACAGGAAAACAAATATTTAAAAACAACGGTACAAATTAAAATGCCATGCTATACCTTTTTGAAAAGCCAGAAATCTCTTCTTCGATTTTCATTTTAAATTAAGTTGTGTTAGTGAACAGTTTTTGAAAAATTAATTTCCAAACTCGAAATTTTGGAAAAAAAAAATGAAAAAAAAAGTTTAAAACTAATTTTTTTTCAAAATTTTATGTAATTAAGTATAATTTTTGTTTTTTTTTCATTTTTTTTCAAAATTTCGAGTTTGAAAATTAATTTATCAAAAACTATTCACTAACACAACTTAATTTAAAATGAAACGTTGTTTTTAAATATTTTTTTTTCTGTTTTAAGTCAATTTTTTAGAAAATTGCCCCTCCTGTCTAAACGGGGGGAAATAGACCCCCCCTTCAATACGATTTTTTTCTTGTCTTTACCCAACCTACTCGCTCCAGCAGTTTGGTGCATCTAATACCGATCACCCTGTATATTCAGAAGTAGATAAAGGATCTACGTGAATATTAACTCATCACGCATAACTTCTATAGCATAAAGAACTTGCTAATGTACAGAAACTATGACCTTTTTATATTATGAACTTTCAATTAAACCATGTACATAATGCATACATACATATATGTTTATTCATCAACACAAAGCTGATTTATTGAATATTGAATTTTGCATGTTCGTTGGCATTAATCGACGCCTCACCTCTCAAGTATGGCAATTAAATAAACTTACATACCTCAAAATGATTCATTCACTCTTACTTTATTTTTTTGTTAAAGACTTAAAATTTGGTTAATGTACAAAATCAGCTACTGCTGATGTCTGAAGCAAGAGGCGGTGGCTTTCATCGCACACAAAATGCTTCTACAAGATAATCCAGTCGATCATCAATGCTGACGTGATAATGACAGTAATTCATGTCAAGAAAGATGAAAAGCCAAAAAGGCAACAAAGCCTCCAAACGCCACACTACAATATGTATACATATTGAGGTGAGTTGCTGCATCAAAGCCGTGAGTATGCTAAGTCATGCGGTTCAAAGCGGCCCGCTTCGGTAAATATTGTTTTGATATCAAAGCTAGCTATATACTTAGTTCCATACGATATACGAAAAATGCTGAATCGTTATAGTTATACGAATTAAACTGCTTCTGAAGTCTACCTATAGTAGTATTTGTATGATCTACATTGTATCTATAGATATATTACATTATTCTATTTTCAAAAATCGATCAGTACCTAGGTACTATTTTTTGAAATTTTAGAAATGTTTCACTTCCTTTAAAAAAATGTGGGACATTTCACCATACTCTTTGAAGAAATATGACTCGTAAAGTTGTCTTTTATGAGATCGTGGGAGCAAATTCAACGAAATTCAATACACTCATTGGTTCGATGATTGCTATAGAATTCAAAAAAACAATCGTGATCTTTACCAGGCGATAGTGTCGTCTTCATCATCAACCAGTAGCTAGGCGAATAATTTGTTCTTTTATGTCATTTGTGAAGAAAAGAATAAAATTCTGCACGCAATGTTCGTTTTTATGGTGCAATTCCGTTTGGTGTTTTGCGAACATCTATAAGTGTATTGAATTGAACTCTCAGCGGGTACACCAGCGCAGCAATCCTATATAGTGACCTAGATCAAAGTCGGACTCAGCGGGATCCCTTGTGGCCATTTCGACACTTTTTCGCAGGCATAAGATAGTTTATGTCATTTTTTTTGGAAACCCATTTATCAGGACATTCGAGCTGATTTTCTACGTATACGAACGAGTATATGAATGTTATTTAAGAAACACGAACAACAGAAAAAAGTAATTCTACGGCAGGTTATTGAAGGATGGGTTTGCGAGGCGGTTACGCTCAAAGGCGCTTTGGTTTGAAGAAAAAATAAATTAAAAAAGAGGACAAGATAAAAAGGACATTAGAGTTGTCAGAACAAGTGGCGGTTATGTTTATAGAAATTATTAGGAATTTCAGGACAAGTGTACGATGTCGATGATAATCACAATGTTGATCTGTTCATCTGTGATGATTTGTGCGTGCTTGTGCGTCAACACTCTTTGCCATATTTGGTTGATAAGGACTTTGCAGGGTGCAGTATTTTTTTTATTCTTGGAAAAGGTAGGTATCTTGTATAAGAAGATCTAAAAAAATGTTTGTATTGTTTTATTAAAACAATAGAGCTATGACCGCATAGTAGCGTTTTTAGCTGACTTTTGCAAAGTTCGTATAATACTATCGATTTACATTTACCTACTATCGTATTATAGCGTTGAATTGACCCAGCTACAGAGTAATAACTTGTTGTAATACTTGGTTGTATTAAAGGTTTAATATTCATGGCAGTGCCTTGCAATTTGTTGCGTATTGTAGAGAGGGTTGATTTCGAAGAAGCAGTCTTGCTTAATCAATGCAAGCATATATATCATTACCGATTTACTTAAAACTCGCTTTCCTTATTCTTTTTAAAATGTAGTAGGATACTTTTTATTTGTTAAATATGTATGTTGAATTAGATTATTAACTTTTAAAAAATGTTCGTACACTTTTTTGTCGAAGTTGACCAACATATTCAGTTATGCTTTTTAACTTGCTTGATATTTTTAAAAAATGAGATATTTTTGTATAAAGTCAATAGTTTTATGCAAATTTTAAACCCTAAATCATTTCTTAACTGTACTTACAAGCTGAGCAATAAATTTATATACAAATTATAAATTTATCAACTTTTTGTATTTTTACATCTATGAATTCGATTCGATTCATTCGCGTGCGATAACAATCATACATTATGGATTGAGAACATACAAATGTGAGTGTCTTAAGATCAGTCTGTCAACCAATTTAAAATAACATAGGTAACGGCGTTGCCATAATGTGCCCGATCGGGCCATTTGGCCCTCTGTTTTTCATTTCAGCCCTTGGCCCCGGGCCACCAAGAAATGGCCCGCACTTCGTAATTTGTTTCAATTTTAATTTTTTTAGATAACAAATTTTCTATAAAAAATAATTAATTTCAGCGAAAATAATTCAAAGTTCATATAAAAATATAAATTATGTACAAATTCGTAGTTTTGGGCAGTATATACGAAAAAAGCTAATGTAAACGTTGTTCGCCAAACTATTAGCGACCTACATATTAAAAAAAAATCCCTGACAGATTGGCCCGCACTTTAAGGAAATGGCCCTCAATAATTTTTTCTTTGTGGCAACGCTTATAGGTAAGTTGAGTGCAAGTAAATCACTGGAACAGTGGTGCACAGTATTTACATAAGTACGGATATTATTTCTTTCTTCTTTTGCGTACTTCGTGAATTTAAGAATAATTGATGGATTTGTAAAACAAATATTAACGAATAATAACAATTAAATCATTACTAAGAAAAAATGAAAAAGGAATGCTAAGATTTTGTTTGTCTGCTAACCTTAAGCATAATTGAAATTTAAGAAAAAATACAAAAAGCTTTCCATTTTTAAGGAATTCAGTAAAATTTTTGTCAATAATATGGTAGAAATTGCAAGTGGCCCTATTGAGCACTTTTTTGATACGATATTATTTAGTAAAACTAATTATTACATAAACTTTGCGAAGCAACGCGAGCGCAGGTCGGCTAGTTATCTAATAAATATACATATAATAGATACATACATACAATATTTTAATCAAACCGTATTACGATTGGAGCACATGAAAAAAGTGTGACCCCCAAGTCCGTCTTTTTGTCTGTATGTGAATGTTTGTTTGTCTATCTTTAATACTTTAAATCGTCTTACAGTTTAAACAACTCAAGCGATTGGATGCGAATATGTATTTAAAAAGTCTGTAGAGATCTGTAATATTCCTTGAACAAATTTTTGTCTTGTTCCGCTTTAAGCGAATTTTAAGGGATTATTTTAAATTCTGTTCTTTAACTCTGATTGATAAATTTTAATAATTGCTGATTTTTCACAAATAATCTCTGTTTCACTTCGTCAGTGTCAAATATCGGGTATTCGAGTTATAATTCACTCAAAGCTGAAATCCAAATATGGATTTATGTCGCATGGCCTTATGTCATCATCGGTAACATTTTGGTACAGCAAAACCATTTTTTTTATTTTCGACGTAACTGATTTCTCTAAAAAATTTTGGTTACTAAATAGATATATTTTAGTAGTGTATGTAAATAGGCTTGGATTTAAGAAAAATATACATTATATCTATAGGGTTAGTGAACATTTTTAAATTAATGTTTTAGGTGTCTATTAAATACTTGAAAATTCTACTATTTTTTATATATACATATATAAAAAGTTATCATTTTAAAAGAAAACCATACCAACGATTTTTGAAATTTTGTTAGCATAAATTCAAATTTTTTTCAAGGACTTAGACAAAACTGTTTAAGTTTTTTGGGATTAACATTTTTATAGGAGTTGTTTTAGCGATTTAAGGGATCCAATTCAATATGCTAATTTACCTTTTTCTCTTAATTGATTAGGTATACTCATCTTTTTATAATATAAATAATATAATTCTTTACAATGCGAGGACAATTCCGTGCGTTTCCTAGAGAAGAAATTTAAATTTTTATTTTAACTTATATAATAACGGGTAGCTAAATCTTCCATACAAACATTTTGGTTCATTTCAAATTTATCGAAAACGCGTTTCATGACTTTGAAGCTTCGTCAAATTGTCCAAATTGATTTTGATTTTAAATAAGACTGAAATTCAAGATTTTAGAAAAATTATATATGTATGTATGAAACATGATTCAAAAAGGTGACTGAATAAATTTAAGTGACATGATTTCCGTCAGTCACATATCAGTCAGTAGAACCGAGGAGGGAAAATCTATTTTCCGAAAGTTCTGGTTTCGATTAACTGATTCATGTTTCTCACAGTATAGATTTAGAGAGTGAATCGGGAGCGGGTCACAATTCTGCTTACAAAATTCTGATTTTCATAATTCTGCCTGGCTTTGTTCAGTTAATCAAGACATAACATACCAAATTAACCTCGCACTGAAGAACTATGAAAAACAACTATACTTAGATTTTGTTTATTTTGACTAAGGGAATTTATTGCTTTGATTTTCTTCCCTTTTATTACAACGCCTGAAAATTTCACTAAATCGATTAAATAGTTTTATTTCTATGTAATTTTGCCCACTCTATATATAAAGTACAGCACTGTGTGACGCGACACCGGGGAAATTTTAAAGGATGATGGCTAATGGCAAGCTATAAAAATTTTATATTTATATAAATCAAATTGGATCGAAACTGCCTTAAAAAAAAAAGAAAACAAGTAAAACCTTGAAATTCAACATTAACTAATGTTGGCTACAAAAGTTATAATTTCAGTTATGCATATTTTCAAATCTAAAGTTGCAAATGTCAGGCTATAGTATAGGTACCCCGAATTTCAAATATTTAAGCTGCGATTTGGACCCTTGTAAAGTTTGATTTTAACATTAATGTACAATAAAATGTTGAAATCAGTTTTTCTTTTCGACAGAAAACCAATTTTAGTGGTTTTTTACATATTTCTTGCTTTTAAACAAAACTGTAAAAAGTACAGATGGTGTGTGCAAGATTTATTTCTCGTAGCTCCCTTGGAGGACAGTGGAGTCTTTTCAATTCCAGGCTGCAACTATGTATATGGAAAGAAATATGATCCAGACCTGTGTAATTAATGCTTAAGAACAATTATCTTGTATTTTAAAATTTTAAGTACCGTACAATTCAATGGTAGTAGTTTTTAAAATTTCCAAGTGCTAGTACCGGTACTAGTACTTGCAATTATAATTCCACAAAAGAATTGAAAATTTTGTACTCATTACTTTAAAATTAAATAAATTTGGTGGTACAAACAGCTCACGAAGAACCAGGGCCTAGCGACTTACAACTCTCAACCATTCCTGTGTGGGTGTCTGCAGGAATGGAGGGGACCTACAGTTTATTGCCGAATCCGAACGGCTAGGTGAGCGGCACTTTTCTATGAAAAGAAATACTCTTGGAGGATTTGTCACTTCCTCGCAAGAGGTAGTAGCTCCGAAAAAAACTTAAGGTGGAAGCGGCTGGTATTGAACCCCAGAGCCCAGACCTCTGGCATGACAGTCCAACGCACTAACCATTACGCCACGGGCTACTACACTCATTACTTTAGTACTTAAAATTGTTGTACTTAAATACTCTTCAAATACTTTTAATTCCTTAAATACTTAGAAGTTATTAAGGAATTAAAAAGAAAGTAAAAGTATTTGAAGAGTATTTAAGTACTACAATTTTAAGTACCTACTAAAGTAATGAGTACAAAATTTTCAATTCTTTTGTGGAATTATTAATACAAGTAAAAGTACCGGTACTGGTACTTGGAAATTTTAAGTACAATTGTACTTGTACTTAAAATTTTAAAATACAAGGTAATTGTACTTAACTTGTACTTAAGTCACAATATATATAATTATTTTACAGCTCTGAATGATCCACAACTTTTGCTTTTAGTTCACAATAAGTGGTGTATGATCCTGGCGACCTCACTTGGATTAGTCAGTTGCTGAGATACAGGGGGTAAACCTATTGTGAAAAAATACATTGGTAAGTTGTTATGGCCCCAGCCATTACAATAAATGATTAAAAAACATAATGAACAAAAAAGAAAACGTCAATATTGCCAATAAAGAATTGCACGAAATATTTAACGAGACGTAAGCGAAAGAAAAAGGAAAGGCCAAATGGATTTTGCTAAACAATTGTCACCCTGAAAGTACGATCCTCAGATACCATTACAAACTTTGAGGAGAAAAAATAATTTGTGGTGTATAATAACATCAACTAAAGCAAAACATAATTTTTTTTTTAATTTCAAATTAAATTATTTTAAATTACATATGAATTAAAAATTTTTAGCGATACGGTTTCGGTGAAAAAAAAACTTAGAAAATAAACTTATATAATTAATAACCTATAGGAACATCAAACTCTTGTGTGAGTTCTTAGTCCTATGTTTTCGTATTTCCAAATTAAAAGTTTTCTTAATCGAAATAGTTAAAGGTCCCTTTCAAATAAAATAAATAATAGGTACATATGTACCTACATACCTATGTACTTAATCATTAAAAAAAGCGGAATTATGCCCATTTGTTAAAACTTAAATATTTAAGCACATAATAAGCGTTTACTGAAAATTTCTAACAAAACAGTTGTTTCAAGCCTCTCGAAAAACATTAAAAATTATTTCATATATAAAATTTCCTTTCTTCAGATAGATTTTATTGTTCATAAAACGAAACTTTTTGTCACAAATGACCTGATTCGGGGACGAAGGGATTTATAATTATAAATAAACAAAGATCATAAATAATTAATAACCGTTAAGTGTTTTATAGTTTAACAAAAAAAAATAGACTCAGACCTATGTATGTACCTTAAAAAAGTATATAACCTGAGTGAATATTCTTTTAAATTATACTTAGGTAACAGACAAAATATTTTGTTGTAAGATGCGGATTACACGAGTAAATCCAATTACGGTCTTTTCCTTAATCCTTTGCAGGATTGCCATGCAATAAAACAGCGAAATAAAAATAAAAAGGTATACTGTCAGTGCTCGTTGTTTATTACCTCTATGTTTGTTATACTGTTTGTTCAATTGTTAGGAGCATTGTTAAGCCAAGAACTAGCCTCACTGAGAAACACAGCGGGGGATTACCACATCTGACCTTAGTCGCGATCCCTTGACTTTTCCAGAATAGGCAATTGTAAATTATTTTATATTCATATTTTACCAGAACTGATAATATTTAGGGACTGCAGTTTGGGCCTACCGCACGCGATTATGACCTGTGGTTTAATCCCTTAGCGAGCATAATGGGCTTAAGGTTCGGATTGTTGATTGGATTTTTACAAATTTGCAAGAATTTTCCTCCACCTTTCAAAACAATATGTCGTACACACACTACATACTGAGTTTAGAAAACTTTTGCTGGTAAGTCTTCGACTCGTGAATAGATTTGAGACTTATATGCCGAGAAGTAACACTTGGGAATTTTGCAATGATGAGAAAAGAATTTACATTGTTTATTTTGAATGTAGGTATTCGATAGTAAATGTTTAGACAATTAAACCGTGAAATTAAAGAGAAAGATATATAAATGGAATGTACTTATTCGTTGGAAAATATATGTGCCTCTCCTGCCCTGCTGCATTTTTTTTTCTTAAAGCAGGGTTTTAATGTTATAGGGTATATATGGATTCGAGAAATATGTATAAACTTCATTTTATAGCTATGATTATTAGTTTTGTTCGTGTACTATCTAAAACTACGAGATTCTACACAATTTTTTTTATATGAATTTTGAAGTATTTTCGCTGAAAATTCGAAGAAATGTTCCAAGGGCGATGGTTTAATAATGTTCTATATTATGATTTTATAAAGTCTAAACCGTTTACCACTGTGTGCGTATCATACGACAGATTCTACATTAAATTACTTAATAAGTATCGCTCATGACCCAATAGTTTCCAAAATACCAGATTTTGAAATTTAGCAAAAGTAAATTTATAACAACTAGTATGTAAGTCGTTAGTATAACATGCATGCATAAAAATACTACATCGTATAAGTTGGGTCAAAAGCAAAAAAAAATCGTATGGGAGGGGCTGTTTATATCACCCTGTCTAATCGGGAGGTACAATTTTCCAAAAAAATGCATTACAATAGTAAATGACCCATCAAAATCCAATGACAATATCTGAAACAAATTTCTATACAATTTTTAAGGCCAGAAATCCACTTTTTAATTTTATTTTTAAATAAAGCTATTTTAATGGACAATTTTTTAAAAATTAATTTTCAAATAATATAAAATTCGCACAAAACAATACAAAGTGGCGAATTTGGAAAAATCTATATTTTTGAAAAGGATACAAATCGATGATAAATCACTTGAAATATTTTTTTCGTAAACAAAGTTTTCTTTGGAGGAAATACGTGCCAAAAAAAAAGTACTTATTCATTTTCGTGATGATTTATTATCGATTTGTATTCTTTTAATATTTCAAATCGTATTATAAAACATTAAATTATGAAAAAGAAAATTTTTCCTGATGAGTTTTTCTGATCTAGAACTAGCCCCTTACAGATTAATTCAAATTTGGCCAACTTTGAAGTTGACTTTAGATCCGATGTTGAACGGAAATTTGAAAATTGTTTTTATTCACTACTTTATATTTAAGCTCCGTGGATGAAATTCTAAAGTTGACCTAATTGCAGTTTCAAAAATATCCTTGGGATATTTGTGACAAATGACACACAACATATCAGTTTCAGCTTTTGATTTGCATTAGAGTGCCTACATATATAAACAAAAAACAACTAAGCGTGAATCATAATGAAAATGATCAGGAGAGTGTTAAACAGAAAACCTAAATTTTGTATTACACACAAACTGTTTGAAGAAATTTAACTTACTCCATTTGCGTTTTCCTCATGCCAATGAATTGTGGCGCAAGATAAGCTATAGCTCTCGACACACGTTTCAAAATATAATGCAAGGTTTAGTTGCATAGCTCACTGCAATGAAATATGCAATCTGTAAATTAATTGATACCAGTGCATAGAAGCTTAATTCGATCAAAAACTCTGTAATTCTTTGTAATTCACGCGATCTTATAGAAAAAATCACCATATTTTATCAAAAATATATATTTTAATCCAATATCATAATTGTCAGTAGGTACCGTATTACGTCGCATGGCAATGAATCCATAATTAACTGCATAACTATGATTGTTGTTGGCTTTGAGAGACAAAAACGATAAATGGAATCAGGATCATCCCATTTATCGATCTCAATACGTGGAAGCATCTTATGTCTTTTGCTATCTTTCAAAGGAAAAATTTTCCCCCTCTGCATCATTTTCGCTTCTGGAAACTGGAAGACGATGATGACCAATAATTTACCAGAAGTAATTAACATAGAAGGAAAGGAATTGTGTACAAAAACTAAAGGAATAAAAAAAAGATATCCAAGGGAAAAAGTTATAATTTTAACACTGAAGGTGTAAAATGAGTTCTTTAAAAAAATATGATGTCATTAAAATTAATAAACAATAAAAAAGAATCATTAGTTAATTTATACGGAGAACAATTGAATTATTGTTTGATGTTACCGCAAAAGAAAATGAAAAAAATTGGATACAAAATTATTTGGTATGGTGCACTCGGGCGTATACGTACTTTTTTTTTTTTTTTTTTTTTTAATATTTTCTAGTTCTCTTCCTTTTTCCAAATTTAATTTGTATGAGGCATATTATGATGAAATTATTTAGTGGTAGAGGCTGAAGTTCGACCCGCAAACCGCTGCGCTGGCGTAACAGACATATGTACACCTAATTAATACGCCACGGGCTGCGTTCGATAATTAATTAATTTAATAAAAAAATAAATACATTTGTTGGCACAACAGCTCATGAAGAGCCAGACCCTAGTGACTTACAACCTTCAACCATTCTTGTGTGCGTGTCCACAGGAATGGAGGGGACCTACTGTTTATTGCCGAATCTGAATGGTTAAGGTGAGTTGAACTTTTCTTTGACAGGAGATATATACTCTTGGAGGATTTGTCACTTCCTCGCAAGAGGCAGTAGCCCTGAAAAACATATTTTATATTTAGGTAGCAGAGGCTTGGAATCGAATCCAAACATCTGGCGTGACAGTCCAACGCACTAACCATTACACCACGGGCTACTACCTAGTTAAAATAATAACGAAATTTGTGACTTGCTCTTATCTACATCTATCCTTCCTCTCCTAATTTCTAAAATCTAAATACTTACCCATCATTAATCTGTACTAATTTTTTAAAAATCATAACGCTAGGGAAGGATCGAGATGGTCTTATTTTCGATTTGAATTCATCAATATGGGTTACTATTGGTTTTAGGAATTTTACTAGGTATTTCCTTTTTCATTTTAACACCAATTTCCAATATTTGGTTAGATACTGTAATACACACGCCGCGCACAACGCCTATTATAAGCTTTATTCGCCAATATACAAAGTTTTAACAATATAAATTTAAAGGTTCAGATTTTTAAAGTACATAACATGCTTAGGGCCAGTTGTACAATCGTGGTTTAAATAATGATCCGTGATTTAGGCGGATTTCCTGAGGTTCCATCACGTTCAGAGATTTAATTGGCTTTTATCACATACTTGAACCCTAAACCATCGTTGAATCTCAGTTAACCCGCCGAAATCGGCGAGTTAAAATTGCTGAGCCACGGATTAAATATTGAACCACGTTTGTAAAACTGTCCCTTAATGATCATTGTTTTAACATTTCATATTCATTTTTTTTTGGTTTTTATCTAGCTTAAGCCTCCCCCATTGTTGTCCATATATGTAAGTCTATTATTTGCCTCATTATACCAATTTTGATTAAATTGGAGATTGTTAGCCCATCTTTTTCTCGGTTGTCCTCTTGGTCTCTTTTCGTCAATTGGGGTCCATCAAGTTATAATTTTTGGCCACCTTTGGTCTTCAATTCGAGATATGTGACATACCCAGCTCCATTTCAGTTGTTTTATTCGCTGTACCACGTAAACTATATTGATCGCCTTCTTATTTCTTCGCTAGTGACTCTTTGTAGTACCTATTATTTGTATGTTTAACAGCTTACATTTCATTTTTGTATGGAAGATTCTTAATTTGTATTGAAGATTTGATGTTAGTCCTAGGGTTTGTAGCCCTAAAGTCAGGACTGGTAAAATTGTTGAATCACATATGTATTTTCTTGTGTCATTGCTTAAGTTTGAGTCCGAAATTTCTTTCAATTCGATCCATACCCCGTATAAATTAACCGATGATTCTTTTTTATTGTTTATTAATTTTAATAGTACCTACCTACCTACGTTGTTTTAAAAGAACTCTTTTTGCACCTTCAATGTTAAAATTATAACTTTTTTTATTCCTTTAGTTTTTGTACACAATTTCTTTTCTTCTATGTTAAATCTAACTTATCTCTCATTTCTATGCATGTTAAGATTAACAGAACTTCATGCTCGCATTCTTCACAGCTCAAAAGCCAAGCAAACATAGTGTTGTCTTTCTTTTTTTGTACATGTGTCGCGTTATTGAGTGCTTTTGTATTTCGAGAACGTGTCGTTTCGATCATTTTGCTTTTCGTGCTTGTGGTTTTCGTGGAAGATCAAATTGAAGCACAACTAGCTAGGAACTTTGAAATCATAGAGCGAAGTTATTGTCGAGAAACTAGTCCTTTACGGCCAAAATCACCAATAATTCGAGAAAGCCCAAAAATTTAGATTTTTTTTTTAATTGTGTCATGATTTGAACTATTTGTTCATATCATTGAGCTGATTTAATTTGCTCATTCTTTTAACATGTTATATTTTGAAGAAAGGTAGGTTTGGTAGGTAGATACCTACATAAATATTTACCTTATGTATACATTAATATTTATAATAAATATAGTAAGTACATTTAGGTACTTATCTACCTATACTATTCACCGAAAAAACGAAACCAATGTTTTATGAAACAAATTCTTGTTTTTGAATATTTTTAAAATTAACTTGACAAAAATTATTTCCAATCAACTATCATCCATCTATTAAACCTCCAACGCCCCCATATCAGTATTTATTGATTTGATTAAAATAATCCACCAAAACCCTCCCCGTCGGTATGAAATCCATTGTGCCATACACATCCAATTGCGCGCGCTCTCGATTTCATTACATCACTCATTCCTCATGAGCTATTCAACATCGCAACAACTCGTGCCAGTAATAAATACAACTTTCCTCCCGGTACCGCCCTTCCGCTACAGGAATAAGTATATCTATACCCACCTATAAAAAATCATGGAGAAGGCGACCTCTAAGTACACTCCCAGAGCAAAACTGTGAATTGAAAAAGATTCTCTACTTTAAATAAATATTCAGGTACCAACCTAGTACGTAATGAAAAAAACGTTAGTAAAATATGTTATTTATATGTAAAAAAAAAATATAAATAAACAAATTGTGGTCCTTAATTTAATGAAAAAAAGTATCTATAATTAAGGTTGCTCCCTAAACTCACGCCCGCAATAAAAACAATTGGGGACTTTTCTTCTTTGACAAAGAAAAAGAAATCAATATATGTATGTAGCTGTGTAGGTATGTATGTAGGTAGTTTTATTGTAGATATACTCGCGTGATACGCGCATACACATATTCAATTACTTATTTGATCGTCGTATCGTCTCAAAGACTCGAGCTCAAAGGATGATTTTCTCTATAAAATAAGCTCCTTTCTCTTCTTAAGTTAGGTACCTACATACCTTACCTTTAATATACAATACAACGTTCAACGCGACTCTCCTTGTATTTGCTCTCTCGCTTGCTTGTCAACCGGGTGTTGAGTCACGCCCACTTAAATACAGTTATTTCATTGGACCGCATGCCACATATTCCTGTGCGCCCCTAATGAATGTTATTTGCCCACTTCGCTCCTGGCAAACGAAGCACAGATTCAAATTTCGATAAATCTTGCTCTCACTCAGCAGCAACATCAGCCAGCATCCAAAATGGACCACTAAGAGGGAGAAGGTTAACGATACACAATATTGCGTGTGATAAAAAGAAACGCACACAAACTGTGCCTTATTGTATAGTACTGTTTTTCACATATATCTTGATTTTTTTCCTCTTTAACCTTTTGTTTGCTTTGGACAAAAATATCAAGGCATTCCGAATTCCGATACCTGCTTTTGCTGAGGGGCTATAGTATAATACCAAAACAGAGAGAAACGATGAGAACAATGGAAGCCAATTGTGTCATCTCTGTTTACCTGCTCTCAAATCCCATAGCGAGGAAAAGAGAAAGTAATATAGTTTTTCTCCTCCTTGTTCCCCTACCCTTCATTTCTAAAAACCTTACCTAATGTTCTTCAAATTCACTCTCTTCCGCACAACTTATGTGCACCGTGTACAGATGTAAGAGGCTCAGTCGAAAACGATAATTACCGGTGGTTGTTTGGGAGAGCAGCAGCAACTCAGACCAATAATTATAAATTTTGCTTCCTAAAATACCAAGAGAGAGTGGACACGGCCGACCGAATCGTGAATCTTCCGACGTGTGTCTTTTGCACCATCATCTCGTCTTCATTTCATCTTGTTTCATATTTCTTATGTGGTTTGGTTCTTTATCTTCAACTATAGTTTGGATCCGTGAAGTACGATATTTTTTATCCACCTATAGATACTATAGTGCCACTTTCAGTGCACTACCAACATTCATTCTCCTCCAAGATCCGACGCGAACGAGAACAATTATTGCATTTCGTGCTCTTCCTTTTTGAACTGTAATTATCGGAAGTTAAACGTTTTACCTTAGCCCCGTGCAAGTATAAGCTATAAAAAAAAAAACAAAAAACACAAACAAAATAAAAACAAGTTCACTACTTTAACTTGGTACCGTCCAGCACATGTAAAATACTAAATTACATACTTATTGCATGTGCAAATAAAGTGTGCGAATAAAATACGCAATTTGGATTTTTTTTTTTAAATAAATTTTGTGCTGCCGGTGTGTTGTTATCCTTTGATTAATGTGATTGCATAATATATTTTATAGCAGTGTGAACAATTTATATGAATTTTATTTTAAATTTGTATAAACCTACTCAAGAAAAAACAAATACATAGATTTACTAAATAAAAAAAAATAACTTTGTTAAAATGATTGATGCAACTTGTAATTACGTGAATCCCTATACTGCAACAAAATTTCCGAGTTCTAATGAAAGGATTAACTTATCCGATGATGATGTAAGTATAAATAAAAATGTTTTATTTTAATTTATTTTAAAAATTAAAAATTCGACTGATTTTGGATTTATTTTTTGTTTTATTTTATTAAAAAAATATTGATTAAGCAATCACCACAATTTTATTAATTTTAAATGTTCTTCTTTTTAGATTATTTTTGTGTAGTAAAGGTAGATATGAGAATTTTCAACTTAATAATTAATTAATCACTGTAAAGAAATCATACAAATTTAACGACAAAAATAAAGAAAATTAATGAAACGTTAGGTAGGTAGGTATAGTTAGATTAAATAAGCTATAAGCTTAACTTAACAGTTAATTTTAATTACATTTTTGTTTTTTTTTTACAATATTTTTATAGGTAGGTCACTCATTGTTTTATAACATCCTTTAAACAAACCCAAAACATTTGATTAGAGTGCCTGTACTTCTGCTACCTACCAACAAATGCAATTACGGCATTATAGTAAAACAATTGTTTTCCCTAAATTGTTTCTTGATATATGAAAATTTGTTAAAATAAAAATAAAATAGGTAGGTAGCTGTTTAATATACCTAAATAAATATCAAAAATAATTGTAGTGGGTCTTACTTTCCTTCTGGGTGAAAATCGAATGAAAATATGGCCTCGAACATTTTGCGGAACACAGGTATTAATTTTCTAGTTTACGGATGTCATGTTACATACATAAGTATAACATTTTAATCATTTATTTCTTTCAAAAGTAGATACTCATTTAATTTTTTTTAATACTATTTTGTTTAATGAAAACTTGTTTTATAATTGAATTTATCATTTCACCATTATGTAGTTGGATTTTTGTTCCTTTTATTATCACAAGCGACAAGCCATGTAGAAATTTTAAAAACAATTATTCTTTATTATTTCTTTGGTATTGGATTTCCGCTAATTTATTTTTAATCAAAGTTGCTGTCCGAATTGGAAATTTATGCAAAGTTTTCCAATAGATAATGTGATTATATTTGGTAGATTGAAGTCCTTTCGGGATTCGTTCGGCCATTGAATAAATACCTTAACATAATTCTTGATTTATAAATTTTGCAAACCCTCCATTTTTCATAGACGAAAAATCGATGTGTTCTTTTCTCCGTAATTAACTAAACTAAGTAATTTTTTCTTTAATTGAAATGTGTAAATAGACGGTCTAGGTATAAATTTATGCTAGGCTTCTTGAATTGACCTTTACATCAGTTCCTAGAAAAACTTAAACCACAAAAAGAAAAAATTATTGTGTACAAAAATTCATATCGTAGATATTTATAGGTTTTTTTTTTTTACTTTTTAAATTTAAATGCCTGTTTTATTTTTGAAATTCGTTAGACTAAAATTTCGTTTCCAATTGCTTTTATATTGATGCTTATAGGTATTTGTACCTGGAGATTTGTTTTTTATAAGCATTAGGCTCCGATGAGCGGATTGAAATAATTAGCGTAACTAATCCATTCTTTATATTTTAATCTAAATTTTTCCTTTTTTTGTTGTATTTTCAGTTGAAACCACAAGTTGTTCCAACACATGTGTCGGCAAATATGTACGTTCATCCTGTAACTGCAATATCTACTGGTTCACTAATGGCACCTAAGGGAATAATGCACAAGCCCAATAATGGATCTACAGCTAAAGTTCAAACTTTGCTGCAACCTCAATATCCTCCTCAAACTTCATCAACGGGATCAGCTTCTCCGAATTCAAGTCTTTCGGCGAGCGTTTCACCGAGTGCTTTTCCATCGCCGACTTCTTTTTCATCAAGTCCTCCAACTCAGAATGTAGACTTGGGGAGCAGTTACACTTGGAATGCATACACAAGGTAAGGATCAGAAAAAATATTACTAACAAATTTTAAATGAATTTTCCCATTCAATAATAATTTTCGTTGCTAACAATTACATATTATTTCATTGTAGAAGCCAATTTCCATATGCACAGTATGCGACACCAGATTACTATGGCAATATGAGCATGTCAGCGGGAGCACCTTGGTTCCCACATCAAGCATGGACCTCGAATTCCTATGGTTTTGGAAATGCATTTGACGACATCGCTTTTCAAACTCAATTACAACGAAGAAGTGTTCGATGCACTTGCCCTAATTGTACAAATGAAATGTCCGGTTTGCCACCAATCGTTGGACCTGATGAACGAGGACGCAAGCAACACATTTGTCATATTCCTGGATGCGAGCGGCTGTATGGAAAGGCGAGTCATTTGAAGACGCACTTGCGCTGGCACACTGGTGAACGTCCGTTTTTGTGTCTAACTTGCGGCAAACGTTTCTCCAGATCAGACGAACTTCAGCGACATGGACGTACTCATACAAACTATCGCCCATACAGTTGTCCGATTTGCTCGAAAAAATTTTCACGCAGTGATCATCTCAGCAAACACAAAAAAACCCATTTCAAAGACAAAAAGAGCAAGAAGACAGTGGCTGCTGAAGACAAGAGCCTTGGAAAAAAGACCGAAGAGGATGCGTCCACAGTTGGAGATGTTAAGCCAACCCCTGCAACAACGAATTCCTCACAGCAGCCAACGTTAAAAATTGAACCAGCAACAACTGCCTCCTCACCCGAAGTTCCTTCCGGTTATAATCCTTATCAAAGCTTTTACCAGAGTTCTTCCTTATTTCCGCAACACCAACAATCTACAGAAACAAGTTTACAAAGTCAGCAGTCCAATTCTTCCAGCTATTATCCCACAATGAACATGGGCGAAGCCTCAACAACACCATACACTCATACCCTACCGCATATGCAGTACGATCCATTGCAAGCAATGAGCCAATCCGCCAGCAGTTACTCCATGAAGAGCGATACTTACCCATCTTACCCGGAATTCATCAGCAACAGTATGATGCCAGCGCCGCCGTCATCAACAGTAGCGAATTATCCTGTTTCCATGCACCATCATCATCATCATCCTTGGAACGCTCACAGCTATCAGAATTAAGCTTTTATTTTTTTTTTCGAATCCTTTGAATGTTGCCATAAAAATGCTCAACTAAGTCTTCTACAAAATGAAATTAATACTGTTATTATTATAATTTATAGAAAACTTTGTCAGTACAGTTTCTCTTGTAAATATTAATTATTATTTAATAGATTTTATTTGTAATTATTTTGATTTAAAATACGAATTATATATAGCTCGTTAGTTTGTATATTTTATTAAAACGTTAATACATTTATAAATTAAAAATTTATATAGAAATTGTTTTGTTTTTGGTATAAATAATCTTCAAAAAGTGTTGAAATTGAACTTATCACTTTCACAAATCTCGATAAACATTTCAACCCCGTAAAATGGAACACTTTCATCAAATTTTTAAGGATCTCTGTTAAAAAATTGTTTTTTTAATAATTTTTAAACAAGAAATGAGATTTTGTATTATACAATGCCCATTGTATTAAAATTAAAACCATATCTGATCAGAAAAAATCTACTCACAGAAAGCTATCACATTCCCGAACATTGTTGCCGATGCCGATTTACTTGCCATATATGATGTGAATTCCATTTTTTCAAACCATCAAAGATTAGAGTCATGAAATTTAAGATATGTTGTTCAAATTCAAACCGCAAAAAATTGGGAACTTATCTGAAAAAGATAGCTTTTCGAGCATCAAGAAGAATTTACGTAGGCGTAAGGAATCATATTCTATAATTTTTAACCATATTTCATCAGATTTCATTTTCATATGTAGGTGCGCTAGGGATTATATAGAAAAGAATGCTGCCTTAGAGTTGGACTCAAACACATCCCTCTAATTAACAAGTCCATAGCTCCTAATCCACATCAGTTAGGCAGAGAAGATTTGGAATATTTATATTTTACTTTTTTTTCAACATTTTTTACAATTGGAGTCTTTTTTTCTCTGTATGATAACAGAGGAAAATAGACTAGGGAGATTTCGTTACCGATAACGCAAATTTTAGTATCCAGTGACCCTATCCAATTATGTATTTCACGAAGTCATGCGTTCTGTACGTCTACGTTTGTGCGTATCCGTGTTTCTTTTGTTATCTGAGCTTTATGCACATAGGGTGATTTGCATAAGTTAGGTTGCTACAAGAAAAAAAAAGAGGCTGGGTTTGACCCACACTGATAACTTTCCATTGGTTCCCTTTGAAACACGACACCCGAACTTAATTTTTATAAGAAAATTAGCAATTAAAAATCTTCGAAACACCTATCAGTTGTGCAATCAAGGGATTGTTTCCTATAAATATATGCGACACGAAAAATTTCAACAATTTTTAGCAGTTTTTTTGGCCTAGAAAAAAACCGTCAATTGAATTTAAGTACAAACCTCATAAATTACTAAATTTGACATTGTGTGTAGATTTAAATTATATTGATATCATTGGTTATTCTCGAGATATTCGAGCAGAAAAACAGTTTTTAACAATTTTCAGCAGTTTTTTTTTTTGCATTTTTCGTCAATTCAAATTTTTTACAAACTCTACCAATTATTAACTATAACTTTATGTATTAAATAAAATTAACCAAAAGTTAATGTCTTTGTGAGTTCTCGAGATATTCGATATTTTTTTTAACAATTTGTAATGGTTTCTTTATTAAAAAAAAAACTGTGGATTCATTTTTTTTAAGTATTACCAATTTTCACTACGACAATATGCATAGAATGAAATCAGGCTAAAGTCGATGGCATTATTTGTTCGAGACATATTCGCGAAACAAGCTTCCGAACGTCCGAACGTACGCACGTACGAACATACGAACATATAGGAACATACGAACGTACATGGTACACAGACATCTCTCTAAAAACATTGTAATCCAGAGAACTCGAAACATCGAGATATGTCAAAATTTTCATTTTCACAAATCGGACCGATTACAATGGGAAGTTAAAAATCGTATGGGAGGTTCAGTCGGGAGGGGCAATTTTCTAAAAAAATGACTTGAAATAGAAAAATATTATTTTAAAAGAACGGCAATACTCGCAACGTCATGCTATTCCTTTTTGTAAAGCCATGATATTGCTGAAGATTTAAAAATATAATTTAAACAAATTCAATGAAAATTTTACGTGAATCGAAAGTTTCGATCGGATCGAATGGCAGAATAGGGCTGTACATCTTCTGCCTTATTCATAAACAAAAAATGGTTATTTCAGCTCTTGTGTTCAGGGAAACTTTACCATGGAATAAGAATTTTCCGGACTCAAGTGGAGTAGTTAGCAATTGCCTTTAGTTTGAGTCCGGAAAATTTCTTTTCCATGGTGTAGTTACCCTAAACACAAGAGCTGAAATAACCATTTTTTTAATGCATAAGGCAGCTTGTTTTTAGTGTTTGACCTAAAATTGATAGAAGGATTTGAAAAAACAAACATAATAGATAGATTGTATGGAAATATCAAATATTTTTTTTTGCGGAGTATAAAAAAAGAAAATGAAAGATTGTATTCAATAAAAACACAAAAGCAAAAAAAAAAGAAGTAAAATTTTGAACAAAATTTTTTTAATTGTAAATTTAATACTTCTTCGGTTTTTGGCTTTCAAAATTAAGTATAAGTATACCTTTACAACGCCTCACGACAGTGGTCTGGGTTATCGATTCCCAGCTACTGCCACCTAACACACAAAAGTGTTTTTCAAGGCTACTGCCTCTTGCGAGGAAGTGACAAGTGTCATGCAAAAGTGCCACTAACCTTAGCTGTTCGGATTTGGCAATTAACTGTAGGTCCTCTCCATTCCTGCAGTCACGCACACAGGAGTGGTTGAGAGTAAGTTGTAAATCACTAGACTCGGTTCTTCATGAGCTGTTCTGCAATCAAATTTATATATTTTATATACAAAATAACTTTATAACATCTCAAGTTTATGTTAAGAAGTCTCCAATCCTGAGTTTCATTGTTATTTCGAAAGAAATAGAAAATAAAACAATTTTATAATGAAAAACAGCTCGAAATACAGTAGACGCTCGATATAGTGAATTTCGGTAGAGTGAACTATCCAATAATCCAAATGTAGTGAAAACACAAATCTAAATATAGAACAAAAAATATTGATTTTTTTTTTTGTCAAACAAAAACTGAGGTATTTAAGAAGCTAGAAATATACAAGAAAAATTTGTTATCCAGAATTTTTAGTATTAAAATCAAATTTTCAAAGGCATTTTTGCAATATTGGCCATATCAACGGTAAAAAGAGGAAACTAATTCCTATCTGTAAGCTATACAGTGGAACTTCCATAACTCGAACTTCCATAAGTCGAATTTCTCTATAACTCAAAGTTTTATTGAGAACTTTACGTTTTCAACTTTATTTTCATGAATTTTGCCCTACGTAATTCGAACTTCTGTAACTCAAAATTCTCTCTATTTCGAAGTTTTTAGACCGCATTTGGTGGCAAAAAGTCTCTTTAACTCGAACTTTTCTTCTTTATTTTCAATTTTTTTTTTTTTTTTTTTCAAATTTTGAATGTAGTCTTTTGCAAGTTTGTTTAGTACATTCCTAAATTAAGTCGAAGTTTTCTCTGACTCGGGGAACCCCTTTTGTTTCAAGTTTTGTTTTTTAATTTTCTTTAATTTACTGCGATTTCATTATTTTTAAAGTTGTTTGAGTAGGTATGTAATGTATGATTGTTATGTCAAACTTCGGTTTTTACGGGTGAAGTTTTTATGCGTAGATGTTGTGTTTAAAATGTCTTATTGAAAAAAAAAAACTGGAGGTCATAAGTGAATTTGAGTGATCTTGTAATCAAATTCACGCAGATTTTGGCGTGCCCATACATGAGTTCAGTGAAATGCAAGAATTTTCCACTAATACACAAGATATGAGGTGAAGCCTTCAAGAATACATTAACTAGGACAATGAAATTATTCTTTGTCATATGACGTTTGATGAAGAGATTTTGCTTTCGGTAGCTTCTGAAGTTTAAACCATGAGTGACGGTAAAAATGATCCAGATGAAGACTGTATGAAGCCTTTGAAATAGTTTCTTCAATCCAATCCATGAAACTAAAACATTTTACAACTCAAAATGCATTAAAAAATGTTAACGAATGATATTTACTTTTTCAAACTTGTGTTGATTAAAATTAATTGTCCCTCTTTGAATATCCTTATAATTAAATAAAACAATAAATCTAAAAGTTTTGTTGTTATTTCTATAAATCGAAGTTTCTATAACTGGAATTTTTTTCTTTCATTTTGAGATTTCGACTTACGGAAGTTCCGCTGTAATACCTACCCATGCTATAGTTGTTATTAAATGTTTTTTTTTTTGAACAATAAAGTCAAATTTCTGTTAATTTTTATGTTATGTTATTTGGTCAAACATCCAAATTGAAACTTTACACCGGAAAAATTGTTAATTTTGAATCGAATTCTACTCTGGAAAACCATTTAGCTGCCCTCTCGAATAGTGGAGAATCTCGATATAAAAAAACTTTTCATTTGGTCTAAAATTAATTCATATTAAAGACCTGAGTACCTACTTTTATAGCCATCTGTTATACCTAGTTTTTTAACTTCTTGAAATTCAGGACAACCATGACTTAATGCGTTTGCTTTGCCTACAATCAAACTTCCTAGAGACCTGAAAGCTGAAATCATATAAATTAAAAAATATTTTTTCTTTAATTTTTTCCTCTTTCTATGCATAATTTTGTTTATTTTTTATTTAAAGATTCTAAAGGCCTAATTTTTCAATTTTAATCTCCGTAATGTGCTTATCTGGTTCAATACAAATCCAACAAAAAAAACGTATAATATATGAGCACCAACAAATCGTAAAAATTTGGTTAAATTGACGAAATTGCGCATGTGCATGTTTGGACCTCAGGTCTTTTGTATTTAAAAACTCTTTTTTCCGTACTACTTTGGTATACAGTTTTTTTTTATTTGATTTTTGTTTCACAAGTTATCACTCCGCATGAATGACAACAATTGAATTCAGCAGTTTTTTCCAATGTGGGTAAGTAGAGAGATATATGTACTTGTAATATTTATGTAATATAATAAAACATTCGTTCCTCTTTAAGTAAAAAAATTATTATTTAACAAAAACGATAAAGATAATTCACAAATTAAAATGTCTTATAAAATAAAAAAAAAAATCATGCTAAAAAAAACGTTTTTTTTTTTTATATTTTTGTACAAAACAAAACTGTATCTTATCCAAAGAGTATTTACTAGTCTGATGCATATAAAATTTCTCACCAAATGAACCTTTTACATGTTAATAATATGTGTTCTAGTTTTAATAAGTAAAAGTAGCATTATTAAGTTAGTATGCTACTACAAAAATAAAATAGGCATTATGTAATGTAAGCTTTAATTAAATGTTAAAAAAATAATGCCATACAAAACTTAACTAATGCGGTCTAGCCAAAACACATTGTAAGACAGGAACAAGTTTGAGAAAGAGAAATAATTATTTTAATAACAATGTTCAATCGAAAAAGGGTTCCTTTATTTTTTTAAGAAAATTTTAATTGCCATATATACATATGTAAATAGTTTTCATGTTGAACAAAATGTTATGTTTTGCAATGTGTATATGCGTCAATATTTCAAAACATTAATATTTTGGATTCCATCGCTTTTCGTACCAAAAAAAAATTATATTTGTTTGTATTTAGCTGAATTATATTTAACAAACTTGTTTTAATGGGCGCAACTTTCAGAAAAAAATTAAAAAAAAATATCATACCCGTTATCCGGATTCAACCACGGAAAATGTCATTCCCCTAACGTGTTCCCACCCGATTTACTTGACTTCAATTGATTTTAGAAACGAAATTGGAAACGGTACAACAAATCTAATAATGCAGTCTTTTAAATACGGAGTGCACCCTTCTTTAAGAATAGTTAATTTATTTTTAGTTGCTACACTTTTGTAAATAAGAGCTTTTTGGTGAGTGTACCCAATAAAACGGTCATTTCTATCACAGTAATGAAATTAGAAAAAAAAAAAAACATATAGACGAAAATGAGAAGACTTAATAACAGATAAGAGAGAGAAGCCTTTTTTTTGTTTAAAAGAATAACTTGTCTCTTTATGAAAATTGAAGTAAAAGTTTGAGAACAACTCAGTATCGCTTTACATTTAAAGTCAAAACCACGATTTTGTTTTTCGCCCAACGAAAAGTGTGATTAAATTTTTTTTAAAGTTTACTCATTTGTGTCTTTCCAAATTACCTACATATATATAAAAATATAACATTAAATTTTCTTACAACTTTGATCTAATTCCCATTAAACACCTTTCGGATATTCATTCCTCCGACGTCGATTTTGTGTCAGTCCCCTGACTTCACTCTATTGATTGAATTAGACGCATTTTTTATCACTGATTATGCATATAGGACATCCTATGAAAATAAAACGAACCGGATCACCTGACTTTTATACCTATACCTACCTATTTTTTTAAATTTTTTTTTATATAAATGGATACAAACTGCAAGTTTTAGATTCATAAGAAAGGCTTTTAGAACCCGTTAGATTGGATCAAATCTGGTGTCCCTTGATGAAAAGTTATTATTATAGAGTTATACGTATAAGAAATAGATTATCTAGCAAAATAATTTGTTTTCAGCGAGGGTTACTTTTTGAGTGCATAATATTAATGTTTGAAATATTGACCCATAAAAAGTTTTTATGCTGCGCAAAAAGTTATATTTTTTTTTTTTTATTTTTTGCAAAGTGTAGAAATATTTATTTTTTCAAAATAACGGTGGTTCGATAAGTGCAACGGCAGTAGTTTTATTTGTATAATTGCTGAAGCTGTGAATTTGAAAGGAAATGGTTTTGCTTTTTTTTACAGTTATGGTTCTAAGTCTAAAAGGCATTAAATTAGTTAGTATAGGTACTTTTTCTTAGTATTTAATTTTCTTTATGTTATCAATCATTATTTTAATATTTATACAGCAAACCTTTTTTATGACTCAAACTCAAAACCGATTTTTTACCTTGAAAAAAGTATAGACGAATGCCCATTACTTTAGAAACAATTTTAAACTTTCCCCGTATTAAATCCACGATAAGCATTCACCTTCGGGGTAGGTCGACTTAAAATACGCTTAAACCAGAAACCAGATATCACGTTATGAACTCAATTGCAGGTTATAGAAAGCTATTAGCTACTGATTTTCTTAGTCTCGATCTTGAATCGAGTCAAACACCCTTTTGCAGCAGAAAAAAAGATCTTAACCAGCAATATTGCAACAACCACGCAAACACCCATCCCATCAGCCATCACCACAGAGTGTTCGCTCAATCAAGACTGACAGATGCCCATGATCTCTGCTCCATAAACTTAAACCAGAGTTTATTTTTTGCAGTAGACCATTCTGTGGCTCACGGCTAACACTATTGATTTACGACCAAGCTCTAAACTTGGCCAAAAAATATCATGAATTGCTTTACTTCCTACTTTCAACATCACTCTTGCTACGATGACAATACAAGGAGTAAATATGGTGGTGGTGGCTGGCTTGAAGAGGCCTTTTGAAAAAGAGGAAAATCCCTCTGAGCGATTTAATAAAAGAAATAAAATCTTCGTCTTCTCTAGTGCACATTTCTCGAAGCTAGTTGCTGAGGACCATATTTCACTTAGCTGTCTGTTTGAGTATAATTTTCACATGCGGTCGTCTGACAACCTCGAATCATGATAGAGGGCTGTGATTAAATCGCCGCATCGCCTCGCTTCGCGGCCCATCATTCCAACCACGATCTTTTCCAGGGCTCGAAAGGCTTCACGGTATCCATTTGAACGATTATAATTTTGAAGATGCAGGACATTTTTGCTCTGCCAGTAATTTAGCAAAAGAATATCTCACCGACAACGACGAGGCACGCATCCTCCAGCGTTTCTAAGCCAACAGGACGCGTATAATTCAATGTTTTTTTTTTATATTTTTTATTTTATTAAATTAAAACTAAACGAACAAAACAAAAATAAAGAATTAACAAAGAGAAAAATATGTGTAAGTTACGTGCATACAAACTATAATTATCGAAAAATGAAAAATTCACAGCCCAAGGCGTAATGGGAACTGATTTATCGTATCCGAATCATGGCGAGGACTTTCGCCCTCTCTTGTTCACTTTTTTTTTGTAATTTTTAAATCCAGTGATTTATTTTTCAAGAAATTTTATACATACATAGGTACATAGTTTTCGTGAGTTATATCTATGTACGTATACATACATACATCATTTTTGTTTCATATGTATACCTACAAAAAGATATATAGAGTAGTTTAATTTATCGCTTTGAACATAGGTTATGGTGAAGAGTTATATATGTTTTAGATTATTTCGATGACTCGTTAATTTCGAGGGCTCTTATCAAATTAAATTAAATTATATTTTAATTATTTTGTTTGATTGATAGGAAATGCCATTTGTTTTGATCTATGGATATAAATAGCGTAGTTAAGCGTTTAAAATTCGGCTTTTATTTTAAGCCTTTTAAATTCTTTAATTTTAAAAGCATTTTAAGAATATATACGTATATACATGTCAGTCTATTGTAGGTACCTACATACCTGTAAGACTTAAGACCTTTAATATGCAGCCTGCGTAGAACTATATTTAAAAAGGAATAGAAGGATAGGAAATAATTATTTTTGGCACAGTGGAAGTGGGCAGATAAAATATAGTTAAACAAATAATTTCAAAATATTCATTTGGCCATCGCATCACAAACATCAGACAAAAAATTAACAAGTGCTTTATTAAATTTTCAAGGTACACATTCTCATATAAAGTATTTCAAACACATTTTATTTAATTAATTCAATTAAAAAGTTCAAGTAACCTTAACTCAAAAATGCGTTTCGCCGAGGTTCGACATCAGTTAGATGCTGTCGTACCCTTCTAAGACGCAAGTAATGGGCAGTGTTTACTCTTATAAACATCACGGCATGGATATTCTGTGAATTTTATTATTCTAGGGAAACTTCTTTAAATTCTGATACCTAAATTGTTTAAAGATTTTGACAGAAGTACAGTGTTAATATTCACGTTTTCATGGTATTTTAACACTATTACTGCATCTTATAAATTTTAATTTCACTACATGACCTGTTGACTTAAAGTTACATATAGTTGGTTTTACAATTGTTTACCTGATGTATAAAATGTACCAATAATCTATCTGCATTTACCCTGAAAGTAGTTTTTATATTTAGGTCATCTGGGTTGTGTGTCACTGATTTCTGAATTCTGAAATTTTCTACCTAACGCAGCTTAGTCAAACTATATATGTATGCACTTACTCAAACAAGTACATCCAATCTGGTTATTAAAACACAGCTTTGGTTACGAAGATTGGACATTTGGCAAACCAGGCCATTTCGACCTGTTTCGATCTTCTTTGATTCAAAACACAAGATTTATATTAATATTTGTCTGAATGATTTGATTTAGATGTCAAAGTAATACAAATTTGTGAAAAACTTACAACTCGAAACTTCTTAAGATCTAGTTTTTCGGTAAAAGTAGCTTTGAAGAAAGTCAATAAAATGTCCGTAAAAAAATTAACATTTTAAGCCCAAAGATTATATAACGTATCCGTCTTTCAATTTCATTAACATAAAGTTTCTTTTTTCTCGATGTCAAAAATATAAACAAGGGAGTGGAAATTACAGTAGGTGATGTTGATTCATACTTTAACTGGGTCACTGGTTTAATATCGCAAGAGGTCAGGTAAACCACACATAGCTAAGCGAGCATTGTAAACCTTTTTATGTTAATTTATCACTGTTTTCACCCAAGCTTAAAATTGATACTAGGCGTAATTTTTTTGCAAGCACGGAGAAAATTGGTTGAAAAAAACGCCATCGGGGCTTAACCAAAACACTTGGCAGCACTGTAGAATGTTTTTGACGTTTCAAGCAGCTGCCACAAATTTGTTTTGTATGTACCTACTTATTATTTGTTTTGTTTAAATTAAATTACATTCATTTCTTTTTACATAAAGTTATTCTGGATAGTCAAGGACTATTTTATAGTCCACGAGGTGACTATAATTTATTTAAACCACATTTACTACGCGTACGCCGCTGGTCAACATTATAGACCAACCACCACCGGCAAGAACAAATGAAAAGTATGCTTATATTTTTTTCTAATGATAATTGTTCTGCAATTTGCATTCACTGAAAGAAAAAATTCTTTTCCACAAGGAAAAAACTGTTAACTACAAGCGATAAAAGGCACTAAGCGTTTAACTTGTTTGTGACCAATATTTTAAGTCATCATAATGGAAACCTTATAATCTTGCCTGTAAAAAGACAACCTTTGAACTGCAACTAAAAAGTGCTTGTTACAAACAATATTTATATTCTACCCAAAAAATGAATTTTTTTAACTCCAAGCACGAATACTGTTTGTGACAAATAACCTGCAATTCAAGGATAATTTTTGTGCTTGCTTTTGTTATTTTCTTCGATTATAGGAGTTTTGAAGCTGTCTCTTTTTATTCTGAAATGTATACAATTTTATTTTAATTGAAAAAAACTTATATTTTACTTACTTGATTTTTCTGAGATTTGAACCTGGGACCTTCCACATACCAGCCGACTATACGCTACCACTATGCCAACTCGCAATAGGAAAAGCCGATGTTAAAACTTGATCACATTATACTTTATCATGTCGATTATGAAATCCGTAACAGTGGATCCGCAGTGATTCGCTGTACGTTGTTCTCTTTTCTTTCCACGTAAAATCGATGAAGAGAAAAGAGAGCACTACACTCTGCGATTCAATGCGGATGCAGTTTTGCGGATTTCATAATCGACATGTATATTTTCGTCTGTGTGATATACAAATCTGTTGGGCATAATTTACAATATTGTTCGTAACAAACAGCTTATGACCTTCCAACAAGAGTAATTAATATTTTAGTTGTATATTTTTATTATTCGTTAACAATACTTTTATCTTCGTTGAATACAGTGAAAAACCGTACTCACAAGCTATTTTTTTAAGTTATATAGAACAAAAGCTAAAAGATCTTCACTGAAACAGTCACATCTTACTGCCCATTAATAAATATTAGTAGTGAATGATTTCTGGTTAAGTTTAACACTATGAAAAACATATCGCTTATCACAAGGATATTTTTGGGAGAGTGTATCTTCTTTTTCAATATGGATTTTTGATTAATAGTGATAAATTTAATATTAAATTTAAAATTACGAGTTTTTTTTTGTTATTTCTGAACTTAATTGAATTCAGATATTATGAATATTATGAATAAAAATGGGGCAATTTTTCAAACACCTCATTAACAGACTCAAAACTTCGAAACTTAACAGTGAGTTAGTTCTTAACAGAATTTAGCATTTAATTACGCAAGTAACTTAAATCAAATCAATCCAAGAAGCAGTACAATGACATGTTAACACAAAACACTTGATTATCTATAAACAGTTTCTGGTTTAAAATTCTTTAATATAAAAGAAGTATGTACATCTTTTTATGTCTATACTTTACAACTTTGCCTTAAACCGATGCAAAAATGACAACATCATGTGTACAAGCTCTGCTTGCACCAGACGAGGAAGTAGATGGTGCAGGATGTTCATGAGCTTGTTCATGAGCCTGACGGAACATATCTGTAAGTTTTTCGCGGAAATTCTTGCGTTTAGGTGGCCCAAGTACTTGCTGGCCTGACCTCTCTAAACCACCGGCATAGAAAGCTTGTCCTTCTTCGGCACTGGATGAGTTCTGCGACATATTATGAAGTGTTGCGATTCTAGAAAATAAGAAAAGTTAACAGTTGACCCCAATCGAATTTGGCTTGCGAAAACAATATACATAAGTACTTTGGCCTAGTAGTTCGAGAACTTCCAGTTTTCTTGGTCGATTTAGCACTTGTTTCGTCAGCTTGCTACGCTGATCCGGTTCAGTTGGAGTTTGTTGACGGCATAGAATCATCTTCTTCGTTGGCTCCTTATTCATCATTAACATCGTCTGCATTGGTCAAATAATTTGACAAAGCATCCTAATTATGGTATTATACAAACCAATTTTTATTCAACTCAGAATTGCATTTTAATTACATTGCTGTTTTTGTTTTTGAATGTTTTTTGTATAAACCCAAACACAACCTATAAGTTTTTGGTTTTTTACCTGTAATGCCCAATTGCTTCCAAGTAGAATTTTGCAGATTCAGTTGTTGCACCGGTTATTTTGGTAAATTGTGCAATAAGTTCATAGTTGTTGGACATTTTTACTTGTATTTGTGATAAAATTTATAAACAAAATCCGCGATTAAACAATTTTTTTTTTTTCACTTTTGTGTACGTACACGAAACAAAAAGAGATTAACCTCAGTCTTGACGTTTCTATATATAATTTATCAATAACTTAAACAAAATAGTGTTTGGTAGCACAGTTTTTAGCCTGAAAAATAATTAAGCACGGAAAATTGCTTAAGCTAGACCCATTAGGGCTTAGTTGTTGTTGTATTTAACATGTAATTTTCTAAGGGCCAGTTGTACAGTCGTGGTTCAGCAGTGGTTCAAGATTTGAACTCAGTTCAAGTGCTATGAAGTGTTGTACAATCGAGGTTTAAGACTTAACTCACCGCTGAACCACGAAAAATTTAACTCGCCGATTTCGGCGGGTTAACTTGAGAGTCAGCCAGGGTTCAAGGATGTGATTGGCTATTATAATTTTTGATGTAGAATGTTTCTTGTACCTCTACATGCTATCTCACTTCAAACAGAATTTTTTTGACAGTCACGATAAACAGATACAAGGTATGCTTATTTTATACACCCGAGCCGCCATTTTGGAATTTTTGTGTCGTCACAATCTTATTTTTAGCATTATTTTCTTTTTCGATTGAGGATTATCATTAGAATTCGGCATTTAAAAGAATGATTTAAGCAAACCTTGTGAAATAACTCATGATGTTTGTGCGATAAATTCAGAATTCGAGCAACCGACTGACATTTGACATTGACGTAAGCTATATTATATACTCAATTTTTCTAGTATATAGACTTTAACTCGAGTTCAGTTAACTCTCACCTGAACCACGACTGTACAATGCACTCGAAGTTGAACCTGGTTCACGATTTAACTCGAGTTTAGTTGATCTGCGGTTCAGCGTAAATTTGTACAACTGGCCCTAAGCACCCATGCGTTTTTTTCGTCCAATCCCCTATGGGATTGGACAAAAACACCCCTACTAATTTTATTAAACATTGAGTCTGTAAATTATACTGGCACTGCCAGTTTAATAGAATATGTGGAGGTAATTTATATACATTTTCTTGTTGATTTAACAATGCTAAGCCTAGAAGGTAGCATGTATATTTTATAATTAACTTGTGTGAAATCAACACAACAAGCTAAAATCCGGTATCCAATACAATATTTAACATGATCATGACCACCCTTCTTAAAAATAACCTGACAGCTTTACTTACTTTCTTTTTTACAGATATTTTTTCTGAGTATAGGACATGTATCTTGCGACCCGATGGAACAATACTTAATTTAAGAATAACACTCGAAACGGAAATATCTCAAAAACGTGATGTGATAGAATGTTTCTGAATTAGAACTCGAGTTCAGTTAAGCCTTCCAAAAACCCTCGGAAAAGTATAAATAGTGCGTGTCTGCAGGAAAGGAGGGGACCTACAGTTTATTGCCCAATCCGAACGGCTAACGAGCGGCACTTTTCTGTGACAGGAGATACTCTTGGAGCCTTGGAGGATTTGTCAATTCCTCGCAAGAGGCAGTAGCCGTTTTTTCTTTTAAATAAATAGGTGGCGAGGCTGGGGATCGAACGTTAGACCTCCGGCATGAGGTCTAACCATCACGCCACAGCTACTACAGTTATCAGTTGGTCATGTTTAATGAGAGAAGAAAACTAAGCAACAATTTGAATAACATTCAAAAACAAAATTTAACCAAATTTAAATTAAGAAAAAAATATCCTTAATACAAGATTTTAATACTAATAAGACCTATCGATAAAACATGCTTTCACATTTTGTATAATATTAAGTTGGAAGATGGAAGAGTTATAAATGTACGTTAGTATTATATTGCTTAAATGTAGAGCCTTGTAACAAAAATTAATTTAATCAAAGAATTCATCTCGTGTTTTGTGAACATTTTTGAAAACTCTTAATCGTATTTTCATTCGAATCAACCATACATACAAAAAAAATCTCAATCAGATTGTAGATCTATGGCCAACTTAAAAAAGTTCTCACACAGTTACCTAAATGGGACTTTTATCATCGGCGAAGATGCTCGTCTAGACCACATTCGAGACGATAATTTATTTATTTTTCACGCTCGTTCTCGGCCCGAAAAAAGCCAAAATTTTTCTTAGCAGCATCAAAAGTGAGGAAGGCGAAGAGAAAATATCTCCACTACGTATGTTCATACAAGCGATTTGTTTCTTTTATTCCATTTTTTTTAACCAGACCGCGGGATGCGAAAACTTATATATGTATGTACATTATAATAAAGGTGGATGTACCTATACCTTTAGGTAGGTAAATATGTATATGATCGATTTCGTGCAAACGAAACGAAAAGATATTGTGTTGAACCGTCGACACGTCTGCTTTAAGATAGAAACTCTTGCATATACATATGTGTGTTTTTTGTTATTTTTGTTTGCACTAATTATACGTTGCAAATCTGCAACAAATCCATCCAACATTTTATATATTTTATTTGACCATTTCCCATAGAAGAACAGATAAGGCTGAGTTGTGCACTTGCCGATGCTGGCTGGCGCGGTTAAATTGCATTCTGAAAGATTTCACTTCAGGCGCGGCGGACATGTATGTAGGTATACCTAATGTATTTCGTTGCAAGAGACAGTTGATTAATTTATTTATTTGGTGGTGCATTGCCTAATTGATTTTGGTCCAATGGAACAATGAATCGATTTTAATTGCTCCCAACTAGAAGACTATGGCGCCATCATCGGCATCATTAAACAACCAACTCCCACGAACTCTCATCATTTGGGGTACCTTCTCGCTCAGTTTTCGGACAGCGTGTGTACTATAAACTCGATTTGGACGTTGCAGTAAGCGCACCCTTTATGGAAGCTGCTATTGTTTTGTCTACGGATTGAATTCGGTTTGCTTTGATGTGAGCTTCTTCCACCATTTCTGGCATCTCCGGTTGCCTGGCCTTTCCGAAATCAGAAGAAAAAAAAATTACAAAAAATGATGAGCGACCCATCAAAGAGCAGACAGTGTAATTATGATGATCTACTCCGTTCGGCCTCCTCAATGAGTTCTCACACAGGGTCATTTGTTGCGTTTCCTTTTTGAAAACCTGGCTGACTCTCTCTCTTCATGGTGTCTTTTGACTCTGTGTTTTGTTGATTTGTAAACATATAAAGGCACTGCTGTATCAGCCAACAGCCAGCATCCTTGTGCCGCTGCAGTCAACCTTTGAGGTTAGGAAAGAATCGTCAAACATCAAACAGGTGTCAAAAGGCTTTTCATTCACCAGATAATGAGTGCACAAAGGTAACATCAAGGAAAACACATGTAAGAGGATTGCCCGCTCGAATCTAGAGCAGCATCATGTAAGTATGTAGGTACCTGCCTTATATACCTGCCCTGTCCTGCCCAGTGCCCACTCCTATTGTTTGCTATCGAATAAATTCAGGACCATCATAGTAATAGTCTCATGTGGATTCATTATTCATTGTACGCACACATAATCGGAAAAATTACTCCCAGACAAGAGCAATTAGTTTGACTCAAATGAGTCGGTAACGATGAGTCCCCGAAATGAAAAATGAACTTGCTAATAGATATTCACTTAAACTTGCCCAAAGGAATTTTATGTAGTATATAGCTATAGTTCAAAACCATTGACGATGATTGTTCCTTATTTGCTTAGGGGCATCAGCATTTTATATTTTTGTTAAACCGCGAATCGACAGCGACTCATCAAAATGCCACGCTTCAATTTTTGGCGACGAGGCAGAGATGGTGGTGTGTGGGAACTGGGAAAGTCAAAACAGTATCAATAATCATTAGTCACCCATTTCAAGCGCATTCCTTTCGTGAAAGCAGTTCTGTACACTGAGAAAAAACACATTCAAAACAAAACTTTTCAAAAATTGCTCGATTTTTGTATAGGAATAAGCGGAAGAAAATCGTCCAGTTGTTCAACGTTTGAAAATAATCAACAAGCTAAAATAACAAAATATTTTCAGCTATTTTGATAAAAAAAAATCGTTTGATCTTGCCTTCTGCATTTATGTATATGCTTGTATATCAACTTTATTAATTTTACTTTACTATTGAGCTGAGTGGTTTCATTCAAAATACAGTTTTGAATTTACAAACAAAATTTGACCGCCGCGTAAAGTATTGACAGTCCCGTTGGCCCGCGCTCTGTTTGGCCAGGCCTTTAATGTTGTCAGCTATAGAACGTAAAATATAGGACATAAGGAAGTTAAAGTCGAGGAGATATAGAAAAAAGATATTAAGACAAAATAAAATCATTTACAACAAATGCTCCCATTTTGCAAAATAAGAAATTACACAAATAAAGTATTTTTTTTTTATATTCTAGCATATCTAGTATAAGAACAATAATAAGTTTAAATTATAGCTAATCTTCAAACGCCACTCAGTAACTCTCGAGCTGAAGCAAGATTCATGTAAAAATGTAAGAGTTATTTATTTATAACTCAAAAATTCTATGACCAATTGAAAACGTTCTTGGTCACACATATTTTTATCAGTGTAAAATGTCAGCCTCATTTTAAAATTTCCTTCCGCGGAACTGACATCAAGGATATACGAAAGCAAGAAGCGACGAGCGTAAAACCTAATTTGATCTCGTTACGTGGTTGTGATTGTGATTGTCCCTTTTGAATCTGGAAATTATGTTTTGAATTCAATCAACGTGTGTGTCATTAGATGTAATTTACGACTCCTACAATTGTTGTCACCATCATTCTCGTCCTCATCATCTAGGTCGTTATCGTTATCCTTGTAGTCATCGTCAGTTTGGCCATCAACATCATCACCACATCAGCAGCACCATCGTATTTATAACAAATGGATGACATTATCCCCCCGCAGAGGCAGAATTCAGTTGAGATTCAACCCCAACTATATAACACCGCTTAATCTAAGGCATATTTTAAAATTTCGCTTCGTACGCATGCAGGCGATGCGTGCTGTCAGAGGTCACGTGCCAATTTCCCAATTTTACAAATTTGACAATCGTCTCTGTTCACTTTGAAATAGTAGCACATCAGCAACAAAGGTTGATCCGAAAATTACTCTGGAAAATTCAAATTCTCTCATAGATTTTTTTTTTTTTTTTTTTTTGATGACACAGTCGTGGCATTTTGACTCAGTTTTCAATTTATCGTATATTGTTCTTTTGTGAGGTTTATTTGCCTTCCTTTTCAACTGTGAATGGAATATAGAGGAATTAGATAAAAAAGCTATGTAGATATACATTGGAAAACTCATCAATTGGCTTCAAAGGAAAGGCTTGAATAAATTTTCCACTTGGCACACAACCCTTTTTGTTCCATTAGTTGATATTTGAACATTCAAATATAAAATACACATCCAGATACACTTTTGTCCTTCAATATTCTTCTTCTGTGAACTGTATGAGCTTATTTAAATTTTCAGCAAAGCTTTCACATTTTATTGGGCGTGTCCGATTGTTTGCTATTGTAAAGAGAAACATTTAGAAATGTTCTTAATATATATACAAATACATATGTATGTACTATGTAGGTAACTTACCTACACAAATTTGAATGTCAAGGAGAGACAATAATTTTAGTTCGCCCTGTGAAATGGGTGCTTAAATTATGTATGTTCCCTTTCTACGAGACTGCATCTATAATAATGTGAAAGTGTGTGTTACTTCTGCAGGCCATAAGAGGAAAATCATATTATCATCATCATAGAGAATCTATTTTATGATTCTTAAGACTTATGTAAATCTACAAAAAATGATGAGTGTCAAGTTAGCGAAAACTCGCCGCCGCCGATTGATAAATTTGTATGTTTATAAAATTAGCTCTTAATTAGTTGTGATAATTTCGAGTTTATCGTTCGATATTTTTATGTTTTTTTTGGCTGCTTTGCTAACCGCCATATTATTCACTCAATACATCCAGATTTAAACTTAAATCCAGATAAATTTACATTGAATTTGTATGATTTACATCCAGATTTAAAATTTAATCTAGATGTATTGAGTGAATAATATGGCCTATAAAAAATAAGCAAAGCAGAACCTCAAGTAGTGGTAAAATCCACTTTATATCGAATAATTTATTGCTTAATAATAATCAGCAATTCAGCAGTTTTGAATTACTTGTGACAATTTCAATTTTGTCGAGCAATGTTTTCTATAGGTCCGCTGGTTCACCACAACGGAAATTCAAAAATCTAACTATGCAGGAATTAGGGGCTAACTTGGGGCTAATTTAGTACTCCAATCCCGAAAGAGCCCCAAATTCCCTTCACCCTAAAACTTGTGGTGGACTCAGCTTGACGGCATGATAACGTCACAAATCAGTTTTTGTTTTCTAAACGTTGAAGGGAATTTAGGGCTCCTTCGGGATTGGCCCCTAATGTTAGCCCCTATAATTCCTGCATCACTAAATTTTTGAAATTGTGTATTGGGAGGTGTGGTGGACCCAGCTTGACGTCCACCACAAGTTTTAGTGTGAACGGAATTAGGGGCTCTTTCGGGATTGGAGTACTAAATTAGCCCCAAATTTGCCCCTAATTCCTGCATAGTTAGATTTTTGAAATTCCGTTGTGGTGGAGCCAGCTTGACGGACCTGTTTTTTGGCCCTAATATGTCATTGAGAATCAGTTTTTTGTTTACTTGTATATCGCAAAATCCGACAAAATTCAATCAAAAAGAAAAGAAGAAGAAAAACAAAACAAAATGTTTGATGCTCGGATTCTAAACCCAACATCGAACTAGCGAGGTTTTATATTTTTTGACTAGAATATCTCGAAAGCACTACGTGGAAAAATGCTAAGGTCCTATTTGGATTCAGGCCGATTTTATATACTCAAAGTTGAACATACATAACTTGAGGAGTTTTGTTCTCAACTTGTGAATTTGTTTTTATTCACACAAAGTTGACGTTTTTAACTTTCGATTTTTAACTCTAGAGTTGATCAACTTTAGATTTTCTAACTCCCGGAAAAAATAGAAGTTGACCGAGCAAACTTGAGAGTTTACATAAAAATGTTGTTTTGTCATTTAAGTTTTGTAACAAAAGCAGATTACGGATGACAAAAGGTAAAAAATAAATCAGAAAATGCTCCGAAGCAATTCTTTTTGGAAATTTGCCATCAATTACTTTGGGCAGTAAATGCATTCGCGATTTTCTCCGTCGATTCGTCCATGTTTCGTTTCGTGGTATAATGTCACATTACACAGTTTAACACCAAATAACACACAAATAATATTGAAAAACTTCATATTATTAATAAAATAAATCAAAATTAAAATTGAAAATGACAGTTCTGTTTTATTTTTACAAATATCCCAGGGATATTTTCAACTGGGGAGTTGAGAAAAAAACAAGTGAATACAAAAGAAATTCAAATTTGTGTTTTAACTCTCGAGTTAAAATAAACTCTCGAGTTGATCAACTTGAGAGTTTGCCTTAAGTTGAGCAATAGTGAAAAAAATGGCCCTCAGTGCATCAAAAACATTGGGAAAAGTATAATATACTGCATAATCGCACTTTCACATTATTAATAAGAAAGAGGCTTATGAGTGTGCCCCACACTGATAACTTCCAATTGGTGCAACTTAAAAACTATACCTACAGAAACCCAATGATTTTTTTTTCTAGGATCCTCGAAAACCTTATCAATATGCAAAAAATTAAAGACCATAGACATATGAGAGACGAAAAACATTTTTTAAATGATTTTTACCAGAATTTTTATTTGAAAAACGGGTTGGCTACGAAATCCAGCCAAACAAAATCCCGCGTATCAAAATCCCGCGTAACGAAATCCCGCCAAACAAAATCCCGCAAAACAAAATCCCGCAAAACAAAATCCCGTGTAACAAAATCCCGCAGTAACGAAATCCCGCCGTTTCACTCCTTTTTTTAATACAAAGCGACATCCCGTGTAAAAACCTCGGCATGTAAGGGGGGGCATGCTGCCCCCTGCAACCCCCCTGCTTGGCCCACTATAGGATTTGGGGTATGTGCGAGGTTGGGTGTAGCAAAGTTTTTTTCGAAAAACTTTTCTTTTCAAGCTGAAATTGAATAAGAAATTACCAAAACGCTGAAAAAAATCTAAAACGCCTGGTTAGTGGTTTTCAAGCGTTAAAAAAATTAAAAAAATCTAAATACACCCCAAAAAACAATTTAAAAAATCCACCCCCCCCCCCCCTCCACCCCTCATACAAAATTTCCCTTCACCCTAAAAATGACTCACAAAAAAACTAAAAATATCAACTTAATAAAATATTTTTTCCATAGTACAAAATCCTACTTTCCAAAAAGTATTAGAAATCCCGCCGAAAAGGAGTAAAAAAATCCCGCGGAAAATCGGCGGGATTTCGTTACTTTTACTTTTTTCATGTCACAGACTTATCTGAAGAATATATTTATAATTGGCGGGATTTCGTTACGCAGAATTTTGTTTGGCGGGATAAAGTAACGTTCCCTTGAAAAACAAATGTGTATCAACTTAGCAGGTCACTTTTTCCGTTGCAGATTAAAAAGTATATAGTAATTAATTAGTTGCTGTTTAATTGCTAATTATATAGTTACGCAAAAAAAAAATTAATTGCTTTGTTGGTTTGCGAGAAAATGGGTGTCCTGTTAAGTTGACTTGAACTTAGCAGGCCAAATTTCTTAAAAATAAGAGTCTGGGAGTTGATATATATTGAGAAATACTTAATTGCTAATTAGTTACGCTAAAAAAAATTAATTGCTCTGTTGGTTTGCGAGAAAAATGGGTGTCCTTATGTAATGACGTCAATCCTATTTATTCGAAAACGAAAAAAGTAATTCAAATTTTTTTTGCGTAACCAATTAGCAATTAAGTAGTTTTCAATATCCACTTCTGGACCGTTTATCTATATTTTTGGGAAAGTTGACCTGCTAAGTTGACGTCAACTTAGCAGGACACCCATTTTCTCGCAAACTAATAGTAGCCGTGGCGTGATGGTTAGTGCGATGGACTGTCATGCCGGAGGTCTACGGTTCGATCCCCAGCCTCGCCACCTATTTATTTAAACAAAAAAGAAAAAACGGCTACTGCCTCTTGCGAGGAATTGACAAATCCTCCAAGAGTATCTCCTGTCACAGAATAGTGCCGCTCGTTAGCCGTTCGGATTCGGCAATAAACTGTAGGTCCCCTCCATTCCTGCAGACACGCACACAGGAATGGTTGAGAGTTGTAAGTCACTAGGCCCTAGTTCTTCATGAGCTGTTGTGCCATCAAATTTATTTTATTTATTTATAACAGAGCAATTATTTTTTTTTTGCGTAACTAATAAGCAATTAAGTAGCAGATAATTATTATATACCTTTTATTCTGCAATCGAAACAGTGACCTGCTAAGTATGCGCATGAAAAACAAAAAAACATCAATTTATTGAATTTTTTTCAAAACTTATTAGCCGGTATAAAAACATTTTTCAGATGCAAAAGCAAAAATAAGTAAATTCACTTGAGGAACATTGAAAAACTGTTTTTTTTACGGCCTCTCTGAATGTGCCTGCAACTTTAACAAGTCAAATTATTTCTTAAACATTGAGGCTACAAACAACTTCATCCTTGGTAGTTCTTTATTTATGTCATCTAAGTCAAAGTCTTCAAGTCAAAATTTATTATTAATCATGAGATAACAAAATCTGTACAAATTTAAAAGCAATTTATGTAAAAAAAAAAACAAGAAGTTGATTGCTTATGCCCACACAAACATTCATCTGCGTTCTTATACTTTCAAAGTTTTATGCATAGGCAGGTATACATAATATAGTGGGTTGTTCGTTCGATCAAGCAAAAATAAAAATTAAAAAAAGAAAATCTCTGATTATTATCTAGCAAGTGTGACAACGTAAAATCTGCACAAAAAACAAGTACCTGCCTGGAATCTTATCGAAAAGTGAAAAATTCGAATCAAGAAATCATCTACGATCATAGTTGAGTAACAAGTTTGTCCGATCTTATAAGCGCGCTATTTGCAGCATCAGCAGCTATAGTTAGCCATATCTGCAGCAGCTTTTGTTGTATGCCGCACATCTGAAATAGGTTCCGTATAAAAATTAATTGTACGATGATTGGAATTTTTAATTAACTCCCATGGTGGACGCTATATGAAAAAAACACAAAACGAAGGGGAAGAAAAATATCCAACCGTATACATACATGCGTGATGTGTTGTACCAGTGCGCGCACTTAATTGCAGGCCCAGGCTTAATGCTTAAGCAAAAGCAACTTTTGCAATTCTAAACAAACTGTGTGTGTTGTATATACTATTTGTATGTATGGTTTTTGCAAAATTAAATATTTTTTATTGCTGTTTAAGGCAATTTCTTACACTTCATTGGTGTCGTATTAAATTGGGATATCTATTTTTGCTTAGAAAATGTTGATGCACCAAGTGAATTGAGTTAGAGGCAAATTTGAATTTTAATAAACAGCTCAAATATGTTGTAAGCATGTATATTATAAATAATTTATGCCTAACAGATTTTTTTTATGGCAACAGCAACTGTTATTGGGCAAAGTAACTTGTCAATTGCCAACATTGTTAAAATGGTGGTACCTATAAATACGTATATTTAAATGTAATTAATTTTTAATGAATATTTGATAACTATTAAGTTTTAAAATTGCATGCAATCTAAAAATCAAGAAAAAATTGTATTGCACTAAGCTTAGGAGTATATTTTAAAAATTCTGAAAACATATAAATTTCACCGATTTCATGTGACGGTTTTGAAAACTCTACAATCAAAAAATTTTCCTACAAGAGTATATGTTTTTGCCAAGAAATTCTGGCAATTTCAGGTCGGCCTACTTATCAGAAGATAAATAGCTAATTTTCTTGGTTGTTATCAGGGTCGGATTTAGTCTTGTGAGATTTTGAAAAATTAACTCAAAATGGAAAAAAAAAAAAAATATAAAAAATGGACGAGGGCACATAAAATAATAAATAATAATTTTTTGAAAGCTTATATTCTATCCTTCTATGTATTTGTTTTTTAATCAAGTTGTGAATTAATTAGTTTTTGAGAAATTAAATTCAAAAGTAACTAAACATTTTCGAAAAAAAATTTTCAAATTGAAATTTTTCCCAAAGGACCATTGGCACTTTTGTATGGACTTTGGACCCACTTTTAACATTGCTCAACAGTGATAAAACTTATGTCATATGAAAGCTAATGGAGAGTACTTTATTTTATTATATGGCGGTTTAGTTGAAATCGAGCTCGAAAATGGTATTTTTGCGCATTTTATAAAAAAAAAAGTATTGAAAATGGAAAAATTGTATACAAAAAATGGCGACACTTCCTAAAAAGTTTTTTTTTTTACCATTTTTGAAATGTTTTACTATTAAATACTTTTGCCTTTAATACAGCATAACAGTTTTACACGAGCACTTGGTGGCATTTTTTTTTTTAAATACACATTAGTCATTATAGTATAGGTAAGATACCTTCTCCTAACTTCATACAAATTTCCAATTTAAAACTGTGTACCCCCCTTTTTAAGGATTTATTAATTCCAATAGCATTTTTAAAACCATCGTGAGTTTCAGTTTATTATTCTTATCACAATAAATACCTACCTATTTCCGTCAGGTGTTTTAACCTGCGACTCATTTTATCTTTTCGAAATCAAAAAGGTAACATGATTCTATAAACGATGATGTTGAGTATATGTAGAAGGTACACATACAATTCCTATATTGAAGCACCAAACTAAACAATGATACAATGTTTCGATCTTCAAATGTAATAAAACCAAAAAAAAAAAACACTCAAGTTTCATTCGTCCCATCAACAACGACTGTATGAGTATAGAATAATCGACAGGATATGTCAAGGATATCCTCCAAAGTTTCAAATAACTCCAAACGACAACAAACAACGGAAAAAGAAAGCAATTTCATATACCACCAAAAAAACTGTATGATACAGTGACATATCGAAAATGTTCCTTCCCGCATATATCAGCGTTCCGAGAACAATCGATTCAAAAGGATACTCTCTGACAAAGGATGTTTGTTGTTTTTATCATTTTTTGTTTATTCAGTTTATTTTTTTTTCTCTAGCTACTCGTCCGCTGGAGTGGAGTTGTAGTCCTTCAACGAAGTGAACAGTAGTTAATAAAAATTCAACAGCTCTCATCTGAATAGCCATCCAGTGATGTTTTTTGGCCTATTATGTATGGTAAATAATTCGAGTTTTTTTTTTTTATCATTTTGTTTTTTTATCGCAGAATAAGTGGCATTGAGGGAAAGCTTATGTTTATTCTCCTTTAGCCCTATTAAAGGGAATACTTTATTTGTTATTTATTGCCGTGAATTTTTCCGTTTCGGAAGTTGTCGATATGTTTCATCAATAATTTATTACCTATATAATCTATTATCTGTTAAGTGGGCTATGTTTGACAGGCTTTTAAAGGAAGTTGACCAAAAATGATGTCTTTTTAGTCATGCTTTTATAATAAGCAATTTGTTTTTCAAAATGATTTTCAATGAAGGTTTGACTGTTGATGAGGTATTAATCGCCAAATTTGTTCTTTATTCTTGAAGTTTCTTTTCTACCTAAATTTTAAGTAAAAATACAACCTATAAGTCCCTACATTTAAACCCAGCCGTGACAATCCTTTTGAGAGGAAAGGGCGAAATAGTTTGGCCCCTCAATTCTGTGTGTGTGTGTACAATTTATAAGAAGCTTATTTAAGATACTTAGCCCTTTAACGTTTTTTTTTGATATTTCCAAATAAACATACATATGTCATAAATAAATACAATTTGTTTTACATTTCGTAATTTCTTTGGTAGTCTTGAGAAAAACGTAAATTTTCCAATTCCCTAAAAGGTTTATTTTTAATGATAGATGAATACAAATTTTTATTTAATCACAAATTATTTGGTTTCGTCATAAGATTTATCCGTGAGTTTAATGTTCCATGTTTCTTTTATTAGGCTAGTCCTTAAATTGTTATAGACCCTGATGATGAGGCAACAAAGTCTTCGAAATATATAGATCAAGAAAAACAAAAAAAATAAACTGTATGAAGCAAAACAAAAGGTATAACAATATTTAAAACGGTTGCGTTCTATGGGCGTCACACTAGGCAGTTCACATCAACAGAATAAAAAGCATTTAACGAAGATTTTTAAGATCTTCTTTTCGTTTTTTTTCCATCGTCGTCAGATAAAGTTCTATTACCCCTTTATCAACATATAAAGCAACAGCCCTTTTAATAAAAAGTCACTGTCCGCTCCTTAACACTCGTGTTAGTTAGCACACGGATAGAGAACTTGTCCGTTGAATAGCTTTTTTTTATTAATAAACATATCATAATAGTTCCAGTCTGTACCATTGAAAGTACGGCAACACTTCATCAAATCGTGGAAGTATTCTTATACATGTGCCACTCGCATACACTGGTTGATGAAAAATATGCTCTTGGTTGAACCGGTTATTATGAAATATAAGCGTGTGTGTGTTATGAAGTTAAACATCCCTTAAACGCCAAACTTGGCGAGTTAAATTTATCCGCTCGCTGTCACGATGTCACAGACCATTACATATTTATTAATAGGAAGTGCAAGTTGACAGATGTGCTAGTCTTATCTTTCCGTTGTTTTTCGTTTATTGATATGGAGGTTATAGTATTAATAGTATTGTTGCTACAAATATATGTACATAAATCTGGAATCCAGAATCATTCAGTCGTATTTATTAATTTTTGACTGTTTAAACAGTGTCTAAGTTTTTTGAAACGGTCGGAAATATGCTTTATTTGATAAAAAAAAAAATTTAATTTGTCAAGTTTTAGACAGTTGATTTCGTTGTCCAAAGTTAGATAAAAAAGTAAGATCACTTTAGCAACAATTATAAGGGTTTATTTATAACTTGGACGGCTGTCTAAAGTTAGACAACGACCGTTTGCATTTAAATTCTTTTTTTTCAAAGTCTTTCAAACTTCGAAAATTTAGTTTATAAATTGATTAAGATAAGTCCTTGGAACAAAAAGTAGACTGTGTAACATTTCACAGTGATTATTTTGCAATTTCTTGTATTCTTATTTAATAATTTTACATTATTTATTTATTTGTATCACAAAATTATAATTTCACATATTTCGCTTTGCAAGAGCGTATTCGAATATCATGCTCCAAAAGACTAGAGCTAGAGCGCGCGCTAGGGCCTAAGAAAAGAAATTAAATGCATATGTGGATAAAGGCTATGATGCGGGTAATCTCAAAGACTTAGTTTAAAGTAAAAAAAAAAAAAAATTAGCTTTTCTTAGATTTTTTTGTTTATAAAGATAAAGAAGTTGTTTAATATACTGAAATAAATCAGCCAGCCGCGCCGGGATGAAACGACTAAAAGCCGTTAAGTTAAAAGCTATTTTGAAAGAATTTGTTTGGCTCTAATAAAAATTAAAAACAACAACAAAAATAATGTAAGAAATCGCAATTTGTACAAACAACAAACCATCCAATTAAATTAGGCAACAGTTAAAGACATTTCATTTTAGCACAAAGTCAGCGTAAATGTAATCTTCCATTTCGAAAATGACAAACAAATTAATTTAGTTTGTGGAAAATATTTTAATATGTATTTGTGTAAAAAATTCATGTTTGCCTCTATAATAGGTATATGAAACCATTTATTTAACCCTAAAATCTGGTGGAATAAATATTATTTAAGTGTAAGGAAAAAGTTTAATATTGATATTTTAATTTTTTTAATATTTTTAATTATAAAGTTATGTTTTAAAAAAGTAAAACTATGTTATTAAAGACGTATAGAAACAACTACGTGAGACAAGGCCTTACACTTTATCAATTTATAAGACACAATATTATACAACACTTTATTTAACGATGAACAGTACCTACATTCGTTATGGATTTTATACACCAGCACATAGGCTATGGGCAGCGGTGGTGGTGGCGGGCTGCGGCGTTTAACCATTCACGAAAGAAGTCAATCAATATATCCAACCTTGATAGGTTAATTGAAGGTAAGAAGCGAACAAAAGTTACATTCAATCTTTTCCACTTTACTCACTACTTGCAGTGTGCGGAGTAGCCAACAGCAGACATTCAGTCAGTCCAGTCAGTCAGGAAAAAATACGCTAATGTTTGGTTGCCAAAGGGACTGCGGCGCTTAGAAGTGCTCAAGTAAATTACGGCTTTTAAGCGCAATTCTAGCTTCGTCACGTTCTGCATAGGTATATGTAACGATGAGCATAATACAAATGCACTTTTGATCAGGTTGTCAATTAGTTGCAGACAGAAGTCAGTCAAAAGTCAAGTGCTGACATATGAACTACATAATGTAAAAATAGTTCAATGATCGTTTTGAGTGCATAGGTACCTACATTTGTATATACAATTTTTTTTTTTAAAGTGAACTATCAAAGTGAGGATATATAATTTTATGAATAAATTTAGACAAATAATTCAGTCAAATTATAATAAATTAAAACATTAAGAAGTAAAAATATACATGTTTTTTGGGGCTTTCCTAAGGACATACTAAAAGTCCCCGTCAAAATCTGTTGCGTTCGAGTTGCCATCTTGGAAAAAATGTGCACTTTTTCAGTTTTTTGCCTATATCTCAGCAACTATTAGTGATACTGAAAAATTATTTAAATAAAAAATATAGTTTATCAAATTTCCTATAAAAAAGCATATTGGCATTTTTTGTATTTCCAATACATACTTTAGCTGTAATCTGGCCTTGAATAGCAAAATTATGACTAAATCAAAACGTATATGTATGTACTAATAATGTTTGTATTTGAAAAATTTAAAACTAGAAACCCCTTAGAACTAGTTTTGCTGTAAAACTAGCTTTGAAAGAAGTCAATAATATGGCCGTAATAAATAAAGTTGCTGATGATTTTTTTTAACTAAAAATAAATCAAATCTTTTAGAAAATAAGATTCTTTAAAAGAAGTGATGAGGAACGTATGCTTCATATTCTTTGAGAATCAGTGGGTTGTGATTTACTGGCTGAACAGAATGGTGACGCAGACGGAACCGGAGCTGGAATAGCTGTCAAAATATTGAATACACGCAAATTCAATGTTGCGAACACAATGGAACGTAGACGCAGACGGAAGAGTTCACCAACTTTTAACTTTTCACGTACGGCACTTTTGACGTTTCAATTTGTATGAAGAAAAAAAACAACTTTTTGGGTCGGAAAAAAATATTGTGGTTATTTCTATCGCAAAAAAAAAATTATTTAATAAAGGGAAAATTATTGGAAACAAAAAATGTGAATTCTGAGCTTGTACACAATAATATTCTTTTGTTTTTCTTCAAAATACTTTCAAAGCTGTATAGCTTCATTGTGGACATGTAAAAAAAAATAACGTACGACACTTTTTGACAGCTCTTCCAGTTCAGTCAGCGGCTTCAGTTCCGTCATTCTATTCTGTTCAGCCAGTTAAAGTCTCAAGAATTCCTGTGTGCGTGGTGCTAGTTTCCAAAAATGTAGAGTGGGTCCCAATGTTCCGCCGAATCTAGACGACTAAGATGAAACTCAACCCTGAGTCACCGACATACATAGCAGTCCAATATACTATGAACTAGTGAACTTAAATGCATAATATAATTGAAGAACTTATAGATACCTTAAATAAGAACATGTAGTTTTAAAATAGTTACATAGTTTTATTTATTGAGCTTTTTAAAGTAAAGCCTTAAACAAAAAAACAAAAAACAAAAAAAAATAACAGTTCAATTAAAACGCTAAATTGTTATATAAATTGGCATTTCTTTAGTCACTTCCAATAAAGAAGATTAAAAAGCTAAAAATTCACGGTTTTTCGAAGCACAAAATGGTGCCGTGACATAAGGCCATGCGTCATAAGGCCATATTTCGGAATATGGTTTTATGACGCTTTCGTAAAGTGACATTAGGCCATATTCGAACAGATGGCCTTTTGACGCTTTGGTGAAGTGTCATAATGCCATATTTTTTTGCGACTTAATGCCATATCTAAATATGGCATCGTGACACTTTCTTTAAGTGACATAATACCATATTAAAGCAATTTTTATACTCGCGGTACGAAAAAAAATGACGTAGCTTTTCCTTGCAGCTTGCAGTATTTTTAACGCCAACGGTTCAAATTATAATAAATAGGAATACTTAGAACTTATAAGAGTAAATACGATTCAAGCAATCTATCGATTTTGTTTACCTTCCCTTGGCCAAGTATTTTTTCTTTAAATAGCGTATTTTAAGAAATTTAAAACACTACTCATAATCCTTGAGACTTTTCCACGTGAACATTTCACATCAAATTGGGTGTTCCAATTTTAATTCACTCATAGCGTAGCGGAAAAAAATTTTGCCGAAGAGAATATCAATTTGGGGTGTGAAAATTAAAAATTCGCGCGAATTTTTAATTTTCACACCCCAAATTGATATTCTCTTCGGCAAAATTTTATTCCGCTATAGAGGTTGCATTTGAATTTTACTTCATTCAAAGAGTAGCGGAAAAAAAAGAGAAGATCAGTTTGGGGTGTCAAAATTAAAAATTTGCACGAATTTTTAATTTTCTCACCCTAAATTTTTTCCGCTATATTGTATTCCAATTTTATTTCACTAAAAGCGTAGCGGAAAAAAAATTTTGCCGAAGAAAAGAAAATGAAAAATTCATGCGATGTTTTAATTTTTACACTTTCATCATTCATTTTTGAGGACAAATGCTGCTATCAACATAATTATCTAAAGTTTTAACTTTCTTTACATTGATTTTTTTTTAATGCAAGAATTTCCATTTGAAATCAGTTAATAGCATAAAATAAAGGATTTAAAGTTCTAAAATCTAAATGAACCCTTGTTGCCCTTACAGATTTTATTTTAGGGTAAATAAGAAATATATGCATCTGAAAGTGACACAAGGCCATAATGGCCTTACGTCACTTTAGGTAAGCGTCACAAGGCCATTTGTTCGAATATGCCCTTATGTCACATTATGAAAGCGTCATACAGCCATATTTTAAAATATGGCCTTATGTCGCATGGCCTTATGTCACGGCACCGCACAAAATAATCCCAAATTTCGTGTGCACTGCACAGTTGGACCAGAGTTTTCTTAATAACACCCTATTATTATTTCAGTCATGAACAAATTTTTAAAGACCCAGCACAATATTAGTGACTTTTTAAAATTGGCTTACGTCTTACAAAAACAAATCAAATAAAAATTGAACTCTATCATATTAATTAAAGCATAATTATCATTTACTCGATATCTTATTCGACATAACCTACATAGATGACATTGTTCCTTAATAATTTGGTTGTACCTTAATTGATACGCGAAACGATACTTTGTTTGAATTTAATTAACTCCTAACGCAATGACAATCAGACCAATTGATATAGTTTTTTTTTTTGGTAAGTCCGATAAGCGTGATGTGGTGCATCAAATTAGGAAGCATAGTTAAGTCCATTATCATCATTAAATGTGAACATTCCTAGGGAAGCATGGAAGAGAATTTCCTTCCACACCTTGTTAATATGAAAATAATGACTGCATTATGGGTTGAGGTTGAGGCACAAAACAGCAATCATTTTTATGGACAGAAAGACAGCCACTTAGCCAAGTACTAAACATGAACCCTGGCTACAATGACAAATTAACAATGCGTGGATTTCTTGTTTAGCGGTCGTGTGACAATGGCACTCGTTTTAATGCGTCTCAGTGGCATTTACTTACATTAAAACAACCCTAAGGCCCTCAACGTGTAAATTGATTGCCGACTATAGCTGGCCCGGACCGGGGTAGTGGATTTGATAATGTTTTATTTACGTGCTTCTTTGCTAGACCTATAGAGGTAGTTAACCTAGCTGTGCTGCAGCTTTATCCTTTGTATAAAAAATAACAAAAAAGTCATTGTACATAAATATATATGGTTTCTAGGACACGTTTTTTGGAACACAAAAATTAGTTGTTTTTTGTTAACCTTTTTCATCATCGATAATGACGAAACACAAAAAAGCAAACAATGTCAGTGCTTAGTGGTAAAGGGCGACAATTTATTTGTAAATAAATATGTTTGGCTTAATTTTCTATTTGCCTGATAACAATGGTATAATTTTTTTTTGTTAACTTAATAACTCGTGAATACATATGTATGTAGTTTAATTTCTTGATGGACGAGTATAGTAGTTGTGTTATCGATTGAATTTTTTGAGTTTGAATTTGCAGGATTTTATGTCTTGTTTAACCACAAGTGTTTGTTGAATCTTGGCAGTGTCCTTTTTCAATCGAATCTGGGCTTATTTTCAATCTTTCTGCTCCAAATTCTTCACATTTCATAGGAATGGAACACTCCCAAAATAAAGTAGTATTTGGTTGGCTTCATTTGTACCTTAAATAGCTACTTGAATGTTTTACAATATACGTATGTATGTACCTTTGTACATTAAGAGGACTAAAATTTGATGTTACTTATAGCTCTCATATTTGGATTTTGATTTGGTATATCCTTTCAGAAAGTGAGAATTAACAAGAACGAAGAAATTATTAAATCATAAGCCATGTGAATAACTGACATACTAAACTGATAATCGTCACCATAGCAGATATGTATGCTTTTAGAGAAATGATTTTTCTTTTTCTTAAACTGGCTTGGCTATCGATAAATTATAAAAATGAAGCATATTTTCCGTAACCAGGCAACCGAAAAATTTCCGGAAAACTCGATTGTGGACTGACCAGAAAACAAATAGAACCATAGCTATGATCATGTGGTTGATTATGATGTCTTAACTAGGCGGCGTGACCAGGAGGCGTTGCCTCATGTTTTGGATGCCATCGGCAATTGAAAATTACACCGACATATGGCCATGTTTCTCTGTGCTGTAGCCGAAGCAAATAACATCTATGCTCCGATCTCGTGCCGCATATCGTTCCGCAGAAGTTATCTTCTAAGAGCAGCCGATTCGATCCCAAATCTATGGAAAGGTCAGAAAATCGATAAACAGCTCTTTCTCTATACTCGGGCAATGTGTCATTGTGGTGGTTGTTCGGGGAATTGGAACCTAAGAATATATTATTTGAATTATTATGATGTTACGTAGGAAGAAAAAGAAACCCAGTCTGACATATGTGACGATTGTTAAAAGATCGGGTATCGGCTACGGTCGACGATGGTGCGCCTATATAATGCATATCCAAACGCCCACCTTGGCTCTCTACTTTCATCGAGATTGGACAGAATTTCCATGACACTGGATTTCAATCAGCCACAACCCGTAGCCAAGATGAATAAAAAAGGAACCAAACAAATAGCGGGAAAATTTCTAGCTTATGTGCCGTGAAATCAATGGCCTGAAGTGTGTATAGTGGTTGTATTGTTTGCAAGGGTTGATTGATCCTCCAGAGAATATATAAATGTGTTCAAGAAAACGCTCCCTGTGTCCCAAAAAGGTGTGATGTCTTAATGGGGAATTTGTAATCAAAACGAAACGCCTAGTGGGACACATTATTTGTCAATGATAACTTGATTTTCATGAGTGAGTGATGATTGTGGTGAGGTTAAGAATAAAAAAGTATGATTTAGCTATATTGATCGATTGAATGAAATATTTGTTTTTAGCGGCTATGCAAATTACGGTTCAAAAAGTTAAAAAAGTTTTAAAGGTAATGTTAAATAATTTATACGAAGAATTGAATAATTCAAGGCAAAAAAAAAAATAAATCTAATTTTATTTCAATAAAATTATTTTGCATGCTTTGCTTTGCTACTTAAACATGTACTTAGTGAATATAGCATGTATTCGTAAAAAAAATAGGGAAGACGAAAAAAGTGGGTCTCGCAATTCTGTCCGTCTGTCTGTCTGTCTAGGGACCCACCTAAAGCCTAAACCTATGGCCCGATTTTAATTAAACTTGGTATAAAGTGTTTTCGGGACATTACCCGGACACGTTTTTTTCCTTTTATTTTTAGGACCAAAAATAACGCTACCTGGCATATAATTTTTTTTAGCATTTTTGGAAAATCTTATTTTTCTCAAAAATAGCTCGACAGATTTTTCTAAAAAAAATCAATAAATTTAATTTGGTATATGCTAACTTTTTGTAAAAATTCAATTTCCAAAAAATGGTCTTAAATGGTATCTTCTATAGAACCATTTTTTTATTTTCGTTTTTCTAAAAAAGGAATAAACTGATTTTGATAATTTTATGCGATGGGGGCACATCAGAGCTAAATAATATAGACATACAAAATTTTAGGGCTGTAAAGAAGACATTTTATCCCCTTACAAAATTAAACCAGGAATCATCCCCAAAAAAATCTGCACGAATTAGGGGACACCCTGTATCTATGTAACGAATTATAGAATATGGAAAAGGAGCACATAAAACACGTTTTTTAAATTGGTAAAACTAGAACCTTAAATATTTTAATCTCAATATTAAGGACGCTGTTTGAATTTTTGAAAAAAGTATGAATAGATGCACACAAAATTTTAGAAATCTTTTGCTTTGTAAAATGTTTTTTATATAAAAATTCTTGAAATAAAAAAAAAAATGCTACATCATTTTTTAAGTATTTAATAATATAGGTACACCTAATTATTATTTAAAAAGAAAGTTAATAACCCGTTTTCGAAATACGTATTGATTTTTCAAAAAAGAATTGATTTTTGTTTGTATATTTTATGTACTTATGTATGTAAGTATGTATGTATGTATATCCGAAAAATATATTTTTCGAAAATATTATTTAATCTTAAAAGGACCCCCAAAGGTTAAACTTTGATCAAAATCGGTTAAGCCTTTAAGGAGAAAGTAAAAAATAAAAAAAAAATGGATTACCGTTAAAAACAGTTTTTGATAATTTTATTTCGAAAGAATACAAACCAGGTGTCCACATTAAATATTTTTATCAAATCTTTAGAGCCATTTTTTTTCAAAATGGTTGTATGGCAGGCATACCATTATTTTTGTACTAAAAGAAACAGGTAGACAGACATTCAGAGAGAAGGACGGAATTGCGGGGCCCACTTTGTCGTGTTCTCTATCATCGTTATGATATCTGATTGATATCTCTGGTCCTGTTTTTTTTTTTTTTTTACGAATCCAAAACTTGCTGTATATGTATGTAGTGTCTAATCGCAAGCAATAAATACAATAGTGTTAACTACACAAAAAAATAACAGATTTATTGAATAAATTGATGTTCCATAAAACGAGATGAAATTCCTGCAATTAATATTGTAGTTCACTCAGGCGTATACATATGTGCTTTTTTTTTATTTAATCTTTAACAAAAATTTACTACAATTTTTATTTTTGCACCTTAAGTTTATGTCTATATTTTTATTATTGATGTGACGAAATTCTGGTGAGGAGAAAAGGTGGCATATTTCAAAATATCCCAAAGCAGCAGAAAACTTAAAATACGCCACTGGGGCAGACATTTATTTTAAGATTTAACTCAAATAACTGTCAGTCAGTCAATATTTTACGAAATTAGTTTTTCAGTCTGGAAATTCACAAATTGTATGTCAGACTTGCTGACCCGCCAAATTTCGTTCCATATAATATTGAATAAATCGAATCTTAGAAAACACGCTATTTTGGATTTTCATATGAGTATTCCCGTCGAAATTACCAATTTTCGGCTTTGTACTGTGTAGGGCTGGCAACGAGACGAAACCAGGCGAGAATTTTGTTATAGTCTTGTCTCGGTCTCGTCAAAATCGAAAAATTTCAGTCTCGTCTCTGTCTCGCCTAACCAAGTCTCGTCTCGATCTTGGTCTCGCCCTGAGGTAAAATTTGAATTTTTTAGAGGTTTTTTAATCCATTTGAATCGGAGCCATCCTTCAATGGATTTTAATAGTTCATGGATTGATAGATAGGCAACAAACTATATTTTGACGTTTTGATAATATTTTTTCAAAGTGTAACCTAAAAGTCTTAAAGTCATCTTTTTCCGGAGGGGGAAACATTGCCTGAAAAATGAGTGATTTCTGTTCCAACGATATGCATACATAAATCATACGCAGTGCGCTCTTTATGGGTATAACTATGTACATATTATGTGGTTTAATATTTTAACGCGTATAGAATATTTCGCAAAAAAAAAACTTGTGATAAAAATTGAACATAAGTACTAAAAAAATAATTAAATAAAAAAATATTTCTTCTAGCGAAAACCGAAACCAAACCACCGAGACCCCCGAGACCAGCGAGGCTCTCGGCGAATTTCGGTACTAAAACCACGGTGTCGTCTCGGTCTCATCTCGGGTGCTTTTAAAGTAGTCTCTAGTCTTAGTCTTAGACTAGTCTCGTTGACAGCCCTAGTACTGTGGCTTATTTGGCTCAAAACGTATAGCCAAAAAAAAAAAATTAGATGATGTTCAGTCTAGTTATGCGCGTACGAATAAAAAAAAAAACAATTAAAAATGTATGCAATTTAGGGTTTTCATGTTTTCGACTTTCGAAAACTTCCAAATTTCGGAACCGTTGCGTGTATGGATTTGATTATTTTTTTTTGTCCCAAAGAATATTCTTGGCGGATGAACTATCTGGTAATTTTTTACTCTGACAACAGCTATGTTTGTATATATTTGTGTTTTTGAGATTAAAAAACAAACTTAAAATTTACTAAAAGTACGATTTACTCTCAAAATAACTATTGGTATAAAAGTATCGAAGATCAATTTAAATGAAATTCGAAATTCATTTATTTAATCATTTTGAAATTTGTCCCTTTTAAAGCAATCTTTATTTAATTCACATAATTTTATAGTCATTTATAGAAAAAAGGAAACAATAATAAAACAATCCAGTACAAAAAATCACTTCTGTTTTCAACCCCATTCATGGTAAACACCAGGTCCGCCCCTTTTGAGTTCGATTTAATGAAATGTCTTTTTCCCCCTTTTCGGTTCGATAAGCATTATTTTTGACTCTGACCAGGTAATAATGGCAATATGCTTTTGTAAATCTATTTTTTTCGGGGGGATAAATGTCAATGTTTTGAGAATAAAAAAAAATAAAAATAACTCATAAATTACCATAAAATTTCGCTGACACTGTTGGTGGGTGGAAATATGTTGTTGTTTGGACGTTTGCTCATGTTAAACCTAATTAATTTATACTGTGATAAATAAAGTTTTGATTTCCTTGATGGTTATAGGGATACATACCTACATAAACATATAATGTATGTTATGAAAAAAAGTAGGTACTTAATATGAAAAAAACTTTAGGTGCCCAAGCATTTATATAAAAAGAACACAAAATAAATATGTATACCTGTAGGTCTGTATGTCGTATGTTAACTTGTACAATATATATGTGTATGCGATGGGACTTGTGCATTTATTTTAACATGATTTGTGGAAGATATTTTGAAATAGTCAAATTTCATACCGCATGCAGCAAATAGATGGGAAAAAATGTGATAAGAGAGCGCATAGTATTTTTGTGGAGCCCACAGTTCCGCCTCAAATCGATAAATCGTTTTTAGCCAACTTTCCGTCGTCATCGTCGTCGTCGTCCTCCTCATCGTGGTCGTTGTCTCAAATACCCAGCTCTACCCATCTCTCCACGACTGCTTGTCTTGTCTTGTCACTCCGCGCCCAGAATGAAGCCAGCACACTTAGAGAGACTTCCAGCCAAACAGTACATAGCGACATGACTTTGCAGCAATTTTTCCAGGCCGCCCATTGTGGAGATAAATAATTGAAAAATGCATAAGCATCTAATCGGGTCGTATGCCCAAAGCACATTTTGCCTGGGACCCACAACTTGGCACAAAGGGGGTGGCGGCAAGCAAGAATAATTCAAAAATTATGCGGATAAAATTTTTAATTTTCCGTATCGGCTGGATAAAAATAAGAACACAAGCGCATGGTGGAGACACCTAAGAAGGGATAGGTTTTTGAGGCTGCTAAACAGGTATTCAATGGTTTTTGGTGATGTTTTGCGCACCATCTTTGGGAAAGAGTACAAGTTTGTATGTATAGTATGTGTAGTAAAATGTTTTCAGTTTTCACATCTTTTCTGCCGTTGCATTTATAAATTTGCCGGGACCCATGTTATACTCTTATCGAATCATATAGGGGCATTTTCAACAAAAAAGAGGAAAAAACTTTTTACTTCTTGTTATAAGTCATTTATAATTTAATATGTGCATACAATACATAAAAAAAATTGTATTTTTAAGATTGACTACATTAATTTTATTTTAATGCTATTTTATTTGTTACTAAGTATGATATAATATTTAAATGAATGGGCCCTGCATCAAAGATTTTGTTAAATTTAGAGTTAACGCAACAAATTTGGTGAGCTCACTTGGGCTTAATAACTTTAATCTCGCACTGAAAAACTATGCCTTAAGCTGCGCGCAGAGTAGTGTGAGAAGTGATGCGATGCGAGAGAAGCGATGTGATGCGATGCGAGAAGCGATGCAAGTGCGAGAAAAATGTTCGCATCATATATTCTTTTGTAGCTGCGCACAGTAACCCATATATGAGATGCGACTAGTGCGAGTTTAACTTTGTTCCTTATTTTGATTTGTTTTTTCTCGCATCGCGTGGCTTCTCGCACTACTCTGCGCGCAGCCTTAATCATATGTCACAACAAATCGAAGTTTGAAATTAAATTTGTTTTGGTATGCATGTAAGTTTTTGAGTTTTTAGAGCATAAACGAACAGCTAATTTTTATAGATTTTATTTTTTTATGTGCTTTATAAGCTATATTATTGACTTTCTTCAAAGCTAGTTTTACTGAGAAACTAGTTCTATAGGGGTTTCAAAATTTAAGTTTCTCAAAAAAAATTATTGATTTGATTTAGATGTCAAACTATGTACGAATATTTTGATTAAGACGTCAAAGTAATAAAAAATTGTGACAAAATCAAAACTCGAAACCGCTATAAATCTAGTTTTTTCGTAAAACTAGTTTTGAAGAAAGTCAAGAATATGGCGTAATCAATAAAAATCAGAAACACTTACATACATATGTATCTTGCTGAATGAAAGTAATGAATTCTTCGAAAGATGTCTTTTAAAACCATATGATGAGTTCGTCTTTTAGGTAATGTCAACTGAGATAACTTAGAAACTTTGTTAAAAATCGAGTTTTGGCCGGTTTTTATTTGCAAATATCCCTATGTAAGATTGTATTAAATAAATCCCTCTGGAAGACTTTTATTTATTTTATAATGGCAAAATAGTATCTGAAAACACATCTACACTTTTTATATTTGTCTTGCACGATGGCAAAGTGTTGCGGTTTCTTTGATCTTTGATATGCTTTAGCTCGGGATTTGTTATTTAACTCTCTCTCAGTTGTAAGTTGAACGAAAGCGAAGGCTTAGGTGTAAGGAAAGCTGATGCAAGATGAAAAGCACTGCGAAGCGATTATTTAAATAGAAAATAAAAGCTTTAAAGTATGTATTGACATTTAAAATTTTTATTTGATATAACTACCTACAATCTTTTTTTTTTTTTAATTTTGTTTGGAATAATTTACAAAATTTTGAGTTTTTTACAAACTCCATTTTTTTTAAATCTAGACTTGAATATACATACATGTATGGAGGTATGAAGATCAACGTTTATAGTAAACATGTTAAACAATAAAACTATATATAAAACACAATTTCACTGTCTAATAACTATTTTTAATAAAAGATACTCTTTGCAGAAAATTAAAAAAAAAAAAACATTTCGACGTTTTTTGATTGTTAAAAATAATTTAATATAAATTCAAAAAAAGAGGCTGGGTTTGACCCACACTGATAACTTCCAATTGGTTTCCTTTGAAACTCGACACCCGATATTTTTTTTATAAGAAAATTACCAATTAAAAATCTTCGAAAAACTTATCAGTTGTGCAATCAAGGGAAGGCTGTTTGCTCTAAATATATGCGACACTAAAAATTTCAACTATTATTAGCAGTTTCTTTTCCAAAACATTTTGTAACAATTTTTGGCATTTTTTTTGCAGTTCGAAAAAAACCGTTTATTGAATTTTTTTACAAACTTTACCGATTATCAACTATAACTTTGTGTATTAAATAAAATTAACCCGAAGTTAATATCTTTGTTTGTTCTCAAGATATTCGATATTTTTAAACTATTTTTAATGCGTGTTGATTTTTTTTAAGTATTACCAATTTTTCACTACGTCATTATGCATAGAATGAAACTAGGCCGAAGTTGATATTCGAGAAACAAGCCATTTTATAACTTTTTTTTTTTAAATTACTGTATAATTAAAAATGGCCCGCTAATTGAGGACCCTTTCGGGACGTTATGACCTTATTATCTGTAAAATAATATTTATTTTAAGTCGATATCTCTATGCGTTCTCGAGATATCGTCGGCGAAAAATAGCTTCCGAACGTATGAACTTACGTACACAGACACATTTCTCTAAAAACAATGTAATCCGACTCCAGAGACCTCGAGCAATGTCAAAATTTTCAATTTCACAAATCGGAGCGATTACAATAGCTTCCCATGGGAAGTTAAAAATTAATTGGAAACGATGCATTTCGACGTTCCTAAAAACTTACCCTCTGAACTCTAGTCCAATCTGACAACTAGTGCTTACTGTATGTTTGTACATAATTGCTATCTCTCGTCAAACGCATGCCGCAACGGTGCAACTTTTATTGAATAAATGTGTAATATATTAGTAGTTTGGCAGCGTTATACCAACAAAAAACCATGGTAAGTTCCTATTAAGAATTTCAGCGAATAAAATGAGATTATAAAAAGAATCTTATTTTTGAACTGAAAAGGGAAAAATATCATCAATTTAAAAAAGGTAGAATCTGTGAACTTGTTTTCAATCGTCTCGTTTCCCCATAATAATAATAGCAACTGTATAGACGCAAATAAAACACGAAATGCAATTCAAAAAGAAGTTTCTCCAACAACACACAGATAGCATCAATCGGGAAATTTATGTCTTTTGATTTGTATCGATGGATAATTACACGTTTTCAACCCAACCGATTTATAATTAATGTTGGTCGAAACAATGTCTGCCCATTGCCATCGTTTTCGATGGAGGAGCTTATTTGCAGTGAATTGTGCAAAGCTATTGCTGAAGAAATGCTTCTCCATCCACATCATTTAAACACACAAACAAACGAAAGGAGTCCAGTAACATTTAATTCTTGAATTAAGTATGAGTATGTGTAGTGTAGCATTGCATTTGGAGAGGCCCGATCCAGTTCGGAAATCGGTTTTCATTTAAAACTGATGCACCGAGCAGTTAAACCTGCCACAGCTATAATCACAGGGCTTATATTGACCACCACAACCCCGATCTGCATTTGAAGTTGGGAGCTGCCTAACTAACCGTAATAATAATAATTAAACCCGAAAAGAGATTGGCGAGTACTTCCGTATGAGGCACAACGCACGACAGACAACATGGGACGGCCAGCCAGCCAGCCCGACCCCAGCGGTAGCCAAGTTGGGGTCTATCACAATATTCTTCTATTTGGCAAGAGCGTTCTTTAAGTCAATTATCAAATTACTGAGTGAGCTTCACTGTAATTACCTTTGGACGTTCCCAACATACATAATCTGCTATTTGTTTGCTGCTATATATAACTGCTGCATTCCAACAGCAGAGAACCAGCTAGTTCACAAACTATACATCAGCGCTATTATAAGAAGTTCACGTGTTGTGTGCTTAGAAGTGCATATTTCGTCCTTCGATGTGCTATGCAGCTAACACTAAAAGTGGGAAAGAGGCCTAACGTCCCTGCACTTCATGGAGTTTTATTGACAAAAAACATACAAAATAATTAATGAGTCATTTCGTATATTAATTAGAAAGAAATGGTCAAAATTACTTTATAACAAAATGGGATAGATACAAAAAAAAAATACATTTCAGATGTTTGCCTTTTATTAAACTTGGGAATTATGTAGTTTGTCAAGTGTCTCTAAAAGCAACGCGCTCGCTTTGCCTAACCTCATAAACATGAATACCTACACGTTTTTAATTGAAATGAAATTCCTAAGTTCCATAAAACAAAAACTAGTTACCTATATTAATGCGATACAGGTAATATAAGTAATAATAGCTTCGTTCGTGTACTTTCTGCACTAAAATTCACAGTCTATCAAATATTGAGGAGTGGGGATGAAATTCTCTCAGAGAGAAGTAAAACTGCGAAATAGTACACGAACGCTTTGAACAAATAATTTTTTTTTTAGTAGGTATTTTGTTAATATTTAACTATTTTTTTTTCTTCTGATGACTTACGAGCAACGAACACGATTAAAATACCAGTTGGCAGATACCACAGAGTGTATACTAGGTTATTTGGAGATGTTCTGGCAAATGTCAAAATGACTTTTGACGGAACTCATATACGGAAGAATTTCTTTGGGCTGAAATGATCAGAAAGGGGAAATAATTTACTCTCTCGGGAGCCCTCTCTTCTGCGAAAAACTACACATTTTTTGCGTACACGAACACAATTTGAGTTAAATTTGTAGAAATTCGTAAAATTTCGTAGATTTAGGGAGTACACGAACGAACCTAATATGATCGAAATTTTGATGAAACTTAACATTATGATGATAAGCAAGACGGACTTAAAAAGTGGGTCTCCCAATTTTGTCCATTTATTTAAGGTCTACCTTTTGGCGAAAAAGAGATTATATACGTTCGAAAGCTTTCTTTCGCTGACGATATCTCGAGAACGCATAGAGATATCGACTTAAAATTAATTTTAGTTTACAGATAATAAAGCCATACCGTGCAGAAAGGATTTTCAGAAAAATTCAATTGTCGGTTTTTTTTATTACAGTAATTAAAAAAAAAAAGTTGTGAAATGGCTTGTTTCTCGAATATCTCTAGAACAAATAATGCTATCGAGTTCGGCCAGGTTTCATTCTATGCATAATGATGTAGTGAAAAATTAGTAATACTTAAAAAAAATCAACCGACAGTTTTTTTTTACGTGTATACAATAAAAAAAAACAATTAAAAATTGTTAAAAAATATCGAATATCTTGAGAACACACAAAGCTATTAACTTCAAAGTTATAGTTAATAATACGTAGAATTTGTAAAAAAATTCAATAATAGGCCAAAAAATCTGCAAAAAATTGTTAAAAATTGTTTTTCGGCTCGAATATCTCGAGAAAAACCAATGATAATTTTAATCTACACACAATACCATAATTAGTAAGTAATAAGGTTTTTAAAAAAATTCAGTTGACGGTTTTTTTCTAGGCCAAAAAAACTGCAAAAGAAACTGCTAATAATTGTTGTTTGTGTCGCATATATTTAGATTCCCTTGTTTGCACAACTGATAAGTTTTTTGAAGGTTGTTAATTGGTAATTTTCTAAAAAAGGAGGCTGGGTTTGACCATTGGTTTCAAAGGGAACCAATGGTCAAACCCAGTCCCCTTTTTTTTTTTTTTTTTTTTTTTTTTTGAAAATAGCAACAAAGCTTTATACATACATGAAATTTCGTTTTTTCTTATAAACTATAAGATTAAGAAATCGCGTTGGTGTCAAACAATTCAGAAGATTTTTATTCACATATTACTACGATAACCTGACAATTGTTTTAATATCTTTTATCAATAGACATATTTTTTTATTGTTACTTTTTATTTTTTTGGTGAGCTTAAATAAATATGCTGCTTCTCAATAACTTAATTAACTAGAAAGTTGGTATATAATTCACAAATTAAAATTAGCTATCGAATTACACATTTTTTTAACTCAAAAGTTAAAAAATAGCTTATGGCTTATGTTTTACTCAATTGTATTTTGGACTGAAATTTCCATATAATCCAAACGATTTTGGACAAAAAGTTTTTAAAAATCACATTTCAAAACAACTGTCCTCGTAAATAATATACCTTTTTTAGTTTGGGCTAGATTTGGGGAAGAGGGGGGTGGGGGTGGTGATAATACGGCCAGCCGTATCATCTCACTCGGATCTCAGTGGAGCTATTGGGCTCCCCAAGATATAAGTATAGGTAAGGTAATTACAAGGACTTACCTCATCTTCCTGCAACTTTATAACAAGGTCTTAACATTAAGTTAGTATTTATGTTAAACATATAACATAGGTTGGCATTGTCCTTTAGTTTCTTATAGATTTGCGAGAAATATGTAGGTATATATACAGGAATATCAAATTATCTTTTCCTGCTAGAAAAAAAAAAAAAAACAATGTTTAAAAAATTCAAGCATTTTCTATAAAAAAAGAACAACAAAACTATGCATTCATTTTTTATTTTCCTGGAAAATACGCCACATGGCCTCTTTTTTAAAACTTAAGTATTTAAATTATTTACAATACGCAAGTTTTTTTCAACGCAGTGGTTAAGGGGCTGAGCTCATACAGGAAAAAAGAAATAATCACATCATTAAAATTTAATAAAATCTTCACCTGCATATTGTATGTTGTGCTTGTAACGAGACTCATATCATAACTTATATGAACTTCCCCTTTTCTGTATGGTAATATTGGTCGGGGGTTTTAAATCATCACTTGTGGTTTTGGGACGTATTTGTTAACACGGGGGTGTTGACTCCGTCGACATAGATTATGTTTTATTACCCCAACAACACATTTGAGGACGACCATACTGAGTTGCATTCATGTCTTTTTTTATGTGTTTTTTTTTCTAATTTTATAAAAAAGTACTATGTTGATGGATCAGAAGAGATATGTGTCGCCACAAAGTATGCGACGAGTATGAGTTCAATATAATTGAATTGAATAAAGGCTAAATCGCTTACATGTTTGATATTTTTCTCAGTGTTTACATTTGTATGAAAATCACACCAAAAATATAAATATTAAAAAATGCATAGTTCTCCAGCAATAAAACAAATGTGTATAAAATAATAAGCTGTGTAAAGTGTGAGATCCACGAGTACATATACTAAGTTCTAAGAAAGATATCGACTTCAAATAAATTTTACTTTACAGGTAAGTAACAACTTTGTGCACGTTTTTCCAAAAAAAAAAAAAAATCATATAGCAGTTTTCTTAATACATTAAAACAAAATTGTAAATAGTTCACAGTACCTACGTATTCATCATGAAATCTATGTCAGATGAACTGAACTCAATAGAAATTGCGGATTTACAAGGCCCTCACGAGCCAACTGATGAGCCGGCATGAAATGCCAATTTTTATGGACTAAAGACCATTAAAATATATTTTGAATCAATAATTCAACAAGTCCAATTAAATAGTGCTAAGTCTTTTACTTGATTGATTTCAGTAGTATATAGAATTTGTATAATTACAAAAAAAAAAAAAAACAAAAAAAAAACAATGTTTCACATTTCAAAAATATTTTGCGAACAAATAATACTATCGACTTCAGCTCAATTTCATTCTATATATGTATAATGGCGTAATAATTTATAACTAGTAAAATTTGTGAAAAAATAATAAGGCTTTCGTATATCTTGAGCTGGTGATTTTCTTATAAAAAAAATACGTTGGGTATCGAGAGGGCACCAATGGGAAGAAACCACAAACAGGTAAATAACATATCCAGTAAGAATAAGTCCGCAGGACGAAATTTATTTATTCGTCATGCATCAAATATGTTCTATTTACTTCGTCAAAAGTTTGCTATTTTATGCAATATGAATCAATAATGTAATTTATTTTTTGTGTTTTTCTAAATAATTTTATTGAGATTTAAGTCTCTCCCAAACCAACGCGATCATTCGACACAACGAACGAAAACAACAACACGTGGTTGTCAAACAAAACAACACGTTGTTATTATTGTTTTCGTTTGTCGCGGCGAATAATCGCGTTGGTTTGGGAGAGCCTTTATGGAGAAATAGTTCAAAAATATCCTGAAGAAAATTTAAGTGAAATTTTTGTAGGAATAAGCAATTGTTTGTGGTAGTAGCCCGTGGCGTAATGGTTAGTGCGTTGGACTGTCACTCCGCTCCGGAGGTCTGGGTTCGATTTCCACCTAAAAATGTTTTCAGGGCTATACTGCCTCTTGCGAGGAATTGACAAATTCTCCAAAAGATCTCCTGTCATAGAAAAGTTGCACTCACCTTAGCCGTTAGATTTCGGAAGTAAATTGTAGCTCCCCTACATTTCTGCAGATATGCACACAGGAATGGTTGAGAGTTGTAAGTCACTACACTAGGCCCTAGTTTTTCATGAGCTGTTGTGCCATCGAATTTAATGTATTTTATTTTTTGGTCAATTTTTTGACTTAAATTTGAAAGTAAATAACGCAACAACCAAGCTCACTTCACACGGCAAGTAGAAGTAGTATGTATAGTACCCTACTCACAGGAACACATACGATAACGTAAAAAATTCAACGAAAATTTGCAATCCCCCCCCCCCCCCCCCCCCCTCTTCACTATGCTTTCGTCACATCTTCGAGACAAATTTAGTCATAAAAAAAAAAATATAATAACAGAAAAGGTGAAACTCGTTCGGATGCTCCTGCTTGTAATTAAGGTTGCAACTACTCAGATTGTGGTTTCCCCCGCTGAATAAGAATAGGGTTGTCGTATGTCTGGAGATAATATAGATCGATACCACAGCTATTTTTGTTCACCAGTGGCTATAGAGATGGATAGATAGTTCGCTACTTCAAAGACATGTGCAAGTTCATTGGTCTCTTATCTTCAAAGAAGAACTTTATAAATTAAATTAGCCGTTGCTAGCAGAGTTGGTAACGCGCTCACTTTTTTTTAAATAAGTTCATCAAAATATCTACTTCAATCGACATAAATCAACAATCAAAATTGTAGTAAAATTTGCTAAATATTCAATAAAATGAAAAAAAAAGTGCGTATACGCCCAAGTGTACCACTATGTAAATTGAATGAATTTCAGCTCTTTTTGTTTTATATCTTGTTCATTAAAAAAATCTAATATTTTTTTTGTAAAAGTATAAATCTATTAAGGATATTTACATTATGCATATAAAATTTTTTTTATAATGCTTAATGATGGCCACAGCCACCCAAAAAAATTAGCTTCAAAAAGATTTTTTTCTTTAGGACTACTGCCTCTTGTGAGGATTGAACAAGACCTCCAAGAGTATATCTTGTCATAGAAATTGTCGCTGGATTTATAGCCTTTCGGATACGGCAGTAAACTGTAGATCCCCTTTATTAACCATACGTCATGAATAAGATTTTTTTTATGTGTGCATAAATTCGGCTGAATATCATCGGATTTGCATTGGAAGGGATATTTAAAATTTAATTAATCTTAAGTGGAATGAAGTTTTCCAGGTAAAGTATTTAATCTTTTTAAAAAAGTAACTAATTTGTTTTTATTGATCTAGACATTAAACTTCAATAGGTACATATTTGTGGTACTACGAAAAACTTAATATTTAAAAAAAAATTTATGTCGTACAGTTGGTTTGCTTTGAAAGAAGACAAAATACTAAACGTCAAACAATTATTTAAAACAAACAAACTGTACGACACTACAAAAAATATAAATTAAAAGAAAAGATATAACATCATAAGAACAAAACAACACCAACCAAAGGAAGATGGGACAAAAAACAAAGGATGATGTGATAACAATTTTTTTCATATTTCGAATGCATGCTGATAAAAAAGTACGTATACGCCACGGTGACTCTACTTATACTTTTATTTTATATACTAAAAACAGTCAAAGATTAATCAAGAGGATTTTTTCACCTCTCTTTCTCTTTTTATATCCACATGTAATAGAGTATAAGGTCCCAAATTATTGGGAAACATAAAAATGTAACACGATTTTTGTATGGGTCATTTTTGTTTTGTTTTTGCTAATTCTCTATAACTGAACAGGTAACCCCGCGAATGTTGTATCGCCTCTACCACAAAAAAATATGCTATACAAATATAATTTCAAATGCAAAAAGCAGCAGGCTGGGTGTTGAAAAAAATTTATGGCACCTGTTCCCGTGTCGGAAAACCATTAACATTATTTTTAAGAAAAAAAAAAACTAACAATATTGTGTATCAAAAAACATAACAGTATACAACAATATGTTCTTTAAATAATAGTTTTTTTTTATTTATTCGAATTGAACATTTATAGCTAGGAAAGGACAACGTCTGTCAGGTCAGCTAGTTACTTATAATATTCATACATATTTTTTGAATGGGTTGAACGTTTCAAAAGTTTTTAGTTTTAATATTTTCAGCAATTATTTCATTTTGATTATACAGGCTGTCCCCAAAATTGTGCTTTATATTCTAGGGGATGATTCCTGAAATCCATTTTAAGAACAAAGTTGTAAAGTGAAAAACTCTATCTCTCCCCACCCACTGAGAGGGGGAGGGGTGATTTCTGTATGATTGACTTGATTTTTTTTGAATATTTTGCGTGATTAAGTATGCGATTGTTATTGTAAATATTCAATGCACTTATCAATTATTAGTCAAATATTAAAAACTAGGTTCAAAAATCTTTTTCAATTTTTGAGAAGTTAAAAAAACCATCAGCAATACACTAAATAGTTTTAAAGAATATTCTCATAAAAACAAAATAAAAAATTAAATCTGTAATTAAAAGCGAAGTTAAAATTAACATTTTAACGTGGTAAAAGAGACAATTTAAAATTAAATAAGATTAAACAAAGGCAAAACTATACAGCCATTATCCATAAATATACTTTCTAAGCGTGTCGCGTTGATCGGTTAAGACCATGCAAAACTGTAAATATCGATTTCTTGTAAAAGGGAAGCCCCCTTAGGATCTGCCTGCGTTCGCCTGGTCTAAAACTTTCTATAAATCGACTCTCTCGATACAGAAGAAAGGTTCTCTGCCTTATCCATGTTAAATTCTCATATACGAGTCATGACTAAATATACTGAACTGAGACTATAATAAAATTCAATCATTAAAAAGAAGAATGACATACTTCTGTTAACTTAATGAATTTTAAAGTTGAGTTCATTTGAAACCTTTTAACTTAATTATATTATTAGGTTTGGACATAAAGTTTATTGTCATGTTGTTGAAATAAATAAATATAAAGGGAGGTACATACATGAATAATTAAATTCAAGAGAAAAATCAATAATTTTATATTTTTAACACTATACATATGTACATATGTACATATGTAGGTACCGAACTAAAAACAATTTCAACAGTGTGAACTTTAAACACGTTTTTTTCCTCCGAGTGTGTAAATAAACTAACAATCCCTGTTGGAGTTGGAGACCTTAAATTTAGATGACTATAAACTATAAAAATTCTATAAAAAAAATATATCAAGAGTCAAATTACGAAATTACAATAATTAAGGCTTGCGTAACGCTTGTAATTCACGCACACGCCCTGTTAACACTTTATTAAATGCATTGTCCTATTAAAAGCTGTTTGCATAAATTCTTTTAAGGAGCCTCAAGTAGAGATATTCAGGACCTTAGCCCAATCATCACACATATTGCCCCGTGGGCATTAAGTAGTGGCAAGAGCGCATACGAAATTTTGCTTAAATAGCAGAGGCTCCGCCACGGAAACGTAAGTTTATGCAACGTAGGTGCATACATCCATTCATCGAGCCATCGATCGAATCAACTTCAATCGCAGCTCTGACATAAATATACGTTGCACTTTGACTTAATTAGCTTAATAACAATTATTATGTGGTTCACTCTGGCACTCATCAAATGATGATGGATTGCTGACTATCGGATCGTGTCGGTGTCGTCTTCGGTCGGTAGGTCGGGCGGCCGGATGGAATGAGGAGGCGCCACTTTGTGAATTTCGGACGAAAGATGTGATGAATATTCTGGAACCAATACTAGTATTTCTGCTTCGGGAAAATGGAAAATATACTATTAACAATCTCAATGGTACATTTGAACAAAAATTATGTTCATTGTCCAAGGAAGAAAACGAAAGTCCAAATGGCAGTGGTTCGATAATGAGGGTCGTATTGCTATAGACCAAAAGACCACCACTCTGCTCCTCATGCCTTCCTACAAAGTGGTGCACACTTCAAAGTGATTTACGATCTGGCAACGCCTTCGCCTAGCAATTTAGCCAGACATTTTGAGTTCAGCTGTATAGCTGGTAAGTATCCCTTTATTTAGTATTCGTCCTGTGTGTGGAGTTGTGTGTGTTTCGTTTTGTTAGATACTAGCCACAGCTCCCCACGCCCAGTTGGATTTCATTTGTAATCATGAAAGCGCTTTCACTCGTCTTCGTCCTGCTTTATATTTTATGTCGTAATGTTGTGTAACTAAAGCGAGGCACCAACCAACCACTCATTCTCCAGATAAGTTTCGTCATGGTATAGGGATTTTTGTCAGCCAATTTCTTTCTTTTACCCCAACAACTTGCAGGGAAGGAAATACGTTGGCTATATATGTATAAAGATCCAACCCTCCAGGGCCTTCTTATACCTACCCATTGCGAACAAAAGAAGAAAAGTATTTAAGTATTGCTACTTTTCGAGCAAAATAAACTGAAAGCTGGAGCTATATGTTATACTTAAGTAGTTCATGATTGACATATAATATACCTTTTTGTGGAAAATGCTGTGGAGAAGAATTTACCAAACTTATTCATGACATGTCACAAATCGAACTCAGAATTACAGCCAGAATAAATGAATATTATACTGAACTGAGAAGAGGATAAGGCAAAACGTGGTACGTAGGTATTTTTTGTATACATAGGTATAAGCTAGTCAGAGTTTTAGTACCTGTAGTTATGTTTATAAAAAAATAATCGAAAATGCAAACTTACTTAGGTAGTAACCTATACGTCATTTTTCATTTTATTTTCGATCGTCACTTTAACCAGTATATGCGGTTTCTTAAAGCACACTTTGACAAAAGTAATCCAAGGAACCAGTTATTTTTATCTTATTTTATATGTCGGAGTGCACTCTTAAACCAAATCAGAAATTAAAAAACATCATTTTGAACATCCAATGGAATGGAAAGCTTTCGAATACTTCAGAGTGCCAAAATAGTGACCGAAATAAAAAGACATTGGCGCAAAATTTTAGACGATTTAGTATGATGTTTAAGCATTTTTAGTATGATGCTAGGTTAAAAACAGGCTTTTTCAAATTTTAAATGAGTTAGCTTCGTATTATCTTTTTAACACTTTACTAAAGTTAAAATCGCCAAATGCCTATTTTATCTTTTTAATATCATACTAAATCCAAGTGTCACTTTGGCAGCTACAATTGCAAAAATGGGTTGAACTGTCCCTGTTTTAGGCGTGTTCAGCTAGATTTTCTTAAGAAAATAGGTTTAGTATGATACTAGTTAGAAAATGTTTAAAAATAAGAATATTTTAGTAAAGAGTAAAGTTAGAAAATGGTTAAGTAGTATCATGCTAATACCTTAACATCAGACTGTTTAAAATTTTGCGCCATTATCTTTAAAAACTAACTTACATAATGTATATTGCAGACTGGTTCATTTCTTTGGTTAAAGTATTGAGCGCTGGTCAGCTCTTTCATCGGTTTTGGTTTTTCCAGGACTTTCTTGTATAAAGTTGATAGATCCTCCGTCAGCATTTCTACGAATTTGTCAGGTGAGTTTTTTCCTTAAAGAGAGAATAAAAAAAAACAATTAATAAAATTGTAAAAAAATATAAATCCCTTAAAAAATTGATGAAATAAAACAAAAAAAAAATGTTTGTAAGTACTTACCAACAAAAGTCTCCTGTTTGTTGTATTTTTCATCGAATGTGCACTTAATAAAGTACGAGAAGGCACAGGGTATGTGTTGCTGGACAGCTGTTGTCGATGAAACTTTTGGATCCGGTTTTTGATGACTAATTGGAGCAAGGATGGACTCAAAGTCGGCATGTACCACGAATGGAACTTCGAGTTATTTGACAAGCTTTATAAATTATACATTTTCCTTATCTCCCTCTTGCATGATTGTAACAAGTCTACAACATTCGCTTTTGTGGTTTTCCAATACCAGCTTACTAGAAAAACACTGTAGACATCTTTTTAATATTATACTAAATCCAAGTGTCGCTTTTGAGAGTTACAATTGCAAAAATGGGGTAGAACTGTCACTGTTTTAGGCGTGTTCAGCTAGAAAAATAGGTTCAGTATGATACTAGTTAGAAAACGTTTAAAACTAAGAATAATTTAGTAAGGAGTTTTAAAGTTAAAAAATTGTTAAGTAGTATCATGCTAATACCTTAACATCAGGCTGTTTAAAATTTTGCGCCATTAATATGAAACAAAGTTTAATGTGGCATATTTATTCAATCGCCATTTATAACTGGATTTTTTCTTAAAAACTAAAATCGATTTTAAGCTAATGGTGAACACTCTATTATAAGTTTTCTTCATACTCTCCATCTCCGCATTAATTAAATAATCTTTTAATTGTTGTCATTTTAAGTGTTTTTGTGTGTCTTAATACTCATCTCGAATACCGAAAACAGTACTTTGCACTTTTTAATTTTTTTAAAAATCGATAAATATCTCATTTTTAATGGCGATTTATATTTTAATGTGGAGTGAATAAAAAACTGTAAATCTATAAGATTATTTTAGATATAGTATTTCTAAGTCTCTTTGTTGCCTTCTTAAAGGACCTTTCACATATGGAGGGTTCACAGCTGTACCAAACCAAGTCATACAAAAAAAAAACTAGTATTAAATGTTGCGTATTTCGTTCATTTTATTTTTAAATCAGAAGCCAATTTAGATAATAAACTATCAATTTGCCTGCAATATACGAGTAAAATATTAGTTTAGTAGTTAATGGCATAGTGTATTTGCTTTACCTGTAAATATCTTCGAATTAAATTTTAACGTTTTCTGACTTGGTTCACTACAGCTGTGAACCCTTCATATCTTCAGTATAAAAATTGTCATTTTTGTGAAATAAACTTCGTATAAATGTGATTTTTAAACCCACCCATAAAATTAATAAAACTTAGACACATAGACACTTTTTGACGAATCAAAAAAATTTGATATCTGATTTTTTAGTTAATTAAATGCTTGTATGTTGTGCAAAAAATAAATAATAATTTTCCTATAACATTTTAGCTACTATTTAAGTTTTCCCTAAAATATATAAATAATAAGTTAGCAGACGAAGATGGACTCTGACAAAAACGGATGTGAGGAGGAGAAGATTTAACAACGCGCTTTACGGGCTTTACAGAGACGTCGACCTGGTAAAGAAGCTGAAAATACAGCGGCTGAGATGGCTTGGACACGTGGGGCGTATGAACACTGACGAACCAGCCCGATGATTCCTCGAATCTACCCCTGACGGTCTGCGCAGCAGAAGAAGACCCCACCTTAGGTGGCGCACACAAGTGGAGAACGACCTCAACCAACTTGGAATGCGTAACTGGAGGCAGCTAGCACGGACCGAGCTGGCTGGATGGGCTTGTTGGTTAAGGCCTTAGTCCATCCTGAGCTGTGAGCGCCATCTAAAGTAAGTAAAGACGAAGATACGAAAATAACAACTTTCTTCGATTTAGATTTTCAACATCTTTTTTTCTCAAAAATATTAACTTTTTAAATGCTGGTTTGTTACGCCAACTCGAAATTTGTATCTGTAAAGGTTTTTTTTTCTATTCAAGTTTTTAAGTTAGCTCTGAAGTTAACTCCGAAAATAAAAAAAAAATGAGAAATTTCGCATTTTCTATAATAGAAGACACATAAAACTATTATATGTAGATAGTTTAAAATTTTAAATTTAACAAAAATTAAATAAATAATTCATTACATTCCAGTCATCTAATTTACATATATGTACGTACAATTAAACGTACATATAAACCTATAGCTTCGAATGCATACCTACCTTACCTACAGTTAAAAATACAGTCATTTAAAGATAGCATGATGCTTGATCTACTGGAATAAATACGCATTTAATGTCCCAATTAACAAAAGCATTAGGGCTTGTGGAAAATGCATTTATCAAAATGTTTCGACCAAAGTAAAACATAGAGCGCAATTAAAAAAAAAAAAAAATATCCACCCACACAAAGTTAAACATTTTCCACCACTTCAGGGGGAGTTTATTTACTATCCAGGGTGGGTGTGTAAAACAGTAAAGAAGCCAAAAAACCACAAACGCGGACTTAATTGTAATGATAGGAAAGTGAAAAAATTAATTCAAAAAGTTTTGTAGTTTTGAAGTTTAAAAAGTTTGTCTCTTTGAATAATTTTCAGCTCATGTATATAATATACTAGCAGGCCCGTTACGTAGATTATGAAATCAAAAGTAGCCTTTGTCCACCCTCATGTTCTTAGCTCTCGCTCTACCAATTAAAATCAATCAGCTTTTTCGGAGATTAAGAGGAACAAACAGACAGGCAAACAAACTTTCACTAATAATATTAATAGGATTTAGGAAGCGACCAAGGAAATTCCAAATTATAACAGATTTATTTATATAGATGATATGTACTCTTTATGCGGCCCTGCAGAGCCGCCGCACAGTGGTTTCTTTCTATGGAGAAAGTGGAAAAAAGTCCATTAAAATTAAACGGATGGACCAATCTTATAAAAATTTGGCATGTGGTTTGAATGAGACAAGTTCTCAATATTGTACAAAAATTATCAATCTGACTCGAAACTTAAGCGCACTAACCAACATTATTAAAAAAAAAAAAACTTTTTTACGTGCTTCATCTACCAAAAAGATAGGTATGAGACTGTTGATTTATACAGGGTGATTCACCTTAAGTGTGAAAAAAACTTGAGCATGTAGGTTGAGCCGAGACAAGAAAAAAATCGTATATAGGAGGGGGGTCTATTTCCTCCTGTTTAGGCGGGAGCGGCAATTTTCTTAAAAACCGACTTAAAATAGAAAAAAAAGTCGGCTCCGTGAAATACAACTCCGAAATGAAATACCCCCAGTCCAAAAATGAAATAAATCTTCAAATGGACTTATTTCAACCCCCAATTCAAAAATGAAATAAAGCATTGCGCAAACCTAAGCGATGGCGATTGCGATAGCAATGTGGATGCCGCACATGTAAATCAATAGAAAGGCTCACATCTACGCGATATGTCGATTGCGATTAGTTTCAACCAAGCGACTTTTACTGAACGCGGCACGCACCATTTGATCGCAGTATGCCACGATATTTGAATTTTTTTGTGAAAATATTAACAAAATTCAAATGAACAATAATTTAGAACATTATACAGCAGATTAATAAAATTAAAAAATCCAAATTTTGTACAATTTTTCGCACAAAGAATAGAAAACATAAAAAGCATAAAATTTACGGATAAAATTGCTGTCCGGGTCGGTTTATTGAGCCAGATTTATCTGCTACTGATTTTTTCTCAATTTTTGACTCTCTCTTTTGACAACTTGCCCGTCACAAAATGAATCGCAATATCGTGTTGATGTGAGCTGGTTTTTGATCGCACCTTGATCGCGCGATAAAGGCTATCGTGATCGCCACCGCCATCGCTTAGGTTTGCGCATAGCTTAAGTCCCCTAAAATCCATAAGATAATTTCCCAATTTTGGGGAATTTTTTCATATGAAAAAACTTCCGATTTCCATTAAAATTTTGGGGATTTATTTAATTTTTTTTGAGGAGCTATTCCGTTGGGGACTTATTTTACGAAGCCAAGGGCAAGTCATTAACATAAAACAACGGCAACATTTACATTGCTGTATGTTACACTTTTTTTGTTTTATTATGTTTTTAATTAAAATTATTTGAGAGTTATTAAGTACTATTTTTGTTTTTAATATCACAAACAATGAATAGTAGATGCTCAAGTGTTTTTTAGTTTTTGAGAAAATTGAAAATAACGGGACGAGCAATTTACTAGAAAAATTTACTTAAAACAGAAAAAAATATTAAAAAACAACAGAAACCGTAACAATGGCATGCTCTACCTCTTTGAAAAGCCAGAAATCTTTTCTTCTTCTAAATTAATTTGTTTTAGTGAACAGTGTTCAAACTTATTTTGTTCAAAATATTACGTTATTAAGGCCCATTTGCTGAAACAAAACTTAGATATTTATGTTCAACTTAAACGCTTATGTTCTACTTTTTCTTCATCGTAAACTGTAACATAAGCCTTTATGTTAAACTTAAATATTTAAGTTTCGATTCAGCAAATGGCCCTAAGTAGTATTAAAAAAAAAAATTGCTACCATCAATTTTTAAAACAAAAAACCTGATATCAAAATGTTTTCTAGATTTTGAGAAAATTGAAAATAACAAAAGTAAGTTTTCCTTGAATTCGACTTAAATCCGTTATTTTGTTGATCCTATAGCTGATAGCTTCGGTTATTTTCAATTTTCTCAAAAACGGTTTTCCCTTTATGCCATTTTTCCTAGAGAAAAGTATTTTCCCACGGTCCCAAGCACTGCTACCTAGCCTAATGTTACTCATGTAGAGTACATATAGTAAAAACCGAACTTAACTACCCTACATCGTTTCTGAGGCCTGAGAAAACTCAAAGGTTTGAATTTCAAAAAAATTTTGATGCAAAAACTTCTAAAAACTTTGAAAATCATAACAAACAAAATATAAAAACTTAATATAACCTTTTTAGGAGAATCACATTTACTCGATTGTAAGATATTTTTTGAACAATAATTTTAAATTTGATGTTTTATAGAATGAATAAAAAAATGCTTTTCTTACCGGCAATTGACTCTTGCGAAGAAGTGACAAATCCTCCAAGAGTAATTCTTATCAAGAATAAGTGCATCTCACCTTACCCCTTCGGATTCGGTACAAAATCAAAAAATTGTTAGCTGCGGATAATTTTCTAATACATAATTAGGGGTTACCTATATAAGTTGTGATAGTTTCAAATTTGTTGTTCAGTTTTGTAGATTTTGTAAGTACTTACATATTATGTTCATGGATACATTGAATTTCTTATTACTACTTAGTCCAAAACTAACTAACGATTAACCATTCAATATAAGAAGTGTTTACCCTTTTTCCAGAGGGTGCTGCAACCTTCAATCCTTACATTCGTAGGTATAGTTATATAAATTTGAAGCAAAAACATCGATTTCAAATAAGACAACCAGAATTCGTACTGAACCAAAATTTCGGATACAGATAGAATAAGTATAAGAGGTAAACTTATCTAAATCGGAAGGCTTTTGTAAAATACTTTTTAAAGTAATCTTGATGCATTTATGTTATTATACTTTGCCTACTTTATAACGCACTGACTGATCACTGGGAGGGGGCTGAACTTACATTTTATCAATCACTATAGCTTTAGGTTACCTAGTTTCTATATTCCATCCTTCACCTACCAAAAACTAAAAGTTATAATTCTCGAGTTTCATGCTTAATCATTTTCGTGCTGTCTAAATATTCTTCCTATATCCTTGAATGATTAAATGAACTCAAATAGGTAGGCATTAGGTAGGTAGGTACATAGGTACTTATAATACTTATCTACCTATGTCCTGGTAAAATAAGTACGAGGATGACAGCTCTACAATTTATATGAAAGTCAGCAAAAATAATCCTTTTTAATATCACTCATATATTCCAAAAAAATTCCCACTGAAATTAAATTCAACACCTCAAACAAAATTCAAATCATTCTGAAGACAGTCATTTTTTATTTTTCATTCATGAAACTCAATCGAGAATCGCCATCGCAGTCTCAAAAGTAGTTTCACAAGATATAAAATTGCTTCTTTCATATATCTACGCATGTATCTTAAAATGCGTGCCGCTCTGCAATATAAAATTAAACAATACAAAAGATATAAAAGAATGAAAAAAAAAAAAAAAAAAAACGAAGAACACCCCTTTTTTCATATTAAAACGCAGGATACGGCGGCGCCCGCACAGCTAACCCCTGCGAAGAGCGCGCGTGCTTCTATGCTGCACCTCTCATTTAACTATCCCCATTCCATTCACTCTAATAACATGTTTCCTGCTAAATGAAATTTTACAACCCTCTGATTGGTCAGAAGGCTACCTACAATCATGGCCAACCTCCCAGTTCCCAGAGTATCTAGATACAAAATCTGTTATTTATCGTCATGGTGGTGCACAGAAGAACAACATGACGGCTTGCTGCAGAAGCACACGAGCAAACAAGACCCCTGCCAGCAGAAGAAACGAGAAGGCAAGTCAACACGTATCTACGGTATCTTTGCGCACATTTGAGAACCCAGGCAAAAAAGCATTTTCTGGTTTTCTGTTTAGTTCGTTAGTTGTCTCATTGATACAACTGCGCTTGGTGGTTTGTTTTATCGTCGCTGGTTCTGCTTTCGTCGCCGTCGCCGATACCTACCTTCATCAGATAGATACTTTTGTAATTTAAAATAAAAAAAAAACTGCAATCTACGGGCCTCAAATTTATGGCCGGAATCTAACTATCAATCTTTCGGTTATCTTTCAAACTCGAGTGACAGATTTGCATCTCGCTGGACCGTTTGTGCGATTTACCTACCTCGTTCATTTTGAAATTATGAGATAGATCAAAACTTTTTGGCACATCCAAACAAAAAATAATAATAATAAAATCCAATTAACACGGAGACAATAGATGAAAAGGCTAATGTTCAGATTCTTTGTGCGTTGCGTCCGATAATTTGACGGATTACGAGGATCCTTGATCCTTTTTTGTACCTTGTTGTCAAAAACGAACACAAAGGCTTTCCCTTTGTTGTTGAAATTCGTGTTGGCTAATGGAAAGTGGCAGCCTCACCGGAGGTCTGTAACATATATCGAGATAGATACCCTACAGCTATCCTGAGGTGTGGATTTGTGATTTTTTCCGTTTCTATTTTTGTGTTGTCAATCATTTTTTTTTTTGACTGGTAACGACGACAAGCGGATTGAGTAACCGGGAGTGCTGTTATAACAATATTCCCTTATCCATATCCAAATGCAAAAAAAAAACATCATCCCTGTTAAATGAATTGAAAACTTAGGACGAAACAAAAAAAGAAGAATTTTATCGTTTTCATAATTTTTGCAAAAGTGACAAATCAATTGAAAAGATTCAAAACAAAATAAAAAGTATCAATAGATTGCAATCAAGAAGGAACGTAAAAAAAAAACATAAAAGATGCTGACTGATATGACGCCGACGGCTGGCCAACTCTATGGATCCCAGATCCCGGCAATGGGAATGAATATCTCTAATATCGCATCGCATCTACAGAAACCACAAGTTAATCCGGTGAGTACACCTATTGCAAACACATAGATAGATATGTTGTTTGTTTGAAAATTATAATACCTTATAGTAACAGAAAGTGCCAATTTGATTTAACCTTTGGCCACTTTGAAAGAACCTATTGACTCGGATGCAATTTCGTATCAGATTTCGAAAATATTAAACTGATTAATCAAATAGTCCGATAAACTCTTATTGGAATTATTCCTTGTCCACATCTAGGATGTAGCGTACAGGTATACGTATACCTATTCACATTTCACACCCACACTTATGTACACGTGTTATGTTTACCAATATAATCCTCTTCCTCTGTGGTAAAAATTGGCATTTTGATTTGTTTTGAAAATGACTACCTGGAAGAGATAAGAAAGACCAGAGAAAAAGGTTTTAACTGCATATACATTTAAGCCAAGAAACAGTTTTTCTTTTAATGAGGACGGGAGCATTTCAACGAACAATAAAATATCTTAGTTTCAGTTCCTCGTTTAATCCCAGCTTTTCTTCTACTTAAACATAAAAACATTGTTTATAAAGCGTTAGTGCCTCTTGCTTGGAAGTGAAAAGTCCTCCAAGAGCACCTATCTCTTGTGTCCTGAAAATGTTCCTCTTCTAACCTGTTTGGTGAGTTAATTTTAAATTTATTGAATAGATGATTTTGATGTCCTATCCTTCTATATAATTTGCTAGGTCGGTCAACATGAATTCTTTACCGGTTCCTGTAAATATATTTATGTCAAAAGTCAACTAACTTTAGTTTGACTTACCAGCACTACTGAAAAACTGAGCCTAAGTAGGTAAACCAGAGTTAGTTAATCATGCAAATAAATTGAATCCGAGTTGACTTAGAAGCAATTTTTCAATGTTGGATTAACTTTAACTTTCAATTCTTAAAATCTATCAAAATCAAAGTGCGAGACAATCAATACATAGAAGCTTTTGTACCATCATATTCTTATTGCATGCTTTGAAAAAAAAAAACTACCTAATAAATTGAGTGAGCTACAACCAGTCTTTCAATGCGAGATCATCCTAGTTTTTAGGGTTAAACCCGGGTTAACTCTTGAAACATGTTTGTTTTTTACTTTATTTAGATCCCTAGTTATATTAACATATTTGATGAGTTAACTCTGGATTAAGTGAAAACACTGATGCATGTCAAAAAGGCATATATAGTAACACCTCTCTAATAATAAGGTCAACCTAAAGCCCGCTTTAATCAGTTCTTATTAAATTCGTAAAAAAGGTCACGTAAATCAAAAACAAACTACTGCCTCTCTATTTGACAGCAAAACGTCGATTTCCATAATTTCGTATTTCGAATCCGAGATTTTTCAGAACTAGGAATCAAAGTTAATATAATCCACTGAAAAAATGCTGCTGATTTACCTAACTCGTGTCTTATTTATTATTTTTAGGATGAATTAACTCTTGTTTAATTACAATATAACTCTGTACTGAAAAGCTGGCCCTGAAAATTACAAGGAAACAATTACATGTGACATGTGACATGTGATAGTGACATAAAACTCAATCTAATGAATATTACAATTAGCGTTGCAAGATTTAATAATCCCATAAGCATCTGTATTTAGTAATTGTTTTAGATTAATAACTAATACTTTCTAGTTATAAAATATCCACCAAATGGGATTCACTATATCTATAATCAGTTGTTGTTTTTTATTAACTTCCCATTGGAAGTTGTTGTAATCGGTCCGATTTGTGAAATTGAAAATTTTGACATTTCTCGAAGTTTCGAGGTCTCTGGAGTCGTATTACATTGTTTTTAGAGAGATGTCTGTTTACGTACGTTCATACGTTCGGAAGCTTTTTTTCGCTGACGATATCTCGAGAACTCATAGAGATATCGACTTCAAATAAATTGTATTTTACAAGGCCATAACGTGCAGAAAGGGTTTTCAGAAAAATTTAATTAGCTGTTTTTTTATTACAGTATTTTTAAAAAAAAAGTTGTAAAATGGCTTGTTTCGCGAATATCTCCAGAACAAATAATGTTATCGACTTCCTGGTTTCATTCTATGCATAATGACGTTGCGAAAAATTGGTAATACTTAAAAAAAATCAACCTACAGTTTTTTTTTACACCATTAAAAATTGTTAAAAAATATCGAATATCTTGAGAACACACCAAGGTATTAACTTAGGGTTAATTTTATTTAACACAAAAAATAATTATAGTTGATAATCGCTAGAGTTTGTAATTCAATTAATGGTTTTTTTTTCTAGGCCAAAAAAACTGCAAAAAAAAAATGCTAAAAATTGTTAAAAAATGTTTTTCGGCTCGAACATCTCAAAAGCAACCAATGATATTAACTCCAAAATAATTTTTATCTACACACAATACCATAATTAGTAATTAATAAAGGTTTGTAAAAAAAATTCAATTGAAAAAAGAAACTGCTAAATTGTTGAAATTTCTCGTGTCGCATATATTTAGAGCCTTTCCCTTGATTGCACGGATGTCGAGTTTCAAAGGGAACCAATGGGAAGTTATCAGTGTGGGTCAACCCCAGCCTCTTTTTTTTAGTATAGTTACAAAAAGTCTGATGATACACGCACTATTTTATTTATTATAATGTTAAACAACTTAAGTACCTTACTAAAATTGATTTTACAAAAAAAAGTAATATTAGTATTTTTGTCTTAGTATTGTACTCTTTTCTTTTTGATTTCTATATCAAAAAATTTTTGAAAAACCAACTTTCAATCATGAATAATTTAATTATAAACATAATTTTGGCAGACGGTAAAAAGATTCATTAGCCTTTGTTTCTTTGAATTTCTTCAAAAAGAGATAAAACACTGCAGATAAAACTAGCACACCTTAAAAATGCATTTGATATAGTTTAGTTTTTTCGTTAATCTATGAAAAAAAGACGGTGTTTGTTGCATAAATAACACGATCTTATTCGAAATTGTAGTAGCCCGTGGCGTAATGGTTAGTTCGATGGACTGTCATGCCATAGGTGGTTCAATACCAGCCACTTCCACCTTAAGTTTTTTTCCGGGTCTCTGCCTCTTGCGAGGAAGTGACAAATCCTCCAAGAGTATCTATTGTCATAGAAAAGTGCCGCTCACCAGCCGTTCGGATTCGGCAGTAAACTGTAGGTCCCCTCCATTCCTGCAGGCACGCACACAGGAATGGTTGAGAGTTGTAAGTAGGCCCTGGTCCTTCATGAGCCGTTGTGCTATCAAATTAATTTATTTTCATTTAAAACCCGCTTAGGAGAAACTGCAAAATTTCACAGTCTTTCTTCCACTTAAGCAAAATTTCACTTAAGCGGAGAATTAATGCTAGAAAAAATTGTATTTGTCTTTTATTTATCATTGAATTATGAAAATGTATTTTTCTTATTAATAAATGTCAAAATACTTGGGAATACCTCTTGAGCCATTTGAAATGTTGTTTTGGTGAAAAAATTAGAAATTCAAATGTCATTTTCGTAGTGAAAATGGTGAAAGTAAAAAATAAAGAAGAAACGAAAGCATTTAATAAATTTTTCGTTCTGTGCGATTCAATTTTTTTTCACTTAAGAGAGTTTTTTTTTTCAATGAAAAATATAAAATTGAATTGAAAATATGTTTCAGGTATCCGGGTTTTTCACATAAGCGAGTTTCGCTTAAGCGGATTGTTTTAAAGGTAATTGGTCGAAAAATACTCGGAGATGAAAAAAATGTTTCAGATAAGCCGGTTTTTCTCTTAAGTGGGTTTCTCTTAAGCGGGTTTCTCTTAAGCGGGTTTTACTGTATATTCATATTTATAGAGAAATATTGCTTATTGTATATGATTTACCTATGATATAGATGCTCCTGATTCGAGTTTTAAGTTATCAGCTTAGCGTTTTTCTTTTCTGGTTTAAAAAGGAAGATATCATTTTTTTCGTCAGATATATATCACTCAATATACACTGTATCTACAAGTTAATTTTTTCATTCAGACGCGTGCTTTTCTTTTTCGTTTAGGCAAGTCGCCCGAGGCAATTAAGATTTTGCATAATGCAAAAAATTACTGATTAAATTTTATAATTGGAATTGGTAGTGATTCGTTTCTACGTATACTAAAAAAATGGCGTGATGACTAAAAGTGTTTTGCGTCAAACGTGCCAGTATCTCAAGAACGGCTCATATAGCACATAAAATTTGTGGACACTTTTCTATAGGAAATTATATTTATCTTTCTTTTTTTCGTAGAACATTTTGTTTAGGATTTATACTTTCAGAGTTAAGGCGCCTTAAAGCATGCTTTTTTCTATTGATTTTTTTTATATAACATTAGAATATTTTAAGGTGCCTTAACTCTGATAGTGTAAGTCCTACGAAAAATGTTCTATGAAAAAAAGAAATATAGTTAAATTTTCTATAAAAAAAAGTGCTAACAAATTCTGCGTAGGTAGCATGAGCCGTTCTCGAGATATTAGTTACAACGCATTTTCCAAAATGGCTCCCGACGCACAACACCTACAGCCGCACAATTTGATTTTTATAATCAAAAACAACACATTATATTTCAAAAAAAAAAACTCTTCGACTGGCCTATTAGGTGATAAAGTCTGGGAATCGAATCCAGACCTTGGCGTGATAGTCCAATGCACTAACTTTTACGCCACGGGCTACTACTGCAATTGCTATGCGACCATGATCGTCGCTATGATATTTCAATCATCTAATTAATGTTCTACTAACTGAAACTCTCCTGAACATGATAAAGTCTTCGGCGGATTCGCTATATTTTTCAGACTTTTTGGTTCCTCTACGTGTAGGGCGAGGTGTTATTTCATTTAAACTGGTCCTAATCAAAATTAACACTATCTGATGATAGAGAAGTCCGAAAAAATAGCTTCATCATACTAACCGTCGCTTCGGTGTAAATCTGTACCTGCGTGCGTAACAGTATATACGTATGTAGTGCATATTTCTTCTATATTATCATAATTTTCTCTGTGCCAAAAGTAATGTAATGTAATGGAATGGAAACTGTCAAAATGATAACGCAATTGACGCACATGGTTTTCGCATTTGGCTTATAACCTAGTTTTTAAAACTTTCCCGAAAGGTAAAGACAAATTTCATATTCAACCATCAGGATTTTTAATTTTACCTCATGTGTTGCATTAGTCATTGAATACGATGGAGAGGCATCAAGTATCTACCCATTAGACTTATTTTATAATCAAAAATGATTAATTACTTCACTATATCCAGCATCTACTGTTTTACCTATCAGAAATGTTCATACAAAAAATTGCTTTTTTCCCATCAGGCATGAAAAACAACAAATTAAAGTGCAATTATTTTAGCGACAAGGATAAAGAAATTTGTTTCGAAGCAAATAGAATTCAACGAAATGATCTAAACAAAATATGTACATATGTATGTACATATGTATATCATATATATGTATGTATAAAACAAAAACATTTTTTTTTCTTGATTTATCATTCCAAATTCGATTTTACTTCGCATGATATCATACATAGGCTTTAGGAATTCTCACAGTTTAAAATATAAGAGTTTTACTAAAATTGTACTGCATCATAAATAATATTTATGTGTGATGGGTATCTACAATAATACTGGATTAGTTTAAACAAAACTATAAATACACAATTGGTCTTATTAATTAGATTTTTGGCTGTTTGAACTATCTCTAAGTATTTCGAAACAGTCGGAAATATGCTTTAATTAATAAAAAAAAATATTGCATTTCTTAAGGTTTGGATAATAGATTACGTTGTCTAAAGCAAGATAAAACGAAAAATCACTTAAGCAACAATTAGAAAGGTTTTTTAAAAACTTGGACGGTTGTCTAAAGTTAGACAATGTTTATTAATACGACCAAATATCTCTTTTATCGCTGAAAGGATAAGTATCTATAACCAATAATTTGATTTCGGCCCTTCTTTAAAATTAAACAATGTGTCTTTATAGGTACCTCATTTTGGATGCAAATTTATCCTCGCGTTTAAAATCACAAAATTTTAGGTTGTTGCGTTTCTAGATAGCGCACATTAAAAAATGTATTGTTCTCCACTTATTGAAACAAATGCATTAAAATCAACGAGTCTTAAAGGCAATAAAACTAGCGCCACATGTGACCTGCTGCCGCGGTGTCGGTGTGCCCACCCGCTGCTAAGACGCACCTTTGTCATTTCATGTCACCGCTAGTATACATCCGCCGCCGCCGTCGCCCGCCGTTGCGCTGGGTTCACTGCTTTTGTACGGCATAAATTCTTTTTGATCAAAAAGTCATTAAATCCGGTTTTAGCTGAGTTTATTAAAAAATTAATAAATTTAAGTTGAACTGTTAATCTAATGCATCAACTACCTCACCAATTCAAAGTCAATATATACAGACTCCAATAGTCACGATGGTCAATTATGGTAAATTCTGAATATAATTTCCCCAGCTAGTCTTATATATGTAAATTTTAGTGGTGATTTATCAAAATTTGGATGCCTATAAAAAGATCCAATTCCTTGTCATTACGGTTATATATATGCAAGGGAAACTCCAAAATTTAGGTTCTAGAACAAATTTAATCTTTGATCTTACCCGCTTCATTGGATGATTTATGAAGAAAAGAGAATATCAAAAGCTACCTACCAATTTTAAATTTTTTTTAAATACTATAATTATAAATGTCTTTCAAAATATGCGTCTCGAATTTAAAGACTATTTTTCAAACCATTAAAAATTAAAAAAAAAATCGCATAAAGAGAAAAAGAATATGTTTACGAATTTAGTTCGCACCATGATAAGGCTTTGAAGATGCTGTTGCGTATAGTTGTACATCATTTAAATTAGATGTCAAGCGACTGAAAACTTATACGATTCTGTCTTTGGTGACATTTTACGACTTCATTTTGATTAGAGTGATGAAATGAGCATCCCTTTTCGTGTATGCATGGTGGAACATAAATCAAATACTAAATGTCTTGATTGGGCGAAGTGTGGATTTAGAGTGCATTCACTCTATGCTGATTATGGTTGGAAAATTAACGAACCGAACTTCTGTCTTTCCGGGACGGAAAACTATAAAAGAGAGCTTCAAAATTACAAAACGACTCATTTCAATTACATCCACGGTATATTGCCTATGTTGACAGCAAGAACTGCACAATCAGCACCGCTTATTTGAACTATGTTTAAGGAAAACAAAATTTAATAAACACTTAAGTTTAGCACGCCGTCGTATGTGTTTGGTATGTAAGTGAAAAAAAAGAAATAATTACGAAAATATTCGTTGATCAGTACCTAAGCTTCAACAGTTTCGAATATCTTTAAATTTGATTTTGTATTCGAATTATTAAAATGATTTTGAAATTTAATGATTTATAAATTACTACATATTATATTTGTTTATACATATTTCTTGAGTTCTTGGCTGCCAATCATCCATAGGTTCCTCAAGGTTGCTGCTTAGTACTTATTCTGTAAAATCTCTGTAGAATAAATTGCATACAAATAATATTTTATCACGTGCATCGTCATGCATTTCCGTTGCCGTACAGTTACGGTCTTAACTTAAAAGGAATTAAACCAGCTGCTGGAAAATTATTTCAAACTACCATATTAGATAAGCGGAGTCGATTGTATATTGAAAAAAATAAAAATATTTTTCCATGCTGTCTGAAATTTTGCACCATAGTTTGTTTAAAAAAAAAATACATTCACCAATAAATCATATATTTTTTAAACATTATTTTACTATATAATGGGCCCTAACAACAACCAGTAAAATGAACCATAATGGAATGGACTCTAAATAATAAACCGTGCATATGGTTTTTCCTAAATATTTACGTAGACTATAAATAATGAACCATATATCGAATTGACTCCCGAAACTTGAGAATATAATGTATGGTTAATTATTTAGGATCCCTAGATAATTTCACTGCAAAATTTAAGTCATAACTAAATTTGATTATTGGTAAGGCCCAATGACTTTCAAATAAATAATGTCAAGATGCTTCTTTTACCTCTGATCACCTTCTCACCAGAAAGTTTGCAAATTTTACACACTTAAATTTTTCTGTTGCAATGGGGTTGAGGTTTAGTAAAAGTGCAAAAGTGTTGTAAGTTTGTCTTCAGTTTATTTTGTTGTTGGGAGCGTAAGAAAATGTTACACTTTTGTACTTTTACAACGATACGGACTCGAAACACAAGTGTTTAAAATTAAATAATTTAAGGTAAAATTTTTGTTAAATGCATCACACTATAATTCCGATTTATTTTATTTAAATAATTTTTACATGCATTTTTGTTGGATAGGATTTGAAATGATGATGAGATTTTGGAATTGGTTTTATAAAAAAAAAACAACCACACAAAATGGCAGAGAAATTATATTGTACTAGTATCGCCCAGCGGCCGAAATTCGGCCAACAAGAACTGACACACTCTAACAAGGAAAATAAAAAATTGATTAAGTATAAGAGAAAACTATATAATTCTTTTAAGGGTTTTATTGAAATCGCTCAATAAACAACGCAAATGAAAATTTTATGAACCACCCTGATTGGAAAATATTTTTTTCTTTCATAGCTCTAGCTTTGCTATTACCTGTGTCAGTTTCATTGAAATCGCTCTAGGAACAACGAAGATAACATTTTTTGAAACTGACCCAGTACTTATATAAGCACATCCCCCATGCCACCCATTCTCTTTAAACTCTCTCCAAACATTATCAGTAAGGCCTTATGAGAAAGCTTTTTTCAAAACAGTGGGACCTACCGAATCACCAAGGCACTCCATGAAACAAAATGCCACTTAAATTAAATTGTTTGTGTGCAAGGGCTTACAGAATGAATGCTTTTTTTTAAAAGCTTTAGGGATCAGAAAAAGTATTTATTATGCATGCTACGGCATCGCGATAAGAGCTCTTATATGCGAGAGACTTATGCAGTACGCTGCAAAAAAACTGAGATTCAAACTTCCTATCTGCCCTGTATCGACAATCTTTGTTGGACAGAGTGTAGAGGGACAGAAGCTTCAACGCACCGCCTCGACATGCGTACCCAAAATCGCTTATAATAATTTTTGAATTGTGCACATCTGTATGACAAAACCTTTCTTACGGTATATCACTCATGCATTTCCGTTGAGTATTAACGGAGAAAAATGTACCGTAAGTTTTTCCTAAGCGTATTAATATATAGATTGATCAAAATTTTTACAAGAAAATGTATGCATCTCCTTATCCTCTAAGTTTTTTATAATTTTTTTTTCAGAAAATTGTAAACAATATACCTAAGTATGTAAATAATTTTGTATGCATATACAAAAAAACGCGCACTTTTATCTTCCTTTATTCTTGGAAATATAATTATTGATGTAGGTACCCAATACCCATACTTAGACAAAAATCTAATGGACTTTTTGGCCATATGTACCTACATATTGTATACCTATTCGTAAAAAGACAAACGTTTATAAAAGAAATGGACAAAGGATGGACCATTGTTAAAGTACTTACTTGGTCCGATTTATTCATATTAAGGATTTTGTCCTTTTGTTACAAATCCAGATAATCTTTAAAAATAAATAAATGAACACACGAATCAAGTCCATACACAATAGGTATAAATAAATTCCATCCAGGGGCATGTTTTTGAGATGAATAATGCGCAAATAGGAAACCGACAATAGCAACCTCTTGATTCCAACCGTAATAAGCCTCTTAAGTGCGAATCCAAACAAAAATCCCTTGAAAACCTAACCACATCTGATGATAAACAAGTCGCATCCAAATATAGGTATATACGATGCAATCTTGCATTTATATATAGGTAATTGAACGAATATGTTCATGATGACAGAAATTATGCATCATCACGTTTTAATTATAATAATTGTTTTATTATTCTCAGCAAATAGGTGTACCTATCTGAAAGATAGAAATCAGTTTTTTTATAAGTCGGGGTCAATTTCAATTTTCGAGTCGGTTAAAGATTAATCATCTATTAATTTAAAATCATGATACCTGCAAGTATATGTGTCCTTATGGACTTGGATGTATTATTATAACTATATACCTACCTAAAGTAAGTTTAAGTATGACGAAATTGTTAACGCAAGCTTCTGTAAATAGAAAGAGAGACGTTATAGTTTGAAGTTTGACATGACGGCATCACAATTGCAACCGTCATTACTCATCATCTACTACGCTACACTAACTTTCATCTGCACCCACACACAATATTCGTGCATCAAGGGCTGGCTTACACCTCTCTTGTGGAGAAGATTCAGATATCAAATTAGACCGTAATTATCCTCATTAGGCGTTCACTGGAAATATAATAGGTCTTCAGACGGGTCTGTTACAATTACGACAGATTCACAACCAACTACACCGGTGTATAGTGAAATGTGTTTATATAGTACCTTTTGCTGTATTGTCAGTTCTTATAAAGTTTTAGTGAGTGAGAACGGCGCTGGCGGATGAAGTACAAAATCGAATCACTACATTTTACAGGGTGCAAATAAGTTACACTGAAGTTTTTTTTACTGTGTAATAATTAAAGAAAATTGGCAAGTCCAAACAATTACTGCATTATATTTTCAATATCTCAAGCAATTGTGCAGCGTTTTTATAATGGTTTGAAGAAAAACAAGGTTGCCAACTTTTTTAAGAGCTTTTGACTGAACTATACAGGGCTTTAAGGCTGGGTGCATATTGAGACACGACCGGTGCGTGTGACGTGATCTGACACGTGCGACATGACCTGATTTATAAAAACATTTTTCATTACCCGCATATTGAATCACGAGTCTCGTGATAATATTTGATTGAAAACATTAATTACATACATACATATGTATATTGAAATTGATAGACATACCAACAAAAAGATATACATAAATGGAAAATTCAAATTTTTCTTCTGTTATTGTTTTCGTAATAGTGAAACTATTTTTTATTTTTCAATTTAAGAAGACAGTTTGTATTTTTTTTGACAGGAAATAAATACAAAATTTGCCTCGTGCAAAGTCTCGCAAGGAAAACTGTGTTTCAATCACACGTGTGACAGTGTTTTGTAAAACGAGCGTCAGGTTATGTTGCGTCGCTTCATCAATATGCGCTGTTCAATTGATTTTTATTGTTTAAAAAAATTCGTGCTGTGCTGTATCACGTAAATATGCGCGTAGCCTTAAAGATTCACTGATGGAGAACTAAATTTTATATGAAAGGGAAAATCTAAACATGCATATGGAATATGTATTTACATATGTTTCAGTTTCAAGTGTTTGCTGTTTCATTTAAAATCTCCAATCTCTATTTTTGTTAATAAATCTTCGCTGCTAAATAAAAGGGAATCCAAAACAAAAATAACACGGCAAAATCATCAACAAAAATGCGTGATTCTGCTTTTCGTACGCTGTTCGGTGAGCGAATTTGATAATTATTACAGATGATGAATCATGAAGGGCAAGGAGTATAAGTCCACCAATTCTGTTGCCTATTATTCCAATAGGAATAGGAAAAAGCAGATAATACATTGGAAAAATACTTACTTAAGAATTGGATTTAAAGATACCGATTTCAAAGCATCATAATGGTCTTAGAGGTCACTGAAGTTTCATTTTGGTGCTAAAGTGCGATGTGCATATGTGTCGTAAAAAATAAAAAAAAAATATAAAAATTCCTTTATTTTTGCGTTATTGACGTAACTCTTTAATATGGCTGAACTAATTCTGTTATTATTTTAGAATATCAATAAAAGTGCCTTCATCACTAGGATTATTTCTGCTTTCAAAACTAACCATATAGATAGCACAAGCAAATGAAAATTTTGAAATAAACCATTGGCGATATACAAACATATGTATATATAACCTACGGTGGCAACATTGGATTGAGTCAATTGTATTATTTACAAAATTGACAACATCCTATCAATTCGAAACGCGTGAAAAGGGGACGCACTAAATTCTCTGTTGACAAATTTGGGACAACTCTTGGTCTCGATGTCAGAATAAATTTAAACAAAAAAATCTCAGCGCAATACAATGTTTTATACGTTTCCAAAAGGAACTTAATTTTACAACTTGAAACTCCCTTCATGGAAGTACATACCACATAAATTGAGCATCAATCGTCAGCCTTTTTTTGTTAAAAAATTTCATTCAAATGGGCAGAAAAAAAATTCATTCAGTAAGTACCTATATATGTATACTGGAATCCAATATTCGAATGCAAATTTCATCACAGAAAACTTTTTTTATTTAAATACTCAATGAGAACTCGGATACTTCTCTTTTTTTCCTTTTGTTAGACTATTTAAATGGATTGTCAACTCAGCAACATTCCTGAAATATTCGGATTTCAACGAGGAAAATGGGCGTGTTCGCATTTGAACGCAAATGATGTATTTTTTTCTGTTAGTATCCTGCTTTCCTTAATATGTATGGATATGCAGATAAAGAAGTAAAGAATAAAAAATCTTCTTTCGGTTTCTTGTCAGAGTTCAAGAAGAAATGAATTTTCCATTTTTCTTATCTTTGTATTGTCAATGATAATGTGTGCTATTTTAAGATAAAATTTATTTGAAAACATAATCGAGCACTTTTGTGAAAATCCCAATTGCTTTATTTTACTATGCCAGCCTTCTTAATAATAATTCCTTTCATAGAGCATTAAAGGAATAATACTTCATTCTTGCTGATGAACTTTATTAATTTTACAGTTAGTTATTAATTTTATAGTTAGGAAAAACAGACGAATTTTCAAGTATTAATCCAGTCACCTTGTCGTCTCTTAGGAGGGAGACCTTGCCTTTGATCCGGTAATTCTGATTTCTTTCTTGAGCTTACAACAACAAGTAGTTTATACATATATAATAGGCAGTAGGTATAGTAACAAAAATATGCTGTTTGGCGCAAGATGCATTAAAATACTACAGTGTATAATTTAGGTTAAAAGAAGAAAAAAAAAAACAATATAGGAGGGGTGGTATACGTCCCCCCGTTTAATCTGGCGGGGCAATTTTCCAAAAAATTGACTTGGAATAGAAGAAGACCATTACTTTTTCTTAAAGCTGACTCCATTCTGGACTGGGTTTTCAAAATTAAATCTAAAGACAAATTTGAAGCTACAGTTAAAATTTATATATATAAAAATGAATCTCTTTTTGTGTTCGTAAGCGCATAACTCGGCTAAACATCATATCCGATTCGGTTGCGGATTTTTTTGCTAGGGATTTTTATTGATTCAGTTTAACAACGGAGCCGAAAATTAGAAAATTCGACCGAAAAAGTAAGATAATCGTGAAAACGCCTTGAAATTTAAAAATTTCTGAAATGAAATTGTGTTCGTACGCGCAAAACTCGGCTAAACATCATCTGATTTGGTTGGGAAATTTTTTTTTTGTTTTGTATTGAATCAGATAAAAACACGACGGAGACGAAAATTGAAAAATTTGAACGAAAATTAGAAAATTCGACCGAAGAAGTATGAAAATCGTGAAAACTATTCATGAAATTTCAAAATTTCATGAATTAAAATTGTCGTATTCGATTTGCATGCGATTTTTTTGTTAGATTTGTATTGAACCAAATTTACACACAACGGAGCCGAAAATTTAAAAAATTGAACGGAAATTAACAAATTTGGCAAAAAAAAGTTAGAAAATCGTGAAAGAATCTTGAAACTGCAAACTTTCTGCATTAGTTTTTTTTTCGTACGCACATAATTCGGTTGAACATAATCGAAATTGGATGGAGATTTTTTTGTTGAATTTGTGCTGAACCAGATAAACATACTACGGACATAAAAATTGGAAAATTAGGCAGGAAAAGTCGTGATAACAATTGGAGCTTCCTCGACTTTCGAAAGGAACATTAATAATTTAATCAATTATATTCGAAGTTCACGTATTATAGAAAATTTACATTCGCCGAACGTCGAGCTTAAGAATATGCAAATAATTTAGTTGTACAGGTATACAAAAGAGTCAAGCCCGAAAAAATTTGAAAATGTATAGTTTTCAAATCTTATTTGTCATTATCTATTCTTAGCTCGTATAATTTGACCTTATTAAGTTTTGACAAGTAAAGAGATGCCAAATTTTTCTTCAAAGCAACACTCAAATCAATTAAAACAAGTAAGGACAAAAACTTAATTAAAAAGGAACAGTAAGGTCCCATGAATCAAAACTATTTTTATTTAGTTGATTGCGAATTACTTAATAATAATGTTATCTATGCAGTTAAATATAATTTATTTGCCCTTGACACTTGATACAAACTCCGCACATATCTGTAGGTATAAGCATTTTTGTCTGCTCTGACTGTTCAGTAAACCTCAACTAAGGATATAACGAAAAACAGTTCGAAAAGTCAATTCGACTCGTGTGTGCAGTTACTTAATCTGTTCAAAATTATTGAAAACAATCTCGCAGTAATTGTTTCTATAGAGGTTCCTATGTACATTATGTACAGGTATTCCCATTCAGTCGTGCAAGCATAAATATGCGCACTTCAGCTAAGGTCAGAAACGACAAATAGCGCTCGCAGCTAAAAGACCTAAACAGCCACATTTGCATTCAGCACATTAAGCGTTCAAGCTTCAAGTACTGAGGCTGAGCGAGCCATAGCTCCAACATCGACAAGCCACATAATATACGCCATATAGCCATACCCAACTTCCATTAACAAGAAACCCAATCCAGCCAGAAGTGCTTTTTTACTTATACGAAATCCACGGGCATTACATTGTGTATGTATTATACATAGTGGATAAAGTCACATTATATAGATACAATATCTTTCCACCTTCAGCTTCAACGAGAGTCGAGAGCGATTATCCCGGCAGTTTACATCATCAACAGGGGAAAATTGATTGATTTGCGGATTTTTATTTATAAAATGCACACAACAGCAAAAAATAATAACATTCCGTTGAATCGATCGACACCGAGTGATTATTCTGCTGAAGGACAAACTACTCTCGACTCTGGTTTGCTGGGCGATAGCACAGGTTTTTTTTTTTTCAAACTTGCAAATCGTGTCGACATATCTTATATAAATATAAATAAGCTTCATAAACGGCGCGCGGATTTCTTCTTTTAACAAGAATCATAACCTGCAACAAAACAAATAAAAGTTCACATAAAAGTTGCAACATTTTATTCATCGAAATTGGAATGATCCCTTAGGTTACAGGTCTTGGTAGGATGTGGATGTCCGATGTCCCTGGTATTTTCAAATCGTTTTATTGACGATAATTTGAATCAACATTTTAGCAACACCACGAAGCTGACGAAACCCTGCGGTTCCCTCATTTTAAGTTTATGACTCGTTAAGCAACATTCTTGCTGAACCCGTCCAACTCTCACTCTAAAGGTAACCAGATCCAGGTACCAAAACATTTTGCACATTTAAATGTTAAAATCAATGATTAATGAAGTGCAGCCATTTGTCAGGAACAAGACTGTAAACAATTGATTTGTGTCAAATTTCATTCGATGCGCATCAAAAACACTTAAAGAAATTCGATTTATATGTAGACCTTCCTTAAACTACACAGCCGAACCCAAAGTGAAACGGCTTTTTCTAGCAGAGTAAATTTTTAACATTTTGCGGTGTGGTGTGTAGGAATACCATTATTCTTGGGAAGAAATCAAGCCCCTTGAATTTAAGTAGGCGTAGCAAATCAAATAACTACTGCTGAAGAGCTGAGCTCCGAGGCTGGTAGCGCCAGTCTGTGAAATGTTTTACATGTGACTGATTTGCTCTGGTCCTTTAAAATATCGGCATAACATCGAGTCATTCATATCTCCCAAGTTCCCGCAGCCTCAAGGAACTGCATCGAGGATAGTCTCAAATATACAAAAAAAAAAAGATCAGAAGTCAAATGCAAAATAAATTCCACAATAAACAAATCAATTCTCGAAGTATATTTATTACTCTGACAAGGCGAACGTTGGTAGGTACCTAACATACTTCCTTTCAATCGGCTACCGGTGTTCTGTGTTTCGGTTCCGTTTACACGTTTACGTCGCCGAGTGTGTGGCTTCCGCAGCACAGCTGGAGACGACGACGATGACGAAGCCGACGTGGAAGCTCATTTCATTTCGAATTCGCTAATTTGAATGCGTTGCTCTTTTCATTTGCGGTCGACAAATGATATACTGCATGCAGCATCGGACCGGAGATGGAACCTTGCTACGAGGCAATGGGACCAGTAAGAGCAACAGCGGACATCGGGTAGTGAGTTTCTCCAAACACCATCAAGCATATCCATATGGCTAGCTTCGAGCTGAACATGATTTGCGAAATCAATTTATTAAATGGAAAAAAGCATAAAAGTTTTTTTTAATTCTGTCCCAGCAAGCAAATTGAATTTTTTATCGAAGATTTTGTTTTTAATTGTTTTTTTTTTTTTTGTTCAAAATATGTTTTTTTTTTTTTGAAAAATACAAAATTTGACACACATTTTTGATAAGAATTAAAATTAAGATCGATACTATATAGGCAGGGTCTTTTTTATGATTTCCTGGCATCGTATTAAAAATGTTATGATAATTCGTAACATACATCATCTGATCAAATAGCTTTTCGCTTCCTTTTCGATTTCGTATACAGGGTGATTCACCTAATGTAAGGTGACAAAAAGCTAGTGGGTGTTGTTTGAATTTAGATAAAAAAAAATCGTATGGAAGGGGGTCTATTCCACCCCATTTATTCGGGAGGGCAATTTTCTAAAATAATGACTTATAACAGAAGCAAAATTTGTTTGTGGAAATAGTTTTTGAAACATTAATTTTCAAACTCAAAATTTTGAAAAAAAAAAATTTTAAAAAATATTCAAACAATTTTTTTTTTCAAAATTTTACGTTATTTAGTACTTATTTTATTTCAAAAATTCTATGTTCTTATTAGTTTTTAGTAAAAAAAAACAGAAAACAAATGGTGAAATATCTTTTAGTTGTTGAGAAAATTAAAAATAACGGAAGGGGCAATTTTCTAAAAATATTGACTTAAAACAGAAAAAACTATTAAAATACAAAGTTTACCGTAACAAGGGCATCATATTGCTTTTGTAAAGCCTAATATCTGTTCTTTGATTTTGTGTTTAAATAAAGTTGTTTTAGTGAACAGTTTTTTAATAATTAATTTTCAAACTTAAATTTTTGGAAAAAAAAAAAAATTAAAAAAATTGTGTTCAAACTAATTTGTTTCAAAATTTTACGTTATTTAGTGATATTTTTGTTTTTAATATTCGATGCTTCTATTAATATCTAGTCAAATATTAAGAACCTTATGTTTTTTAGTTTTTGAGAAAATTGAAAATAACGAAACCTACTTTACTACCTATCTAATTATTAGAAAGCGCCAACATAACGGATGGAAGTCGAAATTGAGGAAAACTTACTTTTGTTACTTTCAATTTTTTCAAAAACTAGAAAAAATTTTGACATTTGATTTTCTTCGAAGTCGTATGCAATACGCATTCTATTCCACTACTGATGACTACTGACGTCACAGGTCGAGATGTGCTGTTTGTTGTTGTTCAAAAATTCAAGGAAATTGACGGAATAAAGAATGGTCAAGTCTAATAAACTGATATTTTAATATGAATACTACAATAAATAATAATAATAACTTAATAGTCTGGTTTGTTACCGATCTTCCAACCTCTTCCCCTCTGATACATACTACGAATTGTAGTCTATCAAAATAAGGTACGGAGAAAAATGGAGGCGGAACAAGACAGCATACTTAAAGGAGCTTATAAAAATGCTGATGCTGATATGGCTTGGCACCCCTTGAAATAGCTATACATATCTCCAGCCAAACAAAAATAAAACGAATTAAAATACCTAAAATTAATTCGTAAACAATTGGTGGTAGCGCTTTTAAGTTGTTGTTCAAAAATTCAATTTGATTTTCAGTGTTTGACTAAAAATTAATAGGAGCATCGAATATTAAAAATAAAAAACACAATTAATTTTAATTTTTTTTTCAAAATTTTTAGCTTAAAAACTTATTATTAAAAATATGTTTTATAAAATAGCTTAACTTAAAAACAAAATAAAAGAATGATTTCTGGCTTTACAAAAAAGTATATCATGACATTGTGAGTGTAACCGTTGTTTTTTAATAAGGAAGTGACAAATCCTCCAAGAGTATCTCCTGTCACAGAAAAGTGCCGGTCACCTTAGCCGTTCGTATTCGGCAATAAACTGTAGGTCCCCTCCATTCCTGCAGACATGCATACAAGAATGGTTGAGAATTGTAAGTCACGAGGACCTGGTTCTTCATGTGCCGTTGTGCCACCAAATTTATTTATTGTTTTTGAGTCAATTTTTTACGAAATCGCCCCTCCCAGATAAACGGGGGTGTAGACCCCCCTACGATATGATTTTTTCTTATCTTAACCAAAATTTTTGTTACACCTAAGGTGAATCACCCTGTATATTAAAATTTGCTTAAATTTTCTTTTTTATTTTTATTTTGCTGAAAAATTAAAGTATTTTTAAGAGAACAAATTGGGCTTACAAATATTGACTATTTAAAAATAGAAAATAGAAAAAAGTTGTAGAGCATGTAAGAAATCCTAACAGGTCTTGTGTAATAAAAAAATGCGAGTATGTGTTGCAGTTTGGCAAAGTTAATACCACTTAAAAAACGAGACCAAAAATCATTAAAACCGTTATAAGTCGATAAGAAAGCGAAAACGACAAAATTCCTCTTAAATTGTTTGACTTAAAATTACCACAGGACAGGAACCAGTCGTTAACTGTGGGGCATCCTGTATAGTAATGTTATATTCGCTTTAAAAATAATTTCCGCATGTAAAACACAACAACAATTCCAATTAGTTAGAGGAGAAAAACATCTCTGCTTATATGAATTAAACGAATATTTCTGTTTCAAAAATGAGGTTGCAAATAAAAGTTTAGTTTTTAGTTGCTCTAATTTTTGCAGAATATTTACAAATCCAAAAGAAAATTAAAATGAACCAGTCAGACACTAGGTATGTCAATTTCGGTAAATTAAAAAAAAAAAAAACTGTTTAAGTGAGCCTCAGTGTTATCCAAGAGATTTAGCATAAGGAAAATAATGATTAAGTATATTATTGGAATTAAGCTTAATAAAGAATTATGTTAATAAAGAATTATGTAATTGCAGTAATAAATTTTATATTTAATATTTAATCACAAATCATTGTTAATTTCAATGTACAAAGTTGTCGATAGGTGCACTTCAAAGAGCAGTAATTATTATTTTTATTTTTAATTATGTATACATTATTATGATTCTAATTCCAGCTCTCTACCTAGCTGGTAGTTAAAAGGAGAAAACTACAAAAAGTCCGGGTGTCTTATAGTTATAAAATAATTTAAAAAAAGTCTCAATAGTGATCTTTCAACAATACTTGCAGCCTCTTAGAATATTAAATCAGCAGCTATATTTATCAACGGCTAATTAATATAATTGTTAATTGAGTCCAAATAACATAGAATTATTAAAAACATATAAGTATACCTAATGGAAGCTTTAGTGTCTAGAGTTGCCAACTTTAGGGATTGAACAATTCAATTCTATTATTAGAACAAATAATATTTGCACATTTGGACATCATGTCGAAATTGATATAGTTTACCATTAAAAGTTTTAAGTATATGCTTTTAAAAATCATTAAAATAAGGAACCTAATTCAAACTGAACGTTTCTTTCACTTCACTTTTTTTTTCTATGATCCTACTTAATTTTTGTATGGCAACCCTATACTTGGCTCTAAAATGGAATTATGAGCGGTTGACGAGCAAGTTGCTAAAGTTGAAAAATTTTAACAAATTAAAATGTTCTAAAATATACTAAAACTCGGTTTTACACTTAAATACAAGCTTTTAAGTTGCAAACAGCCCGATAAAGGAATTATAATTGAAAAATGCGTTGCAAAATAAAAATAAACAAAATAAAACCCAAAATTAAAATTAAAAAATTTCCAACATTATTTTATCTTTTATTTTTTACTCTTTTTAATCCATTTCAATATTGTTATCAATATTTGTGAGGTCCAGCAGCCGCATATTTACTAAAAGACTATAAAATTTATTATCGTAAAACTTTCTATGAAAGCCAAGTGTGGTTGTAGCACACATTATTCTGTACCGAGGGTTCATACAAGCCGTAATCCAAATTACCAATATTTTTTTGGATCAACTGATGACAGAAACAGATAAAACATTTACATAAGTTAACAGAAAATGTATATCCATGGTGATCTGATGACCCTTTCTTTGACGGAATAAAAAAATTTGGATATTTGAACTTGTATACCTATTAAATACTACTTTGTAAACGAAAAATTTGTAGCTCGCAAAATTTTCTAGAGTTATTAAAAATTCCGCTAAAATAAGTCTGAAGTTAAAGGGAGAAAGTTTGAAAATAATAATTCTCTTATGGTGTCCAAAATTTTAGCTTTTTAAATGCTTATTTGTGAGCCAAAAATTAGGGATATCATTTTTGGTCAATTTTAATTGAATTTAAAGTTTAAAAAGTACATTTCCGGTCCGTTAAAATAAAACGGAGCTGGCGGACAAAATCTAAAAAGTTTTGAAGTTTTTTCTTTTTGCCAGAAATTGTATCTTTTTAAATGCTAATTTGATGCGCAAGAATTAGTTTTATAGATTTCACGGATAATTTTTTATTTAAATCTTCAGTTTAAAAAAAAGCACTTCCCGCGTGCGTACCGGACATAAAAATCCATACCAACATCAACTAATAGTCAATTTGGCAGTTACTAAAAATATGGTACTGTTCAAACGAATTTATTTTGTAGATACATTATATTTAATGTTTAATGAAACGGTAATGAGCTATTGATAAAAATATTATAAAATTAAAAACAAAAATTGAAAAATGTGATTCAATTTTTTTTATTATGGAAAAGTAGATACATACCAAAACAAATTTAAAGGTTTATCAAAATACCTCAAAAACAAATTTATACTATTCGTTGATTTCAGTTAAGTTATTCTCACAAAATTGATCATAATAATAATTAGGAACACGAACGTGTAAAAATGCAGATAAACAGCGAGAAAAAAGGTTACTCTTTATAACTTGTAGGCTCTCAACAAATTGCTTGAAAACGATATTTTTATCTCTCTTTGAATTGTCTATTTTAGTCACGCCATGGTTTTCCATTATGCGGTTGGCCGCTTTTTTGCATGTTAGGATATACAGTGCGGTTGGCTTGATTATCCCCTATCTTTAGGAGGCTGTTATTAGGTAGTTATCATTGAAAACCGTCATAGAAAAAAAATTTACGAAACGTTGGAATTTGGCTAGATAAGTCTGTTGTAGCATAGCAATAATTTAATTTTTTTTTAAATTGAAAAGGACATTTGTCTATGCAAGCTTTGAAGTAATAGTACATTATTAACAAAAATAGAGAATATAGAAAAGATAAAAACACATAAATATGTATCACCTATTCATCTTCCAATTAATTTGAATCGTCGATATAAAAATATACATATAGTGATTTTATGAGAAAGTGGTAGATAAAAATTAAATATTTTCTTGGTAAAACTTTACTTAAAAAGTTTCATATTGATACGAAATTCCATCAATTTTCGTTTCTCTCAAAATATAAAAATACATTGTTTATTATGGTTTCAATTGCAGATATATGTAAATGAGGACTTTGTTATATTATAGGTAAACCTTGAAAGTATTATATACCTATTTTATTTAAGTAAAATTTTTAGTTTTAAATGCAGATTAAAAGTAGATGTGTACGGTAAAAATAATCGAATAGCGTAGGATCCTATTGCTAATGTTTTTGCAGCAACTGGCTTTAATTCAAAATTGAAAATGGAGAATCAAGTGTCAAAATTGATTTACTTTCAATCATAGTAAAAAACCCAGTTAGAACAGATAAAAAAATAATTTATTACAAGGACAAACTTCGGTTACGATTTTCTATTTAAAAATTTATTTACTGATTTAAAAAAAATTCCACCGTTCAATTTAATCAGAATCAAATGTTCATTTGAAAAGAAACCAACCTGGTGCTGCAACTGAAACTTGTTCATGAATGAAATCGAGGCTTAAATAATATTGTTTAATTGCATCTAACCCAATGAACCGCAATGTACACTGTGTTTGGTTTTTTTTTTTTAAATCTATGTTCTGAATTCGTTCGTTTCTTTGATGGGTGCATTTATTACTAACTACATACTATACTTTTTGTATTTTACAATAATACAGATTTTCACTTTAATTTTTTTTTCTCTAATGTTCGAAGAAATCTAAAGGTATAGATACTACACACTGAAATTTTTTGTTTTTGTGCTGAAAAGAAAATTTATCCTGGCTACATAAATAAATAGGTCCTAATTCTCAGTGATTACGAACCATTAGCATTATTCTGGTCAGGTATTTGGATCAATTTGAAGTAGGCCTACAATGGTGACATAGACCAATAATCTGTAAATCCCTTAAAATAACATAAATAATGTCCTGGGCGCACTTAAGGCTCTGTGTTTTCTATTTATTTTTGCCGAAATGTTAGTTAATTCTTTATTATTTCAACGCAAGGGTTGTTGTTTTTAAACGCATGGTAATCTCCTTTGGATAAGTAAGAGTATACAAGTAGTATGTGTAGGTACATACATGTCCTTTTCATTGAAAATATACAAAAGTGAATAGGTTAGGTCGCATAATCGTAATCGCTCTCTGTTCTAGCAGTGTCCCGTAGAGATAATAATAGCATATGTGTTTATATGCGATGATGAATGTACAATAGATGCTGCTCACTTATGAGTGTTTTTTTCTTCTTATTTTCCGTATAACATGCTCGCTAAAATAGCATCCGTACCAAGGTGTAGCCACAATAATGGATTTAAAAATATTTTGTGAGGACGAATTTTGTATCAATTTATTTCTCAGAGGGGTGTCTTTAGCAAACAGAAAAATCTGATACAAAAGGGGGAGTGATCTGACCTGTTTTATTATTTTAGAATTTATATTCGAGAGAATTTATTTACATGTATCTTAAACTACTGGTTTTTATTATTAGGGAACGCGATGGTTAAAAATCAGAAAAGTGTCTTAAAGAATTCAATTTGCAGTGACATTATCGAAAAGATAGTACCTGTAGGTTCGAAAAAAAGTCACACCTAATAAAAATTTTTGTTTTATTTTTTTTTTAATTTTTTTGTTTGAAAAAAAAAGCCATAGAAAAATTTGCAACGCATAAATGTAGAACGGGAAAATCCATTTAGATTTGAGTTATGTGAATTTTAATGCAAACACGTGAAACATGTGAAAGGCAAATATTTTGCAATATAGGAACGAAGATTGTTCAAAAAAATTTGAGTTGATTTGAAGAAAATTTTGAAAATCATTATATTTGTATTATATTAGCTACACTCGTTCAATATAATCGAAATCCAGAAATTCTAATTTTTTAAAATCGTGCTAAAAGAAATTTTTTCCACATCATCCTATATAAGTTCTTATTCAAGAAATGCAATAAATAACAGAATTAAATAATAAATTTAAAAAAATATTTTATGATATATGTATGCAGAATTATTATACATTTTATTTTAACATGTATGTTTATAGAATTGTATTGAGCAAATTATGTTATTAATTAAACAGACTTCCAGGGAGTTAAGGGTGAAAAATCAAAATACAAAACACAAAAGAAAGCGACAAAAAATATAAACCTAATTACAAATGTCGAATTATTGATATTACGCAGCTTTTAAATAAATGTTCAATTATGATATGATTTGATGCTTTTTTCTAGTGAATATGATGGACATAGGTACATACAAGTGAACATTGTCGGGTTTAAAAAATTCGGATTAAATAGACGGGTATAAAATTCCTTTAAGTCCAAATTATACCTGAAGTGAATAATATGGTTGTAAGTTCTAAAAATATAATACAATTTTTTAGAAACTTTGTGCAGTTGCTAAAGAGAAAAGATTTTTAAATTCCTGCTCTAATTTGGGTAAAATATAGGGTTTAATTGATTAAAGGTTGAAAAAAAAAATCAATTCTAAATGGGGAGGGATAGTGAGTTGAATTTTACTTGCGATATAGGTACTATAGGGCAAGTTATGGATTCGGACTTGAGATAACAATCAAATTTGACATTACGACAGTAGAGAACACGAAAAAAGTGGGTCCCGCAATTCCGTCTATCTATGTGTGTGTATGTCTGTATGTCTGTATACTGTGTCTGTATGTCTGTCTGTACCTCGGCCTACAACCCCTGAAGCGATTTTCTCCAAACTTGGAGCATAAGATTTTTTGGTGATTCTCTAGACGGGAAGTCGAGATTTTTGTTTTATATAAAAAAATAACGGTACTTGCCATACAATCGTTTTAAAAAAAGTTATTTATCTCAAAATTGGCTCTAACGATTTTTTAAAAAATTTTTGTGTGTACAGTGGTATATGATCTATATATTTCAGTGAAAAAAAATACCAAAAATCGTTATTAACGGTACCTGCCATAGAACGGTTTTTTTTTATTTTCGATTTTCTTGTTAGCCGCTTAACCGATTTTGATTAAAATTTTTACTCAGGAGGTCCTATCAAGTGTGAATAATACTGCATACAAATATTTTCAAAAAAATATTTTTTGGATTTTTAAAAAAAGTTCAAATTTTTTTTTTTGAAAAATCATTTTTTTGTAAACGGGTTGATAAATATTTTTGAAATTATTCTTTTAGCTGTATATATTCTTAAAAATGGCATACCAAATTTTTTTCTAAAAAATATCAAGAAATTAGATGGCGTTCTTCATTCTGATATTAAAACATTTTAAGTACTTATTTTATCAATTTAAAGAACGTATTTCATGCTTTTTTCCATATTCAAATTTGCGTTCTTCAATTTATTAAATGTATTTACTTACATATAATTATTAATTATGTGTTTTATATTACACTCAATCTTTAAAATTCGAAGAAACTTTTTCTTCAAGAGCAAGTTCGTGCGACCCAGTCGTGCATTTTATTTTTTTATTATTTCGGGAATTTGTTTTGTAGTTTTTTTTAATAGATAGGAAATAGAAAAACTATTTTTAATAAAAAAAAGGAAGTGTTTCCAGTGTTTAACTGCTAAAAAAGCGATATACAAACATGGCCTTTACTTAAAAAATCGACTTAATATGTTGAATTAGTCATTTATATACATATAACACAAACAAAATGAGATTCTTTAACTTTTCTTATTCAATTAAAAAATTTTGTTTTACATGTTAAGTATGTCTGAGTTCCAAAATTCATCAGATGTGCATTTACTGCGCAAACTGCGTGTCCAAAATTTTTTTAGCTGGTTCGATTTAAATTTTTCTTTTTTTGCATACCGAAACGTCAGACTTAAGCCCAAAACAGATGTGCAGCTTTTTCCCATGCAGCGAAATTAGAAATAGAGATATCGCGCAGAAAATGCTGCATGCAGAGCCTGGAATATGTCAGCTCTCATAAGAACCTGTGTAAATTTATTTTCGCTGCATTGGAAAAGGCTGCACATCTGTTTTGGGCTTTATGCAATGTAATATTTCTACAAAGCATCAAGTTTGCGTTGCTGATGCGTATGAAAAATGTAGGCATTAGGTACTTCCGCATCAAAACATTTTCTACATTTCGGAACTCAGCCTATCACTATAGGTTCAGTTAAAAACAAAAAACAAAATTATCGCCGACGCGATAAAGAGACAAATAAAACTAAAGACACCCATAATAACAAAAGAATTGTAAGAGCACTCCCTTTAAAAGAATTCCATTATACCTACTCCACAAGTCTTCTTTTCCTGTATAGAATACACCATAACTACCAACAACAGTGTACCTATAACCTATGTACATATGCATATAGTGCGTTTGCACCATCTCCATTAAAAATATCTTATTTCGGCGCCAGCATTAAATTTCCTACTCGAGCTCCCCAACATCAACCAGAGGCTCACACACAACTCACAAGTTTTCTTAACACTTTCCATCGAAGCAGTTGTTGGTTGGGGCGAGAATATCTTTTAACAAACATGTATCTATATACTGACTCACGAGTCACAACGGTGAATTATTTATGCTTAAATTACAGTGAATAAATTTTAATATTCCCATGTTGAATTAATCAGTCGAAAAAGGCAATCTACTTGAAGCAAAAATCAATTATAAGTAAATGTATCCGAACTAGGCTTGTTGTGTTGTTGCAAACGAGTTTCACTAGTTTTAACCACTATCAGGAATATGGTTTGTACATATAGGTATGTATAGTGTTGGTATATCTAATATCAAGTTATATGACCCCAGTCACCAACCAGAATGACCTAAATTCCTTTTTTTTATAATTACACAGAAACCGAGAACTGCCCGCTCAACCCTAACTAAAGTAGCAAGTTACAACTTGGATAAAGCTATCTGGTAGATTGTAGATACATTAAAATAATGAGTATCGAGGAAGTTATAACTATATCTATCTATAATTGTGTTGGTATCTTTAACTGCCAGACCAAATTACGCAACGTGAGATGCCGAAATCCAATTAATGCAATCACTTAATGTGTCCTTCATATACATTCAGCCGTTCAGCACGGACTTTAACGGATCCAATAGGATCATCTGCCGCTATTAAGCTTGGTAATAATATTTTCACGAAACAGCGCTCCCATCCGTTCTTTGCTCTTCATCATATTTATGTGTTTTTTTTATACATAGATATATTTTTATTTTGTGCGGTTTTTTCGGCAATATCAGTCGGTGTTAGTTGGAGTAGCTCCGCGTAATTATCTGCTAACTTTCAGTCAGTTTAATATTTATGATGGAAGGAGCTAACAACCAACAACCAAACAACACTAACAGCAAGCTCCATTAACGTTTTTCGAAAAACCTCACTCAACTAAATGAACTTTTTCGCGTTCTTAATGAGTTTTGTGTGTGAGTGTGTTTTTAATTTCGGCTCGTATACGTTTTTCCAAGGAAGAGAAAATTAAAAAGAACCTTCCACCGTCCTCATTCCTTCTGCACCATCACCATCGCATCGTCAATTCCAAGCCAGCCAGCCCAGAACCCATCATGAACATCATTATAATGATATATGTATATATAGAGCTATCTTTATTGTGGCCAAAGTCAATCTGCAATATCATTGATTTTGCTGGGGCAGCCGGTAATTCGTCTTTGGAGAATTCCCACGCCAGTGTTTGGCTTTTAAGACAAAAACGGACTAACGAATTTTATGGCGGCTACTTTAAAACTCGTTGAAACACTCTTTCATGTGCGGGTTATTTTTTTTTTTTTTTTTTAAACTGTATTGTGAACGAGTAGGTACCTCATATCTATACCTATGTTTTGTTAATACCAGGCACTCATAAATGTTTGCAAACAGAGACTTTGAAAACACACCCTTTATCAAATGCAACTATTTCAAGTAGAGCGCATTGCAATTGCAACCCCAATTCATGGGAATTACTCTGGATGACAACATAAAGGAGGCATTGGCGCTGCAAAATATCTTTCACCACCATGCACTCCACCATACCATGCGGCTCGGCTGTTCAAAAGTGGGTGCTTAATTAAAACTGACGAGAAGTTAATAACTGGGAGCGGAGCGCTAATTGAAGAAACTCCCTTTGTACTATAGAACTTACAATACAAGGTGGTTGCAAATGGTAGATACCTACACCACCACTTCCTCCCGCCCTATGTCCCCATCAAAGTACCTATACCTACCTCTCATCAAGCAACTAAGAACGATCGAATGAAAAATCGTTTATGCATATTGTTGGATCGGAATGTGATTGGGGAGCAGCTTCGGGTATAAGTTAACAAACCTCCAGCTCCAGTTGTATGCAGTAGAGAGACCACCAAATGGAGTCATTTTATGCAATGATGATGTGTGGTTCAGAGGCTTGAATAAAGTGCTTATAGGGCTTGAAATTTTTGGGGGTTAAACTTTAATGTTGGCCGGCGTACAAGCAATTAAAATGTATATATGTAGGAACAGGGCCAATGTGCAAAGTACTTTCACACAAATTGTTCTGGCCCATTCGAACTTTGTTCGATTGCCGACGGGATTCCCATCATCCTACTCTTAATACACCCTTCTCCATATATCTATAGCAAGACTGGCTGTAACTTGGGCAAGTGCGGCTTTATGGTTCGCTTAACATGGTTCCCGGTCGTTATATCTATGGTACCTAACTACCAACATTTTGGGTATGAGTGTGCTCATGGTAAAAGCGCGACAGGAACAACGACGAATGAGACCACGACTACTGGCTTTGGCTTCGCATTTTGAATTTTTTAACGAGGGTGATTGTTTTTTTTTTTGTTGACTTTTCCTTAAATGGAATAAATAATATGGCAAACCGCAACCCACAATGAATTGTTCGTGTAATGATACCTTTGCGTACATATACACAAGAAGAAACACACCATATTTTTCAACAACTCTGGGGCCCGCCTTCTGTTCTTTGCGGTGAACTTCAACATTAAGATATTGAAAAGATTCGAATTGAATAATAAAAAAAAAAATAAGATAGATACCCATAGCAATGCAGAAGTAGGTAAATGAATCTTCATATTTTCTTTTGCGTTATTCTAATTATAAGTACATAAATGTATATCTAAATCATATTATAATTTTTGCTATACGGCACCGATCTGCTTAAAATAGTTAAGCGTAAAGCCAAATCTAGACATCTGAATATTTGTATTGATTTTCTTTTTATTTTTTCAGTCAGAAATTTTATATTTGTGGTACCTATTGAAAATCATAGATAACTTATTACAAATTACAAAAATTGATGTGTAAAGCAATATCAATGGGCTGATTAGATCTACAGTATTAATAAGTAGTATATCCTGAAGTCATAAGTGTCATGCAACTCGCCGTTTTTCAGTCGCAACTGCAAAGAAAAATTTAATCCTTTAAAGCCTATACGCAGATCGGGAAAAGACAAATTTTATCTCTACAATACTAATCTCTACAAAAACGTTGGAAAAATCGTGCAAAATTAATGTTTTTCTTCTTTTTTTTTCTTTTTGTGAAATTATGGATAAATAAAAGTCGATCGTGTTTATCGTGCAAAATTATTGACCTGTCAAAATTTTACCCGCCAAATTATGCTTCGAACATTATTTTTCCTGGCAAAATTTACTGGAGACTCCACCCTACAGCGGGTACAAACGTCACAATTTTGCGCGTGAACTTTGTACTGCTTGGAAAAAAAACTGAAGACAAAATTTGTCCTGGGAAAAATTTTGTATGAGAAGAAAATTTTTTCCCGAACTGCGTACTAGGCTTTAATTCTTCATACCTACATGTCTAGGAAAAATAGACGCGGCCCATACACACAACACAAGCGTGTGCACCGGTGTCATGACACCAGTCTGGCCTTCCGCCATACACTCAACAAATTTAGCAACACCGACACAAGAAATCAAAAGATTTTGATTTTCTTGACACCGTGTTCGACACCGAAATCGGTGTAGACACTTGCCCATACACACACCACATTTGAGTACACTGACACCAGTGTCGACACAAGGAAAAAATTAGAGGCTGAAATTTAACATGACGATTGGTATAATAATCCCTATAAACTGAGAGATAATCGCTAGGGCAGTTACAAGGGGTCAAAGGTCATGAAAATGGATTTTTCGTAAATATCTTAAAAACGATTTCTTTTAGAGAAAAATTATGTCATGTCTTGTAACTAAGGCAATTTTTCACAAAAATGGTCTTGCCGGTTTTTTTCATAGCGTTAACCATTGAAAAGTTACAGCGATTCAAAAAGTCAAAAAAATCAGTTTCAAGTCAAAGGTCATGAAAATGGGAATTTTTTTTTTTTTATGAAATATCTCAAAAACTGTTTATTTTAGAGAAAAAAATTGTTTTGAAACCTTTATCTGCGGCAATTTTCCACCGAAATGGTGCCGAAAATGTTGTTGGTTAAAAAGTCACAGCAATGCAAAAAAAGTCAATTACCTACAAAGAATCGGTGGTAATAATAATGAGTTATATATACAAAATATCTTCAAAATATTTTGTTCTAAGGAAATATGGTTTTTACAAACATGTACCTAACTGAGATAATTTGCCATAAAAAGAGTTTTATGATGTACAATTATTTGTATGACCATTGGTCCCATGTAACAGATTTTTTGACTTTTAGAATTGCTGTAACTTTTTAACGATTAATTCTACGAAAAAACCGATATTACAATTTTTGTAGAAAATTGCCTCAGCTACAAGATTTTTTTTTTCTTTAAAGGAAATCGTTTTGGAGATATGTATATGTATGTATTTGCAAATAAAACTATTTTCATGACCTTTGACCCCTTGTAACGGATCGGTGAGGAACTTTCTCAGTTTGTAAAGAGTCCCATTACCAATATCAATGCCATATTTTGTTTTGAAGAATTTTTTGTACAATTTTACCTGTTGGTACCTATTTTTGGGACCTATTACCGTTCGCGAAGCGAACCAAAATACTGGCGAATGAATCAAATCCGTATTATAATTAGCAAAAATTCGTCAAATGACTCGCCTCAGACGTCAAAACTAACCGAATGAAAATTCGTTGTGCCACGAAATATTTGATTGAAGTTATTAAAAAACGTTTAAAACTTGAAGAAGACTGCAAAATTTCCACATACAAAATTATATTTATGACAATTATTTTTTTTTACTTTGACATCAATAGCAAATCATTGACGATAAATGAATTTTCGATGAATTTTTGGCGAATGAGTTCATTCGCCAACCCTAATATGGAATTGTAGAACGTTCGCCAAAACGTTTGACTCGAAGCGAATGTTCGCTTCGCGAGCCGTAATAAGGCCCTTAGTGTAGACAATGGCGGGGCCTCCTAGTCAATATTTATTTCCTTCATTGTTTTGTTGAATATTGATGTTGAACTTTTTCATTCAGCATTGTTTATCTAACGACATTAGCTTCGTTCGTGTACTTTCTGCACTAAAATTCACAGTCTATTAAATATTGAGCAGTGGCGATGAAATTCTCTCAGAGAGAAGTAAAACTGCGAAATAGTACACGAACGCTTTGAACAAACAATTTTAGTAGGTATTTTGTTAATATTTAACTATTTTTTTTTCTTCCGATGACTTATGAGCAACGAACACGATTAAAATACCAGTTGGCAGATACCACATAGTGTACTATGTTATTTAGAGATGTTCTGGCAAATGTCAAAATGACTTTTGACGGAACTCATATTTTTGCCCGAAGAATTTCTTTGGGCTGAAATGATCAGAAAGGGGAAATAATTTACTCTCTCGGGAGCGCTCTCTTCTGCGAAAAACTACAAATTTTTTGCGTACACGAACACAATTTGAGTTAAATTTGTAGAAATTCGTAAAAATTCGTAGATTTGGGGAGTACGCGAAAGAACCTATTATACGAACGAAATGTTTCAATACTTTTAAATTTTCAAAATCAACTCTGAATAAAGAATTTTTAAAGTCAATTTCTATACTTGCTACATTTATAACTTTTCAGTTAAAATACCGATACTGAGTTTGTTTTCACAAACACGATTTTATTATAGCCATTTTAGAAAATGAGAAATAACATTATAATCTTGCTTGAGCACAATAATTCTACTCAATGGAAAATTATTTATTTCTTAATAAATGTAAAGAATAATACCCTTAGTGGACTTATGCAATTCTCCGGGACGTGAATTTTTCACTGCATTGTTTTAATACATAATCATAAAATTGGTTTTTAAAAACAATTTAGCAACATTTTAAAAACTGCACTTATTATGTATATATAATAACAACTTTAATTATTAAATGACGTCATCCATCTGAATCAGCCATATAACTTATTTGTACCGGCCGATATATTGTTTCAAAAATAAATAAAATGTGATTTTGCAGCTAATTACAATCTTTTTAATCTCCATTCCAAAAAGTGTCCTGCTAACTTTAGATAAATTAATTGGTTCTTCCTTGCTCCTTGTTTTAATCTAAACATATATTAGAGTTATACCTATACCTGTAGTAACATAATTTTAAGAAACATGTAACTGCTGCATATCACATAATCATTTGGTAGCTGACTGACTGACAATAAATTGGTATCCACTATACCTAGGTAGGTATTATACCTCGCCGTGTATATAGGTATACTTACTTTCTCTAAAGCCACTAACCAATCTCGTTGCATTTATATCTTTGTAGTACCTATACTTGAATCACTATGATATGCAGAATGCAGATGGCATAGGTATTCCAACAAAGATAGACGAAGCAGGTTGCTCCCCCAGGTTTACTTACGCATCCCAATGGTGCACTGTTCTATCATTCACGAAATCGTGCACGAACTCAGTGAGTGGTTAAGGCTATTTAATTGGTCCAATTATATTGCCGGTTCTAGCTTGGTCGGTAGTAGACTAAAGTCGTACTACACCCATTTCATTTGATTAATCGATCAAGGTTACTTACTGCAGAGTGCACATGCAGCTTAAACCAGAACCGGCGCCATCATATTCGCTTTTCTGTCTGGCCATGGCGATACTATTTTGTTCGAATCAAACACACCGCGCCCTTGTTCTATTGTGTGATAAATCTTTAAAAAAACACGCTCCTCCAATCTAAATTGGTCAATAGATGATGATATAGATTTTCCAAAGTTTACTGTGCTCATTAACTGACCTGCTTAGCTGGGGCCTGCTGTGAAAATGATGACAACTCGTCTATTGTTGTACATGACCGCCAAGAGGGACCACCAATACGTTCAGTCCTCACGGCACATTTGATCTTTTCCATATCTCTTCAATTCGGTTACATACGTGTGAGATTTTCGGCACTGGCTTTGTTGCTATATGTTCCCTCTGGAGAGCTGATTTTCGGATCGGGATTCGGGACACTCGAGTAAATTAGCAAAGCGCCTGCCTGCACCCAAATAGGTATAAATCACAAAAAAGACATTTTTCATTACCTCGTGTGGTCAGGTGTATCATATCTAAACAACATCGCCGACACTCTGGATGAGATAAGGCTTCCTACCAAAAGAGTAGCCGACACCGTCTTCATGGATGGAAGATTGTTCGATTAGTTTTGGTTCGTAATTACATTCGAACAGAATGAATTAATTACCTGTCCGTCTTTATTGGCTGTTCCCATGAATTCCATTTCGCTTAAGTTTGTTAATATGTATATGAAAATATGTGTGGATTTAAATCAAAAACCTGGCGCTATGTGCTACGCTTCGGTTTATAAAAAGGGCCAACTTTTGTTTTAAAATTGGATACTTTAATTCGATTTCATAAAACATTCATCAACTAACTCGAATTGAAGTTTCTTTTGAAATTGCCCATTAGAACTGACAAGTAAGGAAGACATAGGAAAATTTATCATTGTTGCTTGTAATGCTACTTAACGAGGATGGTAAGTCATCTTTTTTGTTTATTTTTAGTGAAAACTTTAGGATTAGGTCCCTCACTTTTTAAAATTATGTCCAACTACATTGTTATCAAAATTTATTCTTAAATATTTATTTATTCTTAAATATTTATTGTGAGTTATTTTTGAAGTGGACCCATATAATTAGAATCTCTTAAATTCATAACTATTGAGTAGATTAAATAGATTTTATTTTTCTTATCTTTAATTTTTGTTATTTTTTGTAAAAGCGTCTATATGCATAAAAATAGAGGAAAATAGAGAAGACACGAAGTCTGATTCAATTTATGATTTAAATATGGTCGTGCTGTATACCTAAACGTTCTTTTTTAGCAACAATTTTTCTGTTATGTGCCTACATATTAAAATAAAGTATGTTGCGGAAAGTTTCTTAGTTAGAACTAATTAGGTATCCAGCTGGTATGAAGTATTCAAATTTCCTGAGAACACTTCTGGACAACTACGTCTTGTAGCGGTTGTCTAAATACGTCCTCATTTATTTTTCTAACGTCTATAATTTTTGTAAATCAAAGATCCAGTCGGAATAATTTTGAGGACGAAATTTATTTCGTGTAACTAAATAAAATCAGCAATGTTTTTCTCGAGAACATTTCTAAAAAATACCGACTAAGAATTTAAGGAAAATTTGTGCTGGAATACCTCGAGTTCGTAATCACTGCTGAAAACAATTGCAATAAAATGGTAGTAGTTATGTACATTTTGGGCAAAATTTGATTTTAATGCTGAGAGCAAACACTTGAATGTGGCAGTGTTGACGAAGTTTTACTTTTACGAACTCGACCATAGTCAGTTTATTTATTTAAAATTTATTGTAAATTACGTAAAAAAAGCTCGCTTCAACACCGCATGTAAACAGCATATGTTGAACATATTACTCATAAGCAAACATTAGATAATGGCAAAAATGCATGAAAAAATTTCTTACGTTTGCAAAAGTACCTTATAGCCATAATTTAACCCTTGTGGTCTGCTTGCCCTTGCTAGAGAAAACCCTTAAATATGTCTGTGTGCCTGGCCATTATGTTGTTTGAGCTTTAGAAACGGATGAGTTGCTTCAATGTCGCAAAAAGTGCGCACTTTTTTACATTATCAAAAAAAAAAAATTTTTAAATACAGAATTTTGAAAAGCAGAATATTGAAATACAGAATTTCACTCATACAGAATTTTGACCATACAGAATTTTGTGTAACCAGAATTTTGAATTGCATTATTTTGATTTTTAATTTTTGAAAAACAGTATTTCGACCCCAACCCGTATTATTATTATATTTTCAAAACAACCTTATTTAATATTCTATTATATTGTCTCAATCAACAAACAAAAAGAGCGCAAATTAATGTTTTCAATTTCACTAAATTATATATTTTTTTCTTTTTTTGTTAGGATCATCCCGGCTTGCGGGGAACACCTTTAGCTATGTTGGCTGCCCAGTGCAACAAACTCTCTAATAAGTCACCTCCACCATTAGCTGATGCTGCCGTCGGAAAAGGATTTCATCCATGGAAGAAAAGCCCGACGTCATCATCGGGTGGAGGAGGAAATACACCCAGCATCGGTACTGGCCAACACTCGCCATGCAGTATCTCTACATCACCAACAGTGACGTCAAGTATAGGAACATCTGTCGCCAGAAGCCTCCCGTCCAGCACAATAAACACAATGGTCAATATTACAGCCAGGTAAATTTCTGTGCAAAATTCCCAAATTTAATTGGTCCCGGTTACAAATCGGAAAATTAATTTCAGCCTTTATCCTTATAGTCGACCGATTACATCGTCTTGTTCAGCAGTCACTAACCCTTCGTACGGCAGTGATCTGTACTTCCCGAGTGCTACCACTTCACCTAGTGTGGCAGAAAATCATCACATGCACCAGGGACTATTGGGCAAAGTCGAAGGTACCACTTTCGGATCCGTTTATTCTAGGCATCCATATGATTGGCCATTTAATGCGGTTACCGCATCGCACAAAGCAGCTACCGAGGGCGTTAATTCAGGCTGGTGGGACATGCATAGTGCAGCAGGCAGTTGGTTGGATATGGGTGGCGCTGGCATGCATTCTACCATGGCAAATTATGCAACAGCAGGTTCGGATTACTCGTCGCTGACACATTCGCTCTCGAACACGGCCCACCTCTTGGGCTCTGGTCAGCACTTGCTGCAAGATACATACAAAAGTATGCTGCCTGGGCAGGGAGTCGGTGGTTTTACTCTACCTCATTCATCGCCAGCCACTGCTTCCGGCCAGGCGGCAACCCCATCAACACCCTCTCCTCGCTCACAACGAAGATATGCGGGACGCGCCACGTGCGATTGTCCAAACTGCCAGGAAGCAGAACGCCTGGGTCCCGCTGGCGTTCACCTACGCAAAAAGAATATCCATTCATGTCATATCCCCGGATGTGGAAAGGTCTATGGAAAAACTAGTCACTTAAAAGCCCACCTAAGGTGGCACACTGGCGAACGGCCATTCGTGTGCAATTGGCTGTTCTGTGGAAAAAGATTTACGAGGTCCGATGAGCTGCAACGTCATCTTCGGACACATACAGGTGAGAAACGATTTGCTTGTCCCGTGTGCAACAAACGGTTTATGCGTAGCGATCATCTCGCAAAGCATGTTAAGACACACAACGGTCCAAATAATAACATAAAGAAAGGCTCTTCAGAATCCTGTAGTGACTCAGAAGAAACTAACCAATCCGAAGTAATGCACCATAGCAGTCATCCAGGCACCCCTACCCATCAAACGATGAACACCGGGATGCCCCATCACATGGGTGGATCACCAGTGATGCAACACCACCCCTCCCAGCATCACCATCATGCACCAAGTCCCAACATGGATCATCACAATCAGATGGATGTAAAGCCACCACCCCCCATGGCTTGAGGTTCAATTGGGCCCTTCATCTTTGCTGCAAACCAAAGTAGTGGAGTAGGGTCCTTTTAGAGTGGCTTCTTTCGATTGCCTGATTCTTATTTTAGCGCAAAAAATCACAAATCGTAATTATCCCCATCCCAAAATCACACAAATTACAAAAATTCAGGGTATTTAAAGAAAAACATTAAAGTAGGTATTTGTCTGCCTATGTAAATATTTAAAGAAAGTTTTTAAAATATAAATGTCAATATCATTTAGCTAAACCAAAATTTTTATTAAAAAAAATTTATCGGTTTTAATTGTAAATAAATAAAGCATTGTAAAATACAAATCTATTTATACAAAGGCTCTGTTCTTAAATTATCTCAAATAAAAACTAAAGTAACTTTAAATGTAGCTATATTTTATTATTTAAAATTTTAATTTTTAACAAAATTCTTGTGTAAATAAATTGAAATAAAAAAAAATTATTAACACAAAGCTATAATAATAAATATTAAAAAAAAATCTAGAACACTAAAATTACTATAATATTATTTATTTAATAGCGTTTGATCATATTTAAGTACAAGAAAATGAGCGAAAAATTTTATCTCGAATGAATTTCGATGTTTTTTTTTTAGCTGATGTTTGTTATAAAGATAAGCGATTAAATGTTGAGCGAACAAAATAAAAAAAGGAAAATGATAACTTGAATAATTTTTGCCCACAGATAAGTAGAATAAATTATATAAGTGTAATTATAAAATTCTTTATTGTGCATAATGTTGAACAAAACAAATAAAATGAAAAAGGTTATTATCTTAAATGAATAATTTTTTTTATGGAATCTATAATGGTCATTGTCCACGTTCTTAATATGTTTCTACTCCAAATCCAATTTTTTATTTTTTATACGAAATTCATTTTAATGAATTGAATGAATTTTCGTTTTGCATTTCTGGGTCTTATGAATAAATAAAACCTCAAGCTAAAACTTGGATTTTTGAGTCTATGTTTTGAGTGATTAAAAATAAGCATATAAGCTAGTTAGCAAATAATCTCTTTAGGCGTTGGGTTCAAAAATTCTGCTTGGGTCAAAATTATTTTGTCAAAATTCTGCTTTCAAAATTCACGCGTACGCTTGTAAAATTTTTGAAACTTTTTTTTATCATTTGCAGCATTTTTGTAAAGCATTGTTTTTGAAATTTGAATTGCGTCTTATAAAAAAAATTAACATTATGTACATAATTTGCAAAAAGAAATGAAACCATTTTTATTTTTTTTTTATAATTTTGAAACTGTTCTGTTATAAGGCTCAAAATTAAAAACAGCTTATTATCGTCGATTAAAAGTGTTGGTTTTTCAGAGTCACAAGAAAATACCTTATTTGCGGTCAAAGCTGTAAGTAGGTAGAACCATAAAATGGAGAGAACATAAACGCAAAAAAAAAGAAAATTCAGAATTAGAAAATAGGCCTGAGCGAAATAAGATTTCTTAAGATAATAGCTAAATTTTTTTTTTTAATTGACATTTTGTGTTGTCAACTTCAAATTTTTTAATTAGTTAAAATATTGCTAGTACATTTTTCTTGGAAAAGCAGAATGAGCAGAATTTTTAACTGTCAGTATTTTGAAAAGTAGAATTTTAAAAAACATAATTTTGTAAAACCGAATCGAATAAAAAATCAGAATTTTGAAAAGCAGAATTTTTGAAAGGTAAAGCGGAATTATGAAAAGCAGAATTGTGACCGGCTTCCATATCTTATAGACATAGCTATTTTAGAATAGCCAACGCTATAGATTTATGCAGATTAGTTTATTTTTTAAAATTAAGTTTTGGAAAGTGTGTGATTAAATATACATATAACTATATCTTAAACTAAAATATTAGAGTAAAACCTAGAAAAATGTCGCCCAGTGTATAGAAAGCTTTTAAAGGTTGGGGTTTTTAGAATTCTCTTTAGCTGTAGTTTGTATGTAAATAATCGAAAATGAATTTCGATGAATTTTATACTTTTTTGTGGGGGTTTCAATAGAATTTTTTTTTTGATATATAAGCAGAAGATGCAGATATTTTTGCGATATGTGAGCCTGCATTTAAGTTCAGTGTGAGATAGGAATATGCAAACTTAAAAAATTTCAATATTGAATTAATAATTTAATTAAATTAATAATTTAACATGTACTTAATAATTTAGACCTGCGTAGACTTTACATGCAAACAAACTTCGAAACAAAAAATCAGAAAAAATACATAATTCCAACAACCAGTCAAAGTAACCAAAAATAGTATTCTTTTAACTTCAGCGCACCGAGCTAATCGAAATCCCCATACAAAGAAATTAAATAAAAAAGAACAAGAAATCGTATTCCCTTATAAATCTTAACACACTGGTGTTCAACTTTATGAAGCGCACCAATTAAGCCCAAACAAACGAAATGAATGTTGTTGAGCGTAGCGATAAATTACGATTTTCAACGCTCGTCTTGGTTTATAAAAAAAATTCTTACCTCTTAAATAATTTGCACTTCCCACTCCAATATAAAAATTGTTAAAAATTTTATTATGTTACTTTTTGATATTTTTTGAACAATTTTATATACTATTTTATAAAAAAAAATAGCTAATAAAATCAAACAGGTAATATGTAACTTTGTGTTTGGGGAGTCCTAAAATACGATTTATGGAATTTTGTGAATACAAATACGGAAAACCTACGTATGAATCAAATTCATCTTTTTAATGTGTATAAGTGCAATGATTTTTATTTTTCATTTCCAAGCTTAAAACCCAATTTTTAACACATATGCTAATAGGCTATTGAATGCTCTTAACAAATGCATAAAAATCTAAGTTCAGATTGCCAAGGCAGTTCCACTTCTGAAACACTTGTTCAAGTTAACTGCACCTTCTTATAAAAAGTAACATTTTTTATGTCAAGTTGATACTTACATATACGTTTAGATAAATAAACTTGTATGCATTTTTTAAACAAATCTTAAATAAAACGTTAACATTTATCAAATAGATTAATATGTTTTAAGTTTTGTTTTGAATTATTTTTCTTATTTTATCTTCTAAATACCTAGTTCTCAGTTGACGTAACTGAGATTGCTGAGGGCTCTGATATCTCGTTTTCCTGAACAGAGGTCCTAAGTCCACTAAAATTAAGTCGTTTTTGATTTTGATAGGCCAATCGGACAGATCTACGAAAAAAAAATTAATGTGCGTTGAAAATGTCAAATTCGTGTGTTGGATGCCGATGAAATGTCAAAATGGCAGCAACGCATCACGAATTCATGCGATGCGTGAAAATATTTGCTTTCCGATTTCCCCGACAGAAAATTAGAAGTGGAAAATTTCCCTTAACCATGTATATCGATACGATTCGTTTACCATGAACAGAAAAAATCGTCCGATCGGAAGTTTTCTCCGATCGTACATTTCTCCGAGCGGATACGATAATAGGGCTGATTAACATAGGTAGGTAACTATTGTTTGTACGGTTTGTTATAATTTAAATATTTTTCAAATAGAAATTGTTCTTGAGAAATATAAACTACTCTTTAATTTTTTTATTTTTACTTGCAATATATACCTACATATGTACTACATATTCAATTCCGTCGGTCTACCTGTACCTATGTCTGTATGTCTGTCTGTACCTCGATCTACAACCTAAACTACTGAAACGATTTTCTTCAAACTTAGACCATAAAATGTTTAGGTGATTCTCGATTTTTCCTAGCTCAAAATTAACGGTTACCTACCATGCAACCGTTTTGAAATAGGTAATTTATCTCGAAAACGGCTCTTAACTGTTATTAACGGTACCTGCCAAAGAACCTTTTTTTTTATTTTCGACTTTCTCGTTACTGGCTTAAACGATTTTGATCAAAATTTTTGTTCTGGAGTTCCTTTCAAGTTTAAATAGTAGGTATTACATACAAATATTTAAAAAAAAATATTTTTTGGATTTTTTAAAAAAAAGCTCTTTTTTTTTTTGAAAAATCATTTTTTAAAAGAGGGTTAATGAATTTTTTGTAATTATAGTTTTAGTTGTATATTATTGAATTCTTAAAAATGGCATACCAAGAAATTTTATGTATAAAAAAATAATTTTTTACAAAAACCGCTCAACGAATTTTGTTTTTTTGTTTTCTGCATTAATTCATATTTTTTTAAGAATCGTTCATGAAAGATAATGATTATGTTCTTCTAAATCGAAATATGCAATATGCATGAGAACAGGAGGCGACCGTATAAAATTACCTATCTCATCGGGCCGTTGAAATAGAGGATATATGTATACACAATTTTTACAGAGTGAACATTTTACTCATAAAGTTTGAATCTACTATTGGATTTAATTACCAATCATAAATTTATTTAAATTAATTGTGTTTAACAATTATTTATATCCATTAAATGCCTTCCTTTGAGCTTATTTTCATGCTAAAATAACTATATTTTCAATTTTCAAATGTGGAGAGGGTAAACGTTCCCACCAATCACTCGCTTAAGAGTCAAAAGATAAATCACCAATCCCAGAACCAGATTCACAAATATACTTAGGTTAGGTACGTGCTTATGTCGATGGAAATGTTCAATGCATCAATTTATATTTTTTTTTTCACGACGTAAAAGTAAAACTGTCAAACAAACCACCCCCTATTGGATTTTATCGTTCAATCTGTCTTCAATTAAATATTTATTCTTCGTAATGATAAACAAGAAATTGCATTTCATCCCTGCGAGACGATGTATAAGGACTTTTCTGATGGCCCCATAAAGATTGGAATTTTTGCGGCGATTCCAAATACCTATACCTACCGACCGACCGACCCATTCTCAGCCACCCACAATCATTCATTGTGATGCTATTAGAGGGTGAAAATCGTCATTGAACATCAAGCTCTAAAAGAGGGTGGTCTTATGAAATATGCTTCGAATTACGATGTGGATGCGGATGGTGAAGTGGAAGTTATTTAAGCGACTAAACTGTGACGCCGCTGCCGACTGGATTTAGATTTCATTACTGGGATTTGTTTATACGCTTTGGGAATTTATTGTGACGAGGGTGAATCACTTGGGTGTTATTCTAGATAACCCTCTTTTCTGTTTTGACTGCGAAGTTCCAGACATGGGGGTATGTCTTTATTTGACTTTTAACATCACCTAAAGTTAAAGGTAAGTGTTAAACGTCAAAAGTTGGATAGGATTAAAGTCGATGTGGCCCCACGCCGCCGCCGCCGGCGTTATTTAACACCTGTTTAGGGTAATGATGGCAGGTAAAGATAATTTGGCGCTTATTATTAAGTTGTATTAGTTAAACAACTTTATACTAAACCATAGTCGCATTGCGATATCATTTAATTATGCTGTCTCTGAATAGACCGCACGGATGCTGACAAATATTTTAATGAAAATGAAATTTATTGCTTGATAGGACATAACAATGGAACAAGAAAATGTTTGTGGGTGTCATCGTTACATAGCCACCCGCTGTTCGTAACCGCACATTCGAATGTAAAAACTCAATCAGGAAAACTATGTCCTACAACAATTTTGGCTTTCGTAGAGAAAAATATAAATACGTAAGTAATTTTTTTGCTTGCGTGCTAAGGACGGTTCTGATTAATGATACTAAAACACCATAAGGAATGAAAGACATCACAACAAAATTTCGGTCCCGGAAATACTCATTTTTTGTTTCTGGTCCTTGAACGCTGGTATACGATACGAGTATGTATTATATGTAGATAACCTTATTCAGATAATTTTCACCCAGATTTATTGTCTTCACGTTATTTATGTCCCCTTGAAATTTCTGTTATCTTGAAGAGTTAAATACCATTCACCAAACACCAGGGAGTCAACAGACTTTACGTACATCTGTGCCTTTTGAATTCGTGGCGGAAGATCAACAAAAAATAAAACAATGTGTCACATAATTAAAACATCAACACCAGATGATAATGACGATAAAGTGCCTCATCGACTTGGGACTGATGAAAACTTAGAATGCATTCATCACATATTGTAAACATCGGGTTTTCGAGCAAATTAATTAATTAACTATTTTGGTTAATTTATTTATAGTTTGCTTTTTGACGAAGTCACCGGGTACACATATAGGAGCCTTGAGCTAGCAGGGTGAGGGTTGGACTGGAACTATTGGGGTTTTAGTGGGGATATATAATAAATTGTAATAGTCACATGCATCAGTTCAGATCAGACATTTTAGAATCAATGTTAAGGCCTTATCACAGATGAGGTTTCTATTTAATAAGTGATGATCTTTACATTTTTTAGCTTGTCTCATTATTTAAAAATTATTACAATATAAACTAGTTCCAAAATAAAAGGATGACTAAATCAAGGTGTTTGTAGTGATGACATACTGTATGAAAAATGAGTTTTGTTTTACTGTTTGAATTTTTTAAAAATCATTATATTTTGTTTACAAAGTACATAGCTATATTTAGCTAATGGGCATGAATGGGCTATAGCCTAGGGTGGCAAGATTTTGAGGAGCGACAAACAATTATTTTGCAATTCGTATTTTATTTTCGATGGACGTTTACATTTTGTCGATGTTGGTTTCTACTTCAAAAAAAGGATAAATAAATTATCGAAAGTGACACTTGCAGGCAAATGTGTTCGGGGTGGGTTTTTATTTTTGTATACTTATATTTACAAACTATATATGTATACTTGGTAGTAGTTTGTTTAATGTTGCTAGAAAAGGAAATTATTCATGCCAAGTTTGAAATCATTTTTTGAAGCTTTGTAGCTGCAAAAAGTTAGATCCGCCATTTTCGATCTTCAAAAAAAAAAATGTCCCTTAATATTTTTTTTTCAAATGCACAAAATTTTATAGATCAATTTTTTTTTTAAATTAGGTTTTTGTAAAAACTTAAAGTTATGCTATTTTGTGCTCAAAAAATAATACTAAGCACCGAAGACATAACAAAATAAATTCGCATATTTTACAACTTTTACGACCAAACGCAAATGCTGCGAATCACCTTAGCGCGAAGTTAGCATTGCTTTATCGATTTTCAAAAAAAAAGTGTGCTGTATGGTATTGTACTCAACTTGTGCAGCCTGTGCCGTAAATAGGTACATATATTCTTTTTTCAAATTTGCAAACTTGTTTTATGGAAGAAATTTTTTCAAGAATTATGATTTTCAAAAATAAAATTAAACTTGTGCTGTTTGGTGCTGCCAATTATTGAGAGATAAAAAAAATATTGCGTATTTGCAGCTTTTGAAGCCAAATATTTATTTTACGAATACTAAAGTTAGCACCACAATTTTTTTTTTCTCTAAATTGCGATATGTTACGATTGCACCGCCATTTTCAATTTTCAAAAAAAAATATTTTTTTTCGGGAATAAACTGTAGGTCTCCCCCATTCCTGCAGCCACGCACACAGGAATGGTTGAAAGTTGTAAGTCACTAGGCCCTAGTTCTTCATGAGCTCTATGTGCCATCAAATTTATTTTTTTATTTTTTTTTTTATAAATTTGATTTTGAAAATTAATTTTTCAAAAATTGTTCATTTAAATAACTTTATTTAAAAACACAGTCACAAGACAAGATTTCTGGCTTTACGAAAAGGTGTGGCATGTCACTGTTAGGGTTACTGTTGTTTTTAAGTTTTTTTTTCTGTTTTAAGTCAAACCTACCGTTTAAACACGGGGGGGGGGGATAATCCCCCTCTCTATATGCTTGTCGTCACACCTTATGCGAATCACCCTTTATAAGGAGCTGAAATTCATTCAATTAAATAGTGGTACACTCGGGCGTATACGTACTTTTTTTAAATTATTTAATATTATTGAATTAAAAAATTTTACAACAATTTTTGTTTTTGCATAATAATTTGGTTACTCTCGATTGAAACAGTTATTTTGGTGCATTTTTTTCTCTATTTAGAAAAAAGTTTGACTTCATTTATTGTACTGAATTTCTGTTTCTGCAATGACAGTATTTGACAAAAAGAAAATAGCGCAAAATTTTAAACAGCCTGATGTTAAGGTATTAGCATGTTACTACATAACAATTTTCTAACTTTAAAACTCTCTACTAAAATATTCTTATTTTTAATTATTTTCTAACTAGTATCATACTAAACCTATTTTCTTAAGAAACTCTTACTGAACACGCCTAAAACAGAGACAGTTCAACCCATTTTTGCAATTGTAGCTGCCAAAGTGACACTTGGATTTAGTATGATACTAAAAAGATAAAATAAGCATTTGGCGATTTTAACTTTAGTAAAATGTTAAATAGATAATACGATGCTAACTCATTTAAAATTTGAAAAAGCCTGTTTTTAAAATGCTTTAACATCATACTAAATCGTCTATGCTAGGCTAAAACATTTTTTGAGGCTTTGTAGCTGCTTTGATGTAAACTAGGACGATGGTTGATTCTATTGAACAGCTTGGCCTAAACGATTTTGCTCTTATGTTTTGACGAGTAAGGGCTTGGCCACTTATTTGATGACCAGCAATTTAGTGACAAAATCCTAAGGGACCGAAATAAATGAAAACACATGAGAAATATGTTCTTCTTCTTCGCAAATGTTGCGAAGTACCTTAGCGCGAAGTTAGTACTGCTTTTTTCGATTAAAAAAAAAACACAAAGTTGTGCTGTATTGTTCTCAACTTGTGCCGCCTGTGCCGTAAATATGTTCTTTTTTCAAGCTCGCGAACTTGTTTTTTCGGAAATATTAAAGAATTATGATTTTAAAAAAATGAATAAAAAAAAACTGTTGTGTGCTCAGTTCGTGCTGCCAATTTTTGTCGAAGAGATTAAAAAATCAAATGCACGACTTCATCGCACGAATTAAAGATTGAGATTATTATAAGTATAATTAATAAAAATAATTGCATATGAGCATATTTATCCATATACATATGTACATAATAAATTGAAGAGTATATGGAAATAAATTGAAATATTATTAAAAATCAACATCATACAAAATTAGTTTAAATTGTTTTTAGAGCTAAAAAAGTATGCTATATGATTTCTTTAACAAATCTAAGTTTTTGAGAAAAAACAAATGAAAATCGTAGGAGCTGTTTTTTTTTTTAAATTAATGTTTTATATATAAAATTTTGGTATTCAGAAGATTCTCTATAAAAAAATATCAAAATTAGTTTACTTCTTTTCGAGAAATACAAAAATAAAAAAATGGTTCTTTGGGAAGCACCATTTAAAACCAGTTTTTGGAAATTTTATTTTTACCAAAAGTTAACATATATGTAATAAAATCTGTAAAGCCATATTTGAGAAAAATAAGATTTTCCGAAAATTCTAAAAAAAAATATATATGGATCTCATCGAAGTACTAGATAAGAGCCATCTGCACAGAATTTTTTTTTGACAGCAGTAACTGCTGATTTTTTAAATAGTTAAAGCTATCTGACTGATATTTTTTCTCTATCTCAGCTTAAAAAGTTATCTTCTCCTCGCTCTCTGGATAAATATTTAAACTCTGAATATCTCCCACGTCAAATTTTAGAATTTCTTACGGGAAATCAAGTTAAAGCTTTAGAGTTTGTTAATTTTTCAATGTGTTTTGTGTTTGTTGTGTTTGTGATTCTAAAAAAATATTCTTATCCGCTTGTTATTTATTTCCGTTCGTGCAATTTAAAAACGAGAAGTTTTTATTAATTTAATTAAACTGGGATAGTTATCCTCAGTTTTATATATTTATCCGTTAGTGGCCCTTAGAAGTATACAGTTCTGTGGGTAGTGTCTAAACAAACATTTTGCGCAAGGGTTGCCTAGCGTAAAGTGGTGAAGGCGTAGGGTTGCAACGCTTTAAAGGTAATTTTTCGGGTTTTTACAATTATCTGACACAGTCCAGATGGTATCTCAAGGACATAAAACGAACGGATAAATACATAAAACTTAGGATAACTATCCTAGTTTAAATAAAACTTCTCGTTTTTTAATTGCACGAACGGAAAATAAATAACAAGCGGATAAGAATATTTTGTTCAGAATCACTCAATACAAACAACATGAAACACATTGAGAAATAAACAAACTTTAACGCTTTGACTTGCTTCTTCGTAAGGAAATCTATAATTTGACGTGAGAGATATTCAGAGTTTAAATATTTATCCAGCGAACGAGGAGGAGATAACTTTTTAAACTGAGATAGAGAAAAAATATTTTGCTACAACATGATTTGATTCAAATCAGTCAGATAGCATGGCATTGTAATGGTTACTGGTGTTTTTTTGTTATGTTTTTTGTTTTAAGTCAGTCCTCCTGGTTAAATAAGGGGCGGGGGAAGGGGGAATTTACCCCCCCCCCCCCTTCCTACATGTTTTTTCTCATACATTATGCGAATCACCATGTATGAAGTATGAAAAGCTGAAATTCCTTCATTTAAAATATTGGTACACTCGGGCGTATATGTACTTTTTTATATTATTGAATATTATTGAATTAACAAATTCACAACAATTTTTGTTATTACTTTCGATTGAAACAGTTATTTGGATGAACTTTTTTCTCTATTTAGAATAAAGGTGAGCGCAGTATCGAGTCCGCTGGCACACGTTAATTTAATTTATAAAGTTCTTCTTTCAAGATAAGTGACCAAGGAACATTTTTTTTAAAGTAGCAAACTATCTATCCATCTCTATAGCCGCTGGTGCAAATACTCAAAGAGCTGTGGTATACTTTTTTTTTATTTATTAAAATGCGAGACACAAACGAATTTAGCTGAATTTGTTTTGATGGCACGGGTTTTGTTGAATTTGGGGAAATATTTCGTTGCGACTAATTGGCTTGGCGTAGACCTGTGACTTTAGGAAGCCCTACAAGAAAAAGTCAAATCGCACAAACATGCTGGCAAGGTTCAAGAATATAGAAAGCGAAATTGATCTTTATTTAAAAGAAGGCAGTGTGTTATCGTAGCTCCAACATAAACAAAACCTTTAACTATGGGTTACAATAAAATGCAAGTAAAGCTGTTACAAATTTTAATTAAGTAACCTTCATTCTTGTTTAGTATTTCTGTGCAAACGCGTTGAAATCTTTCCAAGACAATTTAGGCTACGATAACAGTAGTTCAATATTCACGCCAAAATAAAACTTAAATTATTTTTGGCTAAAGTAAACCAGGTTTTCTTTAAAAAAAAATTTAATTGTTGAAATTTTTTCATCGACATTTAGATGTGCACTAAAAATTTGGAACAATCCTTTCCCTCTGACGGATCTAGCATTTTACGTTTCTGATTTGAAACTTTATTCTGTGCAAACTTATTTTGTTACTGTCATTGTAGTAATCTTCTATACATATGTATATAAAAATAAATATCTTTTTGTGTTGTACACGCATAACCCGGCTAAACATAATCCGATTCGGTTGAGGATATTTTTGTTGGATTTTATTGAATCAGATTAACACAACGGAAATTGTGTTCGTAAAAGCGCATAACTCGGCTAAACATCATTCGATTTGCATAGAGGGTTTTTTGTTGGATTTGTATTGAACCAGATTAACACACTATGAAGCCGAAAATTGAAAAATTCGAACGAAAATCAGAAAATTCGACCAAAAAAGTCAGAAAATCGTGAAAAGATAATTTCAAGATGTTTTCACGATTTTCTGTCTTTGTTGGTCGAACTTTCTGAAATAGTTTTTTGTTGATACGCACATAACTCGGTTGAACATCATCCAAATTGAATGGAAATTTTTTTTGTTGGATTTGTATTGAACCAGATAAACACACTAGGGAGATAAAAAGTGGAAAATTAGGCCGGACAAGCCGGAAAGTCGGGATAACAATTTGAGCTTGCTCGACTTTCGAAAGAAATAATAATAGTTTAATCAATTATAGTTGAAACAAAGTTTACCGGGTCAGCTAGTATTTTAATAAATATAAATATATTATCAATTTCATTTGACAAAAATATTTGAAAACCATTTTTTAATTACATGCACCTAAACCAAATAAATTCAAAATAAAAATTCGCAAATTTATTTCAACCTTCAAAAATACGATCAAATCATTCCATTGGAAATTCAATACGACTACTTTTCATTCATAACCTAATAAAAGAGAGCTAATTTTGTCAGCTTATCAATGGAAACCTTTGCTTTATTGTAGGCTATAGAAAAAAAATGCCACTTCCTGCCCCAATAATATACCTATACTTATTTTACACTTGCAAAGATGCTTCACTCCAATGTCAGAACACGATGTCAAAGTTTTGAAATCATTTGAAACTATTCACATCGTGGGAGCGATTACGCCATGCGAAACTCTGTAGTCCGTTGGGAATATGACACCACTTCAAAAAGGATAATAAGGATAATCACTTGCTATCGTATTTATCCCATCGCACGGCTGTCTGATATATTATAAGGTGCGTTGGCAGGGCAACCTGCCATTGCCTTCCCTTGGGTGTCTATTGAACCGATTTGATACGTGAGATGAATCGGGTCTGCATTTCACACAAGGTATTCAGAACCTTCGGTCTCGGGGATGCTAAAGGTGGTCTGCGAACAGAACGAATTTTATAGGAAGTTACCCTTTGGTACCATTGTCTGTCATTAAACTGAATGAAAGTATTGTTACCTTCATTTTTTTTTGTCTTATTATTATTTTTGTCTGGATTGCCTATCATGCAACATGTGTACCATCAGTATAACCTACGATAATTTATTTTTAAGTGGAATACCAAGAGAGCAATTGTAAAATTGCATGATACCCGAATCCAAAACCCTTTGTCGGACTATTACTTTTGCATTGTTAAGTTTTGATGCCCCCACATCTTTTTTTTTTTTTTTTTTAGGCCAAATCTAGTGTCGAGGATACATCAGCTGAATGACATTTTAAGAAGACAAAATATCGTGTTTAGATTGGTTGATTGCATTTAATAACTATCAGGAGGGGTGCATTTTATACACAAAAATTAGAGACTTTCTATAGACAATTCTTTCGGTTTTAGGGTTCTATGAACATATGGAAGGATTGCTTTACCCCTTTTTCCGGTTTTCTTGCTCTAAATATAGCTTTTATTGCCATTGTTAAAAAGTTCTCAGAACTGTCACTTAATTTTGGTCGAATAATATTTACCTACATTTGTTTCCGATTCAGAATTGAACAATTGTTTGAAAATTAATTGAAACAAATTAATTAAAGGCTTTCAGCACATTGGGGGTAATTACAATAAAGAACAATTGAAATTATAAGACGGTAGCTAGCACGCACTGTAGAAGAAGGTAAAGTGCAAACCATACCGCTTCAGGTATTGGTAATAATTGTGGAAAAGACAAGTTTAATTATAATAAATGGTACCAGATGCCAGGTGAATCAAATTAGTATTCTGTTTTATCTTGTGTTCATAGAAATGCCTTGAAACTGTTAATAAAAGTGATAAATAAATAAACAAATAAAAGGACGAAAACAAATCAAATTGATCGGATAAAAGAATTAAAAATACTCACGGCTTGTTTCTTTCGATTTGGGAGACGCAATTAAAATACTATTTCGAATTTTGAAATAGTTTCATGGTCAGGGACTAGTTATATAGCTCTCTTTGAAACTCATCATTGAAAGTTTTAATTTTAGGATGTTTAGGGCCAGTTTTTCAGTCGTGAGGTAAACCAGAGGTAGTTAACTCCAGATAAAATTTGTGTACAGTGAACTCAGAAAGCATTTTTTCAGTAAAGAATGCATGCAGATCGACGTAACAAACTGGCAGGTAAAAATATCAAAACAATCTGTAAGGCGCCAGTTATAGCTATCATTGGAATTCATCATTTAATTTAAATTTTAATGATGTATTTTAAGTCATTTAGGATGCAAAATCTATGATTATTTTGATGCCAAAATAAAGCTTATGACTTAATAAATATATATGACCAAAAAAAATTTAATTTCGGCCCAACCGTTCTCATGAAATGTCTTTTATTTTTTCAATGATCGTTGATAAGGCAGTGGAACCATTGAAATAATTAAAGTCAATTTATATAAGAGGTTGGGCTCAAATGAAAATTTTTTTTGGCAATAAATATTGAGTCGTCAGCTTCAAATTGGGATCATAATAAATACTATTTTTTCTTTTTAAATGCCTCAAAACTTAAATTACAAATTTTCAATGATGAGTTTCAATGATAGCTATATAACTGGAGCCCAAATCTAGAGTTAACTCGCCAAATGTCGTGATTTAACTCGGGCTTTCTTTTAATCTCGCACTGAAAAACTGGCTCTTGTTTTGATGTCTAATTGATGTCAAAATAAAACTTTTGACTTAATTACTATATCTGGTCAATAATCTGACCCAAATTTTTTTATGAAGTGACTTATTATTTCATTGATCAATGAAATATTTAAAGATTGTGGAAGACTTTGCCAAAATCTATTATTTTTTTTTCAAGAAATAATAATTGAGTAATATCATTTATTTTGGCATACAAATATATACTGAACTTGCTTCCATTTATAAATGCCATTTATAAATGGCTCAATTTAAATATTCAATGATGGTTTTCAATGAAGCTATAAAAACGATGATGATAAATATTATAAATAAAATAAATAGTCATATTAAATTTCAAATCTATTCTTAACGTTAAACTCAAGTCTATTCTGTAAAATATCGTTCGACTTCTTAATATCGTTCGACTTCTTCCACAGCCATTTATTCCTGAATAATAATCATTTTTTGATCAGAAAAAATCAAATTCTTAAGGTAAATGTGGTTGCTCGTAATTATTTCAGTACTTTTGATCGAAATGCCTTATGTAGGTATCGGTGTTAAATGTTATCTCAAATTTTATGTCACAAATTTTTTTCTTTCGAGGTATTCCGAACAGTCTGCTCTTTTAATATTTTTGTTTGATAAAAAATTTGATTAACAATCAAATGACAACAGAATTATCTAATAAAATTAATTTCTGTTTTTTTTTTTTTTTGTAGAACCAATAAAGATTAAAAATAATCTATAAACATCGTGTAAATATCATGGTATGATACAAGTGACACAGACAATTTGTTCCAATTAAGAACAACCAATAAAATATACGTATGTACCTACTCATTGGATTCTTCTATCATAATGCAACAATAAAATTATAGATTTCTGCCGCATTTATGTTGGATTCTATAATAATAGTGCGACCTTTTGTCCAATTGTATTCAAATTATTTGATTGCATAATAAAATGATTAACAACGAAGAATATTCCCATTATAGAAGGATTGACAACACTTACTGCTAGTCATTAAATTTTCATTCCTGATGGCCATTTTCCAAACCAAAAAGTACAAATTACTAAAATGAGTCAATTTGGAGCTCAATTTAATTTTCAATTTATATCTGATGGTGGAAAATGGTCATTCAATATTAAAACAACCACACAATTAATGGAAATAATAAAGACCATTTGATGTAAATGGGTTACGAAGGACTTATTATTTTCTTACATATGCATAAAAAGGATTGAATTTGAACACATGTCATGGTGGAATAATTTCATCATTACAATAAACTTAGGTATTAAAAAAATAAATGCAAGGTATACCTCTTAATAAAAATATTTGATTTCAAATAGATATATTATATTTTTAAGTTTTTGTATCAACGATCCTGTGTCTTCAAAATTTAAACAAATAAATATGCACTTTATATCATTTAAATTGTTTGATGAGTAACATTATTTTCAGTTCATTTATGTATTCAGGTTTATATATCTACATGTGCATATATACTTTCAGATTGAACATCATCGTTTTTTATAATAAAGCAAAAAACTTAAAGGTTGTTTATACATAACTCGTATGCAACCGGGAATAAAATAGGGGAGACTATCCCTTAAAGAAAATTTTTATAAATAGACCTGGGCTTATTGACAGCGTTAATCATAACTATAATGGTATAACACGCATGCAACTGTTCATTTGTTCATTTTTTATTCAACCCGCAGATACAAAATCATTTCTTGTTTCTGTTTTATATCATTAATATTTAAAACAAACCGCATGCTTGTTATGCATTCACGTCAATACACATATACATATATTATACCTATTCAGTTTTTATTTATTGACAAATAAAAAGTGCTTTCAATGTGTAAAATACATATTAAAAAGATTGTTAAAACCTGTACGAAAATATGTAGGTAGGTATCATCTTGTTTATTAAAAAAAAAATATGTATTTAAAAAAAAATCGATACTATCCCATTAAGTTGGTATAAAGAACCCGGAGTAAGACTTAATGGCAAAGGGATCAGATTTACCTACATACGATCCTATAAACTTATATGTTGCCGCCCTTTTGTTATACTGTTATTTTATAATTATTATAAACATATTCGCTATCATGTACTACTTACTGTGAAAACTGGAAAGAAGAATCCATTTTTATTCTACATATTAATTTTTGTACAATGAGAAAGCTGATGCACTTTCTTTATTATTTCATATGTGTTGAGATTATTTATTCAATGATTTTGTTTCTCTAATATCAAAATTTTATTTTCACAATATCAACAGCAAGTAGGTACTTTATTCTTCGTATTTTCGGGTATAATTTATACCTTTTTCATTACTTTGAAAAACTAATTTCTTCTCTATCTGAAGATTAAATACCTTACCTACTTGATAGCTTACCTGAAGTGTGTTTCACAATGCGACGAGGAAACGAGACGTGAACGTGACGAGAACTCGTCGTAGTTGTCAAACCAATTTCAAGCAATGAGAATATACCAGAGTATTCACAATAAAGCGTTTCTCGTCGTCCCGTCACGCCATGAGTTCGAAAAATTGAAAAAAAGACGCGACGAGACGACGATTTTCATTTTGACAATTGAGGACAGGACACCGAGCGTATCTGTATTTGTATTTATATTTATTAATTGTGTAGATAAATAAATAAAATGCCGAAAATGGCGAGAAAATAAGTGTTTATATTTTGCGACTAATTAATTTTGTCTTCATTAACATTCCCACCGTCTTCTTCTGCTTACTTTTGGTCTTTTTTTGCCTTCTGATTTTTTGTAAACAAACACTCCCAAAAGTACTAAAAGCATTTTTTTAACATTTCATTTTCCTTTTTTTTTAAATTTTGTATTTTATTTCCCAAATTCACTGACAAACACGAATAATTCTACGCTGTCGGTGTGAAGAACTCGCTGCATTGTGAATTGGGGAACGATTTTATAACGAGAAAAAGATGAAAGCGTTTCTCGTCACGCTCACGTCTCGTTTTCTCGTCGCATTGTGAAACAGCCTTGAATGTTTGAAAAATTATAATTCTTAAACAGAATAAAGCTATCTAATATGCTAATTTCAAAACGAGCGTTACCGGAACCACACATATCTCGTGTGGTGTGTTGAGGAGTGTTGTGTCGCTATCGCTCCTATGTATTTCATATGCTTAGAAACATATTTGTCTCGTGTGGTGTGTTGCTGTGTGGTGTGTTGTGGCGAAATCGCTTCTGTTCCGATTGCGCCATACCACGATGTGGAGTATGTGAAATGAAAGAAATACCCAAATGTCTAAAATGACATTTGACTGTTTGTTAGAAAGAGAAAAGTATATATTTAGAAAAATAACTCACGTGGGGTGAAATTTACTTACATATTTTAAATTAGAAAGCAAAAATGGTAGATTAAAAGTTTTTGTCGGCAAAAATATTTGTTAAAAAAAAAACAACTCGCCTGTCAAAAATGAAAAATCAAGATGAAACAAACAAAAAAGACATATCCATCTGTATCTACTTTTCTTTTTCACCTTATTCAACATCACAACACACAAGTGTGCACATTCAGCGACACGACACACCACTCCACAACACACCACACGAGATATGTGTGGTTCCGGCTTTAGTGTCAAAAACACGTTTCGTTAATATTGCTTTGAAATAAACATTAAATAAAAATTCAATTCATTGAAATATTCGTTACTAAAAAATAAAAATAGTCAATTCTGTTGTTTAAGAGTCAATTAAATTTTATTTCTGACGGTTGAAAAATCAGGGGCCCTACTATGTAATTCGATACTACTTTTGGTTCTATTCGAAAGTTAAATCCGATTCTACTTTCAAATGGTACTACGTATGAAAATAGAATCGGATGCCAGTAATGCAAATTATTTCCTATGATGTTTCCGATTTTATAACGAGCTTCGCATAGTCTTTGACACAATAAGTCAAGTAAATAAAACAAAAACAATTATAAGCGGCTGTGTAAATTTATAAAACGCCAATCTAATCACAAATAAATGAATATGGAGTGTCGCAATCTGGTTCAATTCCGAAGAAATTCTGGACCGCGTTAACAAATTCAACGCAGGAATATCCGAGATAAATCCAACATGATAGAGCTCAGCGAAAAAAGGTTCACTTATCTACTGAAAATTTATAAAATATTTTTAATCCAATAAAATATTTAATTTAGTTTTGTAAAAACTACCGCCTTTCAAAAGATGCCTTCATGTATTCGCTACACAACGTGTCCAGATCTTATCATTCGCAGAAGGCAAGTTTCTGTTCCAAATATAATTGTTTATTTGAAGATTTAGATGAATTACTGCGTGGAAAACATATGTTAGTATTTTTATGAAATATTCAACTAAATATCACCAATTTATAATTTCCGTATACTTAAAATTTTGAAATACAAATTTCTTTCTTCGACCTGCTCGCAAAAACATTTGATAATGAGTTAATATATCCGATTTCGGACGACTTTGACATTCACTTTAGAAATAGGGAGTACCAAATTTCCGAACAAAACAAAAAAAGTTGGCAGTACTAGAGCTGTTCAATTTTCGTTTATCAAAACTAGCAAATCGAGTAACAGAGTTCTGGATTACATAGTAGGGCCCAACTAAGTATGGTTTAATGAAATTTGGTTGCGCCACAGCTCGTGTAGAACAAGAGCCAGACTTACAACTCTCAACCATTCCTGTTTGCGTGTTATTAAAAGGAATGGAGGGGACCTACAGTTTACTGCCGAGTCCGAACGCCTAAGAAGCACTTATATTCATGACAAGATTTACTCTTGGAGGATTGATTCCTCGGAAGAGGCAGTAGCAGTGAATTAAAATATGTATATTTTGTTTTTAGGTGGACGAGGTTGGGAACCTTCATTTAAAAATAAATAAATAAATAAATTTTATGGCACAACAGCTCATGAAGAACTTGGGCCTAGTGACTTACAACTCTCAACCATTCCTGTGTGCGTGTGTGCAGGAATGGAGGGGACCTACAGTTTATTGCCGAATCCGAACGGCTAATGAGCGGCACTTTTCTGTGACAGGAGATACTCTTGGAGGATTTGTCAATTCCTCGCAAGAGGCAGTAGCCGTTTTTTCTTTTAAATAAATAGGTGGCGGAGGCTGGGGCTCGAACCTTAGACCTCCGGCATGACAGTCCATCGCACTAACCATCAGGCCACGGCTACTACGGGAACCTTCATTTACCCTCTTTAATTTTTTTTATTATGTATTTTATTATTAAAATTGTATTGTATTCATTCCTCTAATCAAGAGACAACTGACTTTTGTTTTTCTGTATGCAAGACGCACTTGAAAATTCATTTTTATAGTGGGTCTTGCATACAGAAGGCCCACCTAAGACGTCTTGGGCCCCCATATTCATGTCTATGGTTTTCAGCTCTTTTATTAAATATAGTTTTTTTTAAGGGTATACCTTTTATGTGGGCATTCAGAAAGAAATGCATTTCTATTGCAGCAACGCCCCAACCACAGCTTGCAAGACTTACATATTTGCGAATAGAAAGTAAAGACCTATCTTATTGCATCATTGAATTTTTGCTATACGTACTTCACACCCAAAAATTGCTGTGGGCTCCTAGTCTAATAATGATGGCTGTCAATTTCGCCTATTCCAAAACAAAAAGCGAATATTCTAACGAATTAAATTAAAAGAACAAATAATTTTTCGGGTAACTGATTCTGTGCGAAAAAAAAAATAATATAAAAATAATCAGCTACAATTATCAATTTCACTCATTGAACTACAAAACAAAAAGACAAACGAAATATTTCGTTTATGATTTTGCCGTGTCATTTGTATATATGTATGATTTTTCGTTTCACATCAGCAGCGTACTAGGCTTTAGAACAACACAGTATGTACACAAATCTAAGGTAATATATTGCGCAAAATTGAAGTTATCAGAAATTAAAAAATGAAGTCTGTTCCTGAGACTTTTCGCTCTAAATCTGGTTAAATGTCAAATTTTGAGGAGTAGAGATGAAATGCTCTCACAGAGAAAGAAAACTGTCAAAATGTCGGGAACGGTTTGCCCACTAGTTTTTACCAATTCTTACGACTTTTTAAACGTCAAAAATTTATACTCGACTGGAGTTGCCTTCGATCAACGATGAAAATTAATCAAAATTGTGAAGAATCACAACCCAAGAAAATTAATTTTAACAAAAAATAAACGTATACCTGCTTATATATTAATATAAAAAAATATAAAAACTAAAAGATCTTTAGTTGTAAAGTTAATTATGAATCCCAAGTGTGTTTTTTTTTCCAAAAAAACACTACAATATAATAATAAGTACCCAATTGCTAATTCTAGGAATATTTTTTTCTCAGAAACATAGTTTTGCTAAGTTACACATATTTTACAAGAATTATTACATTAATTAAAAGATTAAGAACATAATATTTGGTAGGGAGGGGAAATTTTTTACTCTCTCGAGAGCGCTCTCTTTACAAGAAACAGCACAATTTTTCACTTGCGGACTAAAAATGACAAAATCTGGCGGTCTGAAACTGTTTGAAACTAGGTGCGGAACACAGCTGTAGTTGTTTGAGTGCCCCCAGAAACTTCAAACCACATTATTAAAAACAAAAATAAATATCGAAATTTGACAAGCAAAGGAGCACTGGATCCACCATTTTCTATCAATTTTGACAGATGCGCAGAACAGAACAAAAATTAAAAATCTAATGATATTGGAACCTGCCAATAATCAAATTTTGTTATGACTTAAATATTTCGGTAAAATGGACCATAATGGAATACCCTCTAAATAATAAACCGTGCATGGTACTACCTAAACATTTAAGTGGACTACAAATAATGAACCATATATTGTATTTAATCCAAAAAATTGAAAATATGATGTATGCACGGTTGCCACTTGAAAATAAAGTTTTTGTCCAAAATTAACAATAAAAATGACCAACTGTAGCTAAAAATGACCAAAAAAATTTGAACCCCTAAACTCTAAACACAGAAAACAATAAATTCATCACATTTATTTTAACATATTCTTCATATTACACAGATGACATATTATTTTTGTATGTATTTGGTCATATTAATTAGGTTTTTGACTGTTTAAACTATGTCTTAGTATTTCGAAACAGTCGGAAATATGCTTTATTTAATAAAAAAAATATTGCATTTGTCAAGGTTTAGACAATCGATTACGTTGTCTTAAGTGAGACACAAAGTTAGATCACTTTAGCAAAAGTTAGAAAGGCTTTTTTCAAACTTGGACGGCTGTCTAAAGTTAGACAGTGTTTATTAATACGACCAATTATGTCTAGTTTATACATCAATGCGAAGTGAAATTCAAACCAAAATGAAATATAAATAAATCTCCCGTCGAAAGGTGTACAAAGCAAAATTAATTTAATTTTATATTTAGTTTAGATAAGTCCTTTGAATTATATTTATTTCGAAAGAAATTTCTTCTCCCTTTTCGCTTAAATAATTGCATTCAATTTTATTGTATTTTTCACGCCTGGAAAAAAGCTTTTTTTGTATGAAAACTTCGCTTCGATCTATAAACGAGGCTTTAATAAATAAACTAAAAGAATAAAAAACAGATACAAACAAATTCACAAAGTAGGTACCTAATGAACTTTATTTAATTAGACTAACATAAATAAATAAAGTAACGAATCATAAATAAAAAAACATAAAAATAATAACTTCTCAGAGCATTTTAAAATGAGATCAAAGTAAACTTAATAAAAACAAATATATTTTTATAAAATCAATATTTAAAAAAAATGACCAAATGGAATAAAAAATGACCATGCGACTAAGTAAAAAAGTTATGACCAAATTTGGTCACAAATGACCAAAGTGGCAACCGTGGATGTATGGTTAATTATTCAGAATCCATAACCTTATGGTTTATTTCACTGCAATATTTAAGTCATAATTAAATTTAATTATTGGCAAGGCCCATTACCCTTTGTCAAATTTAAACAAGGACTGCAAGGACGGAAACTTTTTTAATCTGCCATAAGCGGAGAGTTTAAATTCCTGAACCACGGTTTAAATATTGAAGCACATTTGTATAACAGACCCTTATTATCGCATATTTCATTAGCATGAGAGTTTCTGGGCAAAAAAAATAATCATAATTAAATCGGCAATGCGCTAGTAATTAAAATATTTGCATAGTTTTTATTGAATTTTTCAATTCTGCATAATAAATAAGTGCGCAAAATGTATGAAAAACCACCAATACAATTCATTCCGTTAGTTACTTTGATACACAAAAAAAGTTAAATGTAAAACAATAGATTCTCGCTGGAATAAGTTGCAAAAATTTTAATTTTTATTTAATTTTTGAACTTATTTATTTTTGGAACGCAAAATTAATCTTAAGACTTTTTAAAATAAATGTTTGTTAAGGATTAGAATAATAAATTATTACAAATTTGATGATCTCATTTAAAGAAGGAGGTGTGTTTATCAATTGTAATATCATGTTTTTTTTTTATCTTCGTTAATGTACATATAAAATCTTACCGCAACATTGAGGAACCAAGTCAAGTCATATACCATTTATCGAAAATATTCTCAGAAATTTCAAAGGAAAACAATACATTAGATAGAAGGAACTTACCTACGCAAGTCAACTTAAACATTACAAAAAAAAAAACCAAGTTCAATGATCAGCAATATTCGAGCTATGTATTATATGTATATCCTTAGCGTTGTCATACCTCGTCCCTTATTATAAAAACTCTGACACAATTGTTCAAAAATGTTTGCCAAGCAATTGTCACCCTAAAATTGTATTTATTTTTCTCCTTTTTTTTATTGTACATACGTTCACTTCACTGTATCCCAAAAGGACATAATGTATTTATGTCAATCTATTGTAGAACAGATTTGTTGCGCTCTCTTGTAAGCATCACCATCAGCAGCAGTGTTCCGAAAGCAATGAAAATGTTTACTTCAAACCGATGTCCCATTGTTTCCTCGCTGAATGACTACTGGCAATTTTCCGATAAACGAGTGTAGGTAAGGTACGACTGGAAACAGATTCATTGCGCCAACAGAAGAGGGTTCTATTCCTTGCCGTATACAACGCACATTGAATAGAACAAACAGGAAACAATAACAATTGCACACCGTGCTAATGCTACTTTTGACTATAGATAGGGAAGCAATCCTGTTGTTGTATCGTTAAATTTATGATTCAACAGAAGCATCACATTGAATTCGCTTTTTTTGTGGTCACCTTTAAAGGGCTCTGTCAGGATCACAGCATGAGTTTCGCATATATCACTTGGATTTGGTGTCTTTCTGTCAATCGGGTCTCCGAGAAGAGGAAACAAAGGCCACTTTTATATAAATGACAAATTGATGCCACTAATATTCGACATAATGGTGAACTGCAGCTTCCCCAAAGTGATGGTCGATTTTTATTGTCGCCAATGTACCTACTCAAAGTCACTTCCCATAAATGAATGGCTTGTGGGAAAATTGCTATCAATTGAGGTGGGATTGCGGAATATATGGTTCTTTTATTCGCACTGACCGTATTTGTTTTGTGCAGTGAAAATTAATTAATAGCACGGGTTCCATTGTAATTGAACACAAATCGTTTTTTGTCTAAAGAACGTTTATGCAATTATAAAATCGCGCCCGGTTCCTTTCACCTTTTGCGTGAAATTCAAATTATTTCTTCCAGTTGGTCGCACCTGAATGACTAAGTTCTTGTTTGCAAAACTTTTTAATTGAGTGTACACGAATCGACCGAAAATTGAATGTGACGTCAAACTGCATTTGTTTTTGCGATTGACGGTTTGTTCTTTCAATTGAGTGAACTTGAATTGATCTGCCTAAACTAATTACTCTGCGCTGTTTATGCAGATTAATGTTCCTTTGTTATTGAAATTGCCTTTTATAGTTGAAAAGTGATTTCTATTCATATGTATGGACGTTATTTTTTGTGTGTTAATTTGAATAAACTACAGCTTTGCAATATACTTACCTACCTATGTTAGCATACTTCGTTTAGTGTTTTAAAAGACAAATAAACCCTTGACAAACTTGAAAATCGAATTTCAATGAAGAGTGTCCTGGATGTTAATTGCTTACCAATATAAGAATAATGCCAATATTAAATGGATCATTTGAAAACAAGTAAATATAGTTTAAATTTTAAATAATGGTTCAAAGTTTAATTGAGAACTTTGCGTTTTCAACTTTATTTTCATGAATTTTGCCCTCCGTAATTCGAACTTCTGTAATGTCGTTTTCGATTGGATTTTCAGAGTGTTCCACTCCTTTTTGATTCCAATGGAATATGAAAAACTCTCTTCCGTAATATGTGTATCTATGTAGAAGTAAAAAATAAAATGAACTCTTCAATAATTTCAATTTCAGAACATCCCAAGAAGAAGCATTTACTATTTTGACAATTAATCCAACACATACTTTTAAACGTATGTGTGTTTTCAGAGTGCACTCCTAGCACTCTTTAATAAAATCCGGAGTAAAAAAACAATCCTAAATCATCACTCCAAACAGCAAATGGAAGGTTTTTGGAGTGTTGGGAGTGTGGATGGAGTGAAAAAAGAGTGCTAGGAGTGACCAACGGAAAACGACATAACTCAAAATTCTCTCTATTTCGAAGTTTTCTTCTTTATTTTCAATTTTTTTTTTTTCAAATTTTGAATGTAGTCCTTTGCAAGTTTGTTTAGTGCATTCCTAAATTAAGTCGAAGTTTTCTCTGACTCGGGGAACCCCTTTTGTTTCAATTCTTTTTTACTGTGATTTCATATTTTTTAAAGTTGTTTGAGTTATGTAATGTATGTATGATTTTTAAGTCAAACTTTGGTTTTTACGGGCGTATATGTTGTGTTTAAAATTTCTTATTGAAAAAAAATGTCAGGAAGAAAATTAAAGCATCTAACTTTTGATAAAAAATTGGAGGTCATAAGTGAATTTGAGTGATCTTGTAATCAAATTCACGCGGATTTTGGTGTGCCCATACATGAGTTCAGTGAAATGCAAGAATTTTCCACTAATACACAAGACATGAGGTGAAGCCTTCAAGAATACATTAATTAGGACAATGAAATTATTCTTTGTCATATGACGTCTGATGAAGAGATTTTGCTTTCGGTAGCTTCTGAAGTGGAAACCATGAGTGACGTTAAAAATGATCCAGATGATCCAGATCAAAGCTTACTCATCAGACAGCCGAAGCAAGCCTTTGAAATATTTTCTTCAATCCAATTCATGAAACTAAAACATTTAACAGGTCAAAATGCATTAAAAAAATGTTAACGAATGATATTTACTTTTTTAAACTTGTGTTGATTAAAATTTATTGTCCCTCTTTGAATATCCTTAAAATTAAATAAAACAATAAATCTAACGGCCATATTGTTGACTTTCTTAAAAGCTAGTTTTATGGAAAAACTAGTTCAATAGAGGTTTCTAGTTTTAAGTTTTTCACAAATTTTTATTACTTTGACATCTAAATCAAATTATTCATACATATTTTGATATCTAAATCGAATCAATAATTGGTTTTTGAAAAATGTAAAACTCTAAACCCTTACAGAACTAGTTTTTCTGTAAAACTAGCTTTGAAGAAAGTTAAATGTGAATTTAAAAGTTTTGTTGTAATTTCTATAAATCGAAGTTTCTTTAACTCGATTTTTTTTTCTTTCATTTTGAGAGTTCGACTTACGAAAGTTCCACTGTACTTGATTTTAATTTTAGATTATTTTTATCGCGGGTTGGGTACAAAATCCCGAATGCCAAATTCCCAAATACCCCAAAAATCCCGAATTCCAAAATCCCGAACGGCTTAGCACATTTTTTTGGTATTTAAAATCGGGCGCCATTTGGGATTCAAGCTTTCAAAATAAACTTTTTTTCTGCTAATTGATAGATACTTTAGTTGATTTCTATATTTAAAATGGGATGAAGAACTTCGTGTCTAAAGACTCATTTTGTTACAATAATGTTTGCTATAAAAATGATTGAAATTTTGATATGGAAAGTCGATTTAAAAAAAAAAAAAAAGCTCATTGCACTGCTCTTTCCAAAAAAAAAGAAACATTTTTTTAAATGTGAATTTAATTTTTAATTCTTTGAGTTAAATTTAAATGGTTAATATTCAATTTTTTAGTTTTGTTTTGTTTATTAGTTCTTTTAAGAACGAAAATGATTCTCAAATAGATATTTACTTTAATTTCAAAGCAGCAAAAATGAACAGAAGCCAAGCCAAACAAAACAGTTCAATTTCTTTAAAAGTACTGAAATAGTACTTTAAAAGTTTTGAAATTCGGGATTCAATCCTGAATGCATTCGGGATTCTGGCATTCAAATTTTTGTCATTCGGAAATTTTTGATTCGGGATTTTGGCATTCGGCATTTTGGGCATTCGGGATTATGGGATTTGGGATTCTCAATTTCTGCCATTCATTCGGGATTTTCGGATTCGGGATAATATCCCCTTTCCTTCTGAGACGTTGTATAATATAAAATATTACCACACCAAGTGAACCCTGTCGAAACGTCGCTCGGGCAACTTATATTTAAAAACAATCGTGGTAAGTCCGTAAAAATATTTTATATTGCAATATTTATATTATATCAAGTTTAAATATAGCGTAAGCGTACCTCAATTGCTTTTTGAAATCATTTTTATGCCTATATACATATGTCCAAAGTAGTAAAAAAAAAATAAGTTTCCAACAAATGCATTCAGTGCTATAAAGTCAGTTCGAAAAACTATTCCGTAACAATTGGGCCTATGAACATTTAACAAGATTTATTTCAAATCTTCAAGATTATAAAATTAATAGCATGTTAAATCTTCGGGATTTAAAAAAAAATTTCGGTAAATCAACTTAAATCTCGGTTATGCTGAAGAAGTCTGGGTTCGATTCCCTCCTTTCCGGCAACATATTTTGTGCTTTAATGTATTTGGTGGGAAATATAAAAGTTGGGCTGCAAATTTCTAATCACTAACAAAGAACCTTTGGTATACCTGCCAAAAAAAAATTAGTAATGCTGAATGCATAGTACTGAAAAAATGTCATTATTTTTTCCATATATTAGCCATTCATTACACATTCTTATTTTATGCTAAAGAAAGGACCAGACCACGGGTTTACAACAACAACATATATTTCTAGGTGCAAGAATGTAAACATGTTCCCCTAGAAGAATATAATTTACAGTGCGTATGCGCTGTAGATTTTTTAAAGAGTCAGTATTCATCGACCAAAAATTGCGTCTTAGAAAGGTACGACAGCATCTAACTGATGAGCCTAACTGTCGTGCCTGGGCGAAACGCATTGGACTAAAGGTCGGAAAAAATCTTCTATTTGAATTTAATTCAATACAGTCCACTAAAACAACAACAAAAATAATTTTCTTTTGTTTTTGTTAATTCTCTTCTTCGTAAAGAAAGGATAAGTACCAGCATAAGATTTCCAATAATCTATAAATATTACGTAAATATGTATATTACGTAAATATTATATTATAAACGTTAACCTCAAAGTATTATGTACATGAACTAAAAGTTTAAATAAATATTGGTACCTACCTTTATTTCTCCCTTAGGTAGGGTACCCATACCCACCCGAAAAAACCAAGCGAATAAACTCATATAGATAATATACCTACATATTCAAGTAAAAATATAGTATTATCATTGCTGTGAAAGAGTTTATTCTGGCCATAATTTAAAAAAAATTTCTTGAAAATATTTCCACCCTTAAACTTCAATAGATAAAGAAACTCACTTTATTTACAATTACACAAACGAATACAATAATCCCCTCAACACTTAATAAACCATCCAAAGAATACATATTTACTCTGGTCTTTAACTGTGTAGATAATTCATACCTTTATTTTTTGCTTATACGAAGTAAAAGGATATTTTTCATAAAGACTTTATGAAAAAAATGTTAATTCAAATCTGAACAATTGAACTAAGATTGTAGCTTCTATTTAAATTTTCCTATACATTTTTATTAAAAATCCACATGTGTGATATACATATATGTACATCTGGCGGATGGCATCACGTTCCAATGTGGCGCGTTGCATTCACACAACCAGGTTTTCAAATAATGATGATAAATTCAAACAAGAATGAAAAAAGGCGAAAAAAAAAAATGAATTGAAAAAGGTGCGTGCAACCGTATCCCTACAGAGGCGTGTCCTACCTATTTTTCTGTCATACAATACATCCTGCCCAGCCCACTAGGATCACTACCCCATTCATTTATTTCATAATAGCATTTATAATACAAAAATCATAAAAAAAAAATAAAACGATAATAAATTCAGGAAACATTATTTTCTCTTGCTCTTCCTTCCTTTAGGTATACTTCCTTATCATCCTGGAATATGGAATATGTTAAACGGAATTAGTTGGGATATTTAAATCAATATTCACTTATTTTCCGTGTTTTTATTTTATTTCTATTGAGGGCGTTTCGGTATTCTTTATATTCTTTTGGATCTTATAGCTTACAAAACTAAAATTTCAAGTTAATGGTTCTGTAAAAGAAGCCTACCAAAGTTTTTATGATTGTACTCCTCTATAGCTCACGATAGTTTCAATAGAGGAGTAATCTGCAGAAATTTGTCACAGCTGCGCCTATATCAGAGTTCAGAGATAATACCTATTAGCGGATTACAACTTATTTATAATTGAGATAGTGATTTTCGAACCCAACATAATAAAATTCGATTCATAATTTGCACATAATAAGCGCATAACTCTTGATGACACCTTAAAGCTTTGAACTCAGTGTTCCAATTGTTAATTTACCTGGCTCAGAAAAAGTCGGGAATTTTATTGGTTTAGCCAAAAAAATTAATGGATCAGAACTGTTGATTCGTCTGCCTAAAACAAATGAAAATTAAATCAAAACAACGATGTGTAAACATTGAAGTTAAATTAACAACATATAATTTATTAATTGCCAAAAATTGTGGGAAAAAGGAGGAACATTAATCTCAAAATGGCTCCCCAGTCCCCAAGTCACCACATTAAAGAATTAATTGAAAAGATTGTCTTACATTTTATGAACACAATTTTTTATTTTTTCACATCGCTCGCTGTTTCAAAAATAATATTGCACATTTCTGTTAGGTTTTAGAAAGCGATATAATGATGAAGAACTACTCGAAATGTCAAACTCTCAATGAAAGTATTTAAGAAAGTGATGTTATGTATTTATTTATTAAAATAATGGCCAAAAAGTCTTTCGTTTTCCATTGTGTTTATTTATTATACACTTACTAGTAAAACAAATTAAGGGAACATAATTTTATACAGTTTTTTTTAAGTGTTTTTTTTTTTTTTTGAAGAGCTGTATCTGTTTCTTTGTGGAAAGTGGACGTACTTTACTGTGACAAAAAGTGGTCAAAAATTGATATTTTCTGTTCTATTTTATTGATTTCACAATGATTACAATTTGTTTGTACGACTTGATCATTCGGTAAAAAAAAAAAAAAACAATTCGATCGATCAATTCTAAATCTAAAAAAAAATTTGGTGGTCTAATAGGTCCTCAAAACGTTTTACCAAATTAAATCCCACGATTATTTTTGTTAAGTCTATAAAAAGCCGTTTTTTCTACTTTTTTTAAACTAAAGTTGAGGTGCCAAAAAACATATTGGCTTTTAAAGCTTTGAAAAGCTCTTGTAGAAAATTAACTCAGATTTCCAAAACTTGGTCACCCAATTTAAAGTTGTCTTTTTTCATTCAAAGTCAGATATTCTTCGGAAGAAAATTTATAGAACAACAAAACATGATGACATTAAAACTTACTAAACAAGTTATCGGACCACTATATTTAATTGGTTAAAAAAAAAAATAAGAAAATTATATTCTTAAAAAAAAAAAAATCGTGCTGTTTCTTTTGATTATGCAAACTCATTTGCAAAAATTAATATTAAAAATTGTTGTTTCGATAGAAAAAAGTATTTGTTTCTTTTCATATATGGAATCATATTATTAAATGAATTATTTTGAATTTTTGGGGGCTCCTCAGCTTTTAAAAATGCTCCCCAAAATTTCTGAAAAGTGCTACCTTCGCAATTTGGAAAACGACAGCGACAGCGACAGTGGTGTAATTGTTAGTCTCCAAAATATTGTATTCAATTTGTCATTCGCATTCATCCATTCAAGGTTATCGGTTATTCCGACGCTTTTTGAGGCTGAATCTTTCTATTTCTATGTTAAATCACTCAATGTCCCGAATCAACATGGTTTTATGAGAAGTCGCTCTACTGTGACCTTTCTTATGGTATTAATCGAAGTTTGAATTGACAAATGCATCAATGCATCTTACAAAAAAGAAGACGACTGTTTATTTACAGACTTGGAATGCGTTTGATAAACTCTCGCATAAGATCTTTCTGAAAAAGCTTAGAAATAGTAGTTTAAGCGAAACATTTTGTTTTGAAGCTTCAGTCTTATTAGAAAAAATCTCTAGAAGAAGCTGTAAAAATAATTTTTCCCCATATTAATGCTAAATTTAAATTTAATGAAGAGTGAAAATTATTTTTTTGGTGTCTCAAAAAAGGGTTTACATTTTTATTTTCATAGGCCAAGTGGAATCTTTGTTTGAAGCATTATACAAGAATGCTGTATATACTATGATTATGAACATTCAAGTAAATTTCATTGTGTCCGATTCGATCAGCCTACGTAACGTAGCTGCCGTTATCTATCTGAAAAATCTCTTAAAACAAACGATCCATCAAAATTGAAATTTACATAGTCAATTTTTTTAACGTTATCGATGTTACGCTATATTTCCCGCGATGAGCGCTTTGCGCAGTACCAATTTCCCAGCCAAAATTTCTGATTTCTTTCAGATATTTGAAAGAATGTGAACTTTAGTAATTAGCCATTGTCACATATGTACTTGAACCTTGAACTATCGTTGAACCTCAGTTAATCCGCCAAAATCTGTGAGTTAAAATTGCTGAACCAGGAGTTAAATACCTATTAAACCACGTTTGTGCAACGCGCCCAATTAATTATGCGGACAATGTTACAATTTTCAAAATTATTGCTATATATGTTCGCGATTTTTAAATTAAAGTACATATATGCAAACTTTTTTTAAAAATTTAAATTTTCGTTCACTCATCTATGGGGCCTATTTTACGTCACATGCATATACATTGTGTGTGATGTATGTTCCGTGAAATAAAAATGGGGGAACAGATATAAAATTAGCAATCTCATCCAGCTCTGAATGGAGGCATTTTGCATAATAGATATTAAAGTCGCATAGTGCAATTTAAATTAAAATAGGAAGAAAAGCAAAATGTGCTAAATATGTTCACTAATGATTGTCAACGAATTTACAATACATGCTGTACAATAACTGGAGATATGTAGGAAGATGTCAAACGAAACGTAATTTTTACCTTAACCTAGGACAGAACAAATGTGTTTCAATTGAAAGGCGAGAGATAGCAGAATCCTGTGTTAAAAGAAAATCTTACATTTTTTGTCATTTCACTTGTTTTTCTTGTGCTATTAAAAACACAAATTCAAAAATAATATTATTCGTGAATGTTTCGCATGTGGTTCAAAGCTGTCAAGTATATAAACATGTTTTATAGACTTTTTTTTTTTTTAAATTTTTTGAATGCTCAACATAATTTTTCTATGATAATTTGTTTTTTTTTTAAAGACTTAACAAGTTTTTAACATCTTTTCTCTGACAATAACGTTTTAAGCAAATCGCATTAAAAACAAATGCACAAACAACATATGTTCTGCCTTTATACACTTAAAACCACAAACGTTTAAGTGCAATTTAAATGTGAAAATTCAATTAACCATCGGAATAGTTTAATTCAACTTGGATTGTTAAGGTCACTTCACATCTCGGTATCCCTTGCATTTTTACAAGGTGTCCTTGAAAATTTGCTTCACCACAAGATATAATAATACCATGTACGTATTGAAATGTGCAAAGCGACAAATATTCCACTGTCAGTTTTTTCTTTTGGACTTTTTTTTCTATAAGAAGGTAATTCTTCGAAAACGTGTTGCTGACCACAAATTGAAAGAAACAATTGTTGAAACCACAAACCGTTTAATTTTATTTTTTAGAGTTTCTGTTGAGTCTTTGTTGGTTTGGGACTTAATATAGTTTGGTTAAGTCTTTTTTTTGTCCATTGGCTACTAACACATAAATGCAGGAAACAATACAGAAAAAAATATTTTATACTAAACATGTATACAAATGCATATGTACGAGAAAATGTACTAGAAAGTGCTTGGGTTGGATCTTATAACCTCATAGATATGGGATATTCGCAAAAAAGTGTCGCATCTTAAAGGTTAAAACAGGTCGAACTATTTCCAGAAACTGTTCCAGTCATAGAAATTTTATAAAAAATTTAAAAAAAAATGTTTAGGACATTCGCAAAAAAACACTTAAAAGCCACCGAATCGTGATATAAGTTAATTTTTACAAAGACACAGTATAGGTCCTTAGCACCTAATTTCTGGAATAAATAAAAAAAAAAAAACAAATATTCCATTTTAAAGATCAATTAAAGGGCATAAAAAGTCAGCAAGTTTCTATTGGTCAACCATAGATTTTTTAAAATAATTTTAAGCCCTCATTTGTGGGATATTTAAACAAATATATACACCATCTTATAATCCTCATAAAACGCAGCTAGTTTAAGTAGTTGATAAGCCATAGATTTTTTTATGAAGTTTTGACTTTACTTTTTTAAAATAAAAATTGCTATATTATTGACTTTCTTCAAACCTAGTTCTATAGGGGTTTCGAGTTTTAAGTTTTTCAAAGACAATTATTGATTGGATTTAGATGTCAAAATATGTATGTATGAATAATAGGGTGGCGCTTATTTTGGTAATGTTCGAATTTCTTTCGTCCCCTCCCCTAAAAGTGATGACGCTGACTTAAAAAAATCCTGTGCAAAATTTCATTGAAATCGGTTAATGTAAACACGTGCCCCCGAGCACTTGAAATTTTCCATACAAATCGCAGGTAGATTTTTAGTCTTTTACTAAAAAATTCCGCAAAATTGTAATTGTTGATGATTAAAAATGGTAAAAATCTTAAAAATATAGCATAGTATAAAAAAAAATATATTTTTACATTTTATTAATTTTTTTTATCAACTTAAAAATAGCGATGAAAAACAGTGATTTTTCTTTTTTTACATTTTTTCGTTTTATTGTGGCTAATTAAAGATGCTGCGGGTGTATTGTTATTTTTTTTTTTTTTCGTGAAGTTATCATATGTAGGTAGGTATGTATGTAACATTTTAGTTCGCTTAAGAAGAAGGAAAAAACAAACACGCTACGCATTGGCCCTGGCCGTCGTCGTTACAAAAAGTCAACAATTAAGTGGAATGAAAGGAGGAATAAAAATGTAAATGAGTGGATGAGCGAACAATTAAGTGGACAGAGATTCAGAAGCAAATACACAAAAGAAAATGCACAAAACACGGAACGATAATGAAATGGAACAAAACAGCAACCCAGTTATTGCGATTGAATCGAATTCATAGATGCAAAAATACAAAAAGTTAATAAATTTATAATTAGTAAATAAATTTATTTCTCAGCCTAGAAGTACAGTTAAGAAACGATTTAGGGCTTAAAATTTGCATAAAACTATTGACTTTATACAAAAAATCCCACTTTTGTAAAATATCAAGCAGGTTTAAAAGCATAATTGAATATGTTGGTCAACTTCGACAAAAAAGTCTACGAAATTTTCTTAAAAGTTAATAATCTAATTCAACAAAAATATTTAACAAATAAAAAATATCTATTTACATGCTCCAAAGAATAAGGAAAATTATAAAATTTGTTTCAAGTAAATCGGTTGAATACTTTCTGAGAAAAAAGGGGACAAACTAAATATTTGTTTCGTCTTTATATAATAGTAATGATATACATAGGCATACTAACACCTTCAGTCTTTGTTCAATATAAATCGGCAAAAGTTATGGTTACCTGTTATCCTCTACTCAAAAAATATTTTTGAAAACATTATTTTTTATTACAGCTTACCATTTTAAGGCGTCTTATAAATAAACTCAATCAGTGTACTTTAGGAAAAAGAATAATTCCGAAAACTAAACTACCATTTTCGTGTCAACATATTTATTTTTTCATAAAAAGTTGATTTTTTTGTTTGGCGTAAGTCAGTTTTATAGGTAATTTTTTTCTTAAATTCTTCTTTATAATAACTCATAATGGCCCCGCACGAAACCAAGGATATTAAAAAGGGTGGGTGCTTGTTTTAGTTGTACCTAGTTGTAGTTTATAATAGGTAATTCATGGTAAACCCAAAATTATTGTTTGCTAAGTTTAAAGTTTTCCGTAAACCGACCATTCATTTAGGCGTCTAGCGTCTAGCTTCTAGGAATGTTTTCCTTTTTCATGGTGGGTTGAATGTTATTTCTAAAATAAAAGGCTGTGGTGGCTTCATTGTAAATGCCTTTTAATCCCTTGTTTTTTCTAATTTGATGTTGCATAAAATATTTATGTCGTTTTCGATTGGATCTTTGGAGTGTTCTATTCCTATCGAATATGACAAATTTAGAGTGAATGGAGTAAAAAAAATGTCCATATTCAATAGGAATAAAACACTCCAAAAATCCAATCGAAAACGACATTATTAAATAAATATAGAAACAAATATTTCTAAAATAAAAAAGTTTTTAAGAAGGCTATGCTTTTGATGTTTTGTTTTTTATATTATTTTTCAAGATATTTTAAAAAAGTATTTTTTATTTATTTTTTAAATTAGTTAATAGTGCACAAAAGGAAAACATTAAAAAAATTTGTTATCAATTATTCTTCAGCATATTACTCCTTATAATTAGCTTTACATTTATCATCCAGAATCTTCTGTACTGCAGCGAGTCGAAATTCTGCTTTGCAAAATACTGGCAATTAATAGCACAATAGCACTGGTCATTGGTCAACACAATTTTTTTTTTGCCGAAGAAACAAAGTACACTTTTTAGAAGTTTAAGTTTTTTGTTGTGCTGAACTCGAATCGGAAGTAAATATTCTATCACATCACATTTTTAAATATTCCCGTTCGAAAATTCAATCGTTTGAGGTTATGGTATAACACGATATAATTTGTTATAAATTGCAACGGTTTCTGAAATGTCTATTTTTCTTCTTAAAATTCTGTTCTTGCCGATAACTCTTTTCATCTCCGGGAAATCCTTAGTTAGTTTTAAGTGCATCCTATAGAGTTTAAAAAGTCTATAATTCGGCGTATTTTTTAGTGCATTTTTTTCTTCGCTTAAAAAAAGTCAATGCGTCCATGTTGTTGTATTTAACATGGACTTTTTTTAAGCGAAGATAAAAATGCACTAAAAAACACGGCTTATATGATTTTTGCTACTCGTCGAAGGTGTTTTTGATTTAAACCAAACTTTGTTATGTTGAATAAAAATTATCGTATACAAAAGAAAAGGTATTGTTATAAAAATAAGAGTTGAAGAATTCTTTATCAAGACCAGTGGCGGATCCAGGGGGGCTGCGTCTGGAGTCTGAACGCCTGGTTAGTACAAGGAGATGTGTCGCAAGAAAGATTAGGGCCTGACGCAAATTCTAACATCTTCAAACTTCCATCTCGACACCAAGCTGTCACTTTTTTTTTAGGTTAAAGTTCAAAATAATTAAAATGCGTCTGGAGGCTTAACGCCTGGATGGGACAATAAGAGTTTGAGGTGTCGCAAGAAATCTTAGGGTCTGACGCAAGTTTTGACATCTTGAAACTTCCTTTCCGACACGCAGCTCTCACTTTTTTTTTTAGGTTAGAGGTAAACCTGAGCGCCTGCCTGCAACAAGGAGTTTGAGGTGTCATAAGAAAACTTAGGGTCTGAAGAAAATTTTGACATCTTGAAACTTTCTTCCCGACACCCAGTTGTCAATTTTTTTTAAGTCAAAAAATCGCACACAAACCGCAGACGGTTTAAGCCCCTCCACAGCCGATTTTTAAACACAAAAATATTGAAAAATATTTTTTGAGCAAAAGAAAAACGAGGTTGGGAATTTGACGGAAAAAATGGTGTCGGGATTAAACTGTTTACATGTTGTTTTTCTACCCTCAAGAAAATAGTTTCCATTATTACGGCAAAATATTAAAAAAAAAAAAACACAATTATAAAAGTATTACGAAATTACGACCACTAGGCTACTTCAGGAAAATGAGATCACTATCTGACGGAGCGAAGTTTCAGAGCTTTCATTTTCCTAGCCAAATGTTGCACTTTTCAACATACAGACAGAATTAGTTTTATCTGGTTTCCAAAAAACCTTTCAAATTTACTAAAGGCTAACCTAAATAGAAGGCTTATTGCAAAAAGTCAAAAACAAAAATGTGCTCAAAGGATGCCTGTTTGAGAAAAAAAAAAAATTTAATCTGTAAATTCAAATTGTAATGACAGATCAAACACAATTTTCTTACGTTTTTTCGCGCACAGGCACTTCTAGTACATGCTTTCGTTTTTCACTTTTCCACTTTTTGCAAAAAGTCTTGAAAGTAAGCATTAAAAGTGCAAAAGTGAAACTTAAAAACATGCGCAAAAGATTCCATTATACTGTGTGGGAAAAAAACCCATGAAAATTGTGTTGGATATGCCATATCGGATATAATTTTGACAAATGGAACACAATGTTTTCGCACACAAGCATTTCTACAGCATGTTTTCGTTTTTCACTTTTCCACTTCATGCCACTTTGTTGCAAAAATCCTGAATGATGCAGTTAAGCTTTATCTACTTTTATGTTTCTGTGTTTGCAGTTTATTCTTGTTTCCATGGTTTTAAAAGGCATAATATTAAGTCGTGATTATCGATAGGTCGTGAAATTTTTAGTTGCTTTGGAAGTGTCAAAAAAAAGAGTACCTAGTGCAAAATGTCACCGGAAATTACTAAAATATTTAAGAAAAACGTTTTTTTTTCTGGTCGACTTTAAAATCCAAATTTTCAAAATCGCCCAAAGTATTAGCAGTCGCTTATTTCTGAAAGATTAATAGATTAATGAAATGAAACACGTGTGTACCTAAACTATATAACGACCGTTAATTTTCTACAATAGACAATTATCCTTAATGACGCAGTATGAGTAAAAAGAAAAACTCGTAGCACGAGCTATAAGAGTAAGTTTCCAGAATTACACTATAACAATTATCGCCATAGGTAGATATTTTTCAATTGGTGCTTGGCCCTTACAAAAGAATGATTTTTCTGACAGGCCAGCACCCATAGCATTTTGCACCCAAATTAAAAAATCACTACGCTATTGAGAACATTAGAATAAAGAGACCTCATGCCGGAAAAATAACATTGCAAATCGAATCCTGTCGCCTTTCGCTAAATTGAAAGGCCTAGGTATTAACCCTTAGGCTCGACAACGACGGGCGGCATTACATAGAGTTGAAATCATCACCTGGCCATGCATGCGAAAAGGTTTGTAATTGCAGGTCCTTTACTTGTAACAACAACAACTATGCAGGAAATTCATACGTACTTTTTGTAACCCATTTGCGCCTACTGTTATCAAATTACCTAACAACTTAGACAGAAGAAGAAAACCTTTGTCCTTTCGGATTCCGTGGAGGCTTAACAATTCCAATTCCAATTTCAACCACTTTAAGTACATTGGATTGCAGGCTACTGATCATTATTTAGGTACCCATCCTGTTTTTGAATGAAGCTAGTGGGGATCGCCCGTTGGCTGGCTATAGATGGAGAACCAGTTCCATCACAGATTTGCCATTTTATATACATCGTACATATAATGCAGGCTCCTCCGATCGTCCACTTAAGATAGGTATGCACTTGTTTTTATCTTTGGCAAAAGGTTGCCATTGCTATTCCAAGTCGATCAGCAAGTTGGTTGGATGGTTGGTCGATGGTTGGATATCTTTGCTCTCCAGTTGCATGGCTCACCACTTTGCATGATTTTGAAAAATAATACGCATGGCGTGCCACCAGGTAATAAGCATCGAAAGGCGGTGTCGGCCAGGCGTCCTCCAATGGAAGAGAAGTTGGCTATCGAGCACTGTTGCCATTTTGTAGTAGCCACGGAGTGTATTTGTGTCCATTTGTACATTTCGTTTTGTTGAGGGTTTTAAGGTGGTGGCTGGTCTTGGTGGTAGCTGCTGCTCAGAAGGCAAATTGTTAGATTGCCTGTCAGTAAAACGCTAATTTATGCCAAGAGCATTTGATATACATATATCATCACCATATATATGAATATGGTGAACCTTCATTATGCAGAGGGGATGGAGTGTTCAAATAATACCTAAATATGCAATACGAATTTTTTATTTTCCATTTTTTTTTTTTTTCATACAATGTTTTGGATTTCGAAGGAAACTGGCCGTCGCGTCGCCGACGCCGCCAACGGAATAACTTATAATTGCACACAAACAAAAATTTTAAAATTTCGATTCAAAATGGTGGCCTAAAAGGAAGTACTTATAGTTGGTTGTTCTTCTGGTCGTTCTGGTGAAGAAAGGAGTAGGTATATATTCTTCGAAGGAAATTATTTAAAATTGTTTCTTTTTTCTCGTTTTCCAAGCTATAGTTTTGCTACTGCTGCTGCTGGTGCAAGTGCTTGATGTTTTGCTGCAATTATGGCTGTATCAAATAATTTTCTTTATTAGCATTTATAGATTTAATGAATGCGGGCTGGTCGGCCTGGTCTTATTTTTTTTACTGCACAGAATGCGGTAATTGCCCCAATTAAATGCAATAAAAATTTGTTGAAATTATTTAAACAAGTTTTGTGGAACTGTTGTTAATTGCGGTAGCTCTTACATGTAGTATGGCGTTCCTTAAGCTTTTATAAATTGCGTTTTATTAAATTGTTAGATATAGGTATGAATTATGGCAAAAATAAGTATACGACCAATGTACCAGGTAGTTACAGATATACGTAAATTAAGTCTAACTTTGTATATGTACTTATATAACACTCACACACACAGAGGTATCTTTAGGTATTTTATTTATGTTTACTTATTTTGATTTTTATTTAAAATTTGGCTAGGCTATGCAAATAATACCTGTCACATGTGTCTTAATTAATTGAAAACGTCTGGTTTTTAGTTTCTTAAATGCTTCAACTAGCTAAATTGCATTCCAATATTCCATGTAGGAACCTAAACTCTATATCTTTTCATATTTTTTCTTGTTATCGTAAAATTGTAATACTTATATGTATTTGATTGTTTAAAAGGAAATGCCTACCAGACCAGGCCTGTTCAGAAATGTTAACGTACTATAGAGCATATTAAGCGGGTTACAAGGTACCAAGAATCTGCTGAAATAACATGGGGTAGGTTCTTGTACCAAATCAATTTCAAAAAAAGCCTCGATCCAGTTGGGGCAAAATGCCCCATCCCACATAAATACCAAGTACTTAAATACAGCAACACTACGTGCGGGATGACCTTACTAAAGTCATGCCAAAGTCGTACATAATTTTATTTCTCGGGTATAAAACCGAAGATTGAAAAATCGGCTCTTTATTTATTTATTTATTTATTCATTCATCTATCGAGCTTCCTCTTACAGATTGCTTAAATTTAATATAATGGTGTTATATTTGAAACTTAAATACATTTCTTTCCAGACTTAAATCTAAACTAAAATGTAATTCATTATAAGTTCGCATACATCTTGAGAATGGTTCATTAGAGCCATAATTATATCTGTGCAAGGGAATATAAAATAATTTTCTTGCTCTGAAATTTCTTCCTGGAACATAGATATTTGAAAAATTCAGTAAAACGGGGCATTTTATATGATATGACAATATGTCATAAACAAACATAAAACAATTTACAAGGCGACGGTTTTTGAAAACCAATTAAGGCACATCTGGTGGAGTATCTTGGCATTTCCGGCAAATTCCATTTTAACTGTCTTACTAAAAATCGCGTAAAAGATTTTTTTACTTTCTCTATTCTATTTTTTGAAACTGTGTAGCAAGGATCCCAAACAACTGAAGCGTATTCCAAATGTGGGTGGACAAGCGCTGTATAAACTGCTTTAATCGGGTAAGGATTTGAAAATTCTGAGCAATTTCTTTTGAGAAAATCTAGCATTGAATTTGCCTTTGCTATGGCTAAATCCATATGTAGTGAGAAACTTAACTTTTCGTCAAACACTAACCCAAGATCTTTCACTTCTGATAGTCTATTCAAAGCAGTATTTGAAATACTACAATTATATAAAATATTTCTATGTGACCTAAAAAATGAAAAAGTACTACATTTTTTAAGATTGAGTTTAAAATCATCTGCAAATAATAAACCTGTTGTATATTCCAGCAGTAAAGGCAATTCATTAACATAAACCAAAAACAACAAAGGTCCAAGATGGCTGCCTTGAAGAACAGCAGATGAAACAGAAATTACCTTCGACATATAGTCGCAAATTTTAACTATTTGTTTTCTGTTGCTTAAGTAACTGGAAATCCACTTCAGGAGAGCTGAATGAAAACCAAAATGTCTGAGTTTTTTTTTATAAGAAGTGTTATACAAAGGCTATTAAAAGCTTTTTGAAAATCTGTATACATAACATCCACTTGAAGACCTGATTCAAGGGCATCAGAAACATATTTTGTGAACAAAGATTATTTCGTAGTAGTTGATCTACTACTCAAAATCCCATGTTGAAATGGAGATATCTGCTCTTTTATATAAAAATAAATTTTCTGTTTCACAATAAGCTCAAAGAGTTTTGGTATAGCAGAGATATTTTCTATTTTATGCTTTTGACCTGCTTTAAAAATAGGGGTTATATAAGAAAATTTCCAATCATCTAGAAAAATTCCACTTGAAAGGGACATATTGAAGATTTTTTGAGTGGCTCTACTAGCGAAAAACATTGTTTTATTAAAAAAGGGGGAATACCATCTGGTCCAGGGCTTAAATTCGAACTGAAATTCAAAATACCTTCTTTGATATCTTCAATAGATAAAAATAGACATCCAAGATTCATATTTGAAAACGAATTTACCTCATCATCAGTGTCAGGAATAATATATAGTATAGTATGATCCCTATACACAGTTTCAAAAAAGCTTGCAAATAAATCACAAGTTGTTATCGAATTTGTTAGCAACTGTTTTGAAAAATTATTAGGTACCACCAAAATAAAAAAATATTTTCTGCTAAAGTATTAAATAAAAATAATTTATAAATCTAAAAAAAAAAAATAAACAAAATCATTTTAGAAATCGACGTTATTTGATTCAATTAAAAGAAAAATAAACTAGATTATGTTCTTACAAATGTATGCCTATAAAGGTTTATTGTTGATAGTTTTACCTTCAAAAGAAATTTTTTATATTGTTCCATTGAATTGCAAATGTGTTTCCCGATAATATTTTTAGTAGTAAGTTATAACCCAGCAAACATTTCTCTGAAGGTTCAGATTTTGTTCACCAAAAATGAAGAATAATATTTGTGAAACTTTGAGTGCATGAATTATGAATGAACAGAAAGGTCCTACAAATTCTTACGGAGTAGATGCAAAGATCCATGTGTCAAACAAAGGAAAAAAAAAACAACACTCAGTGTTCATTCATTTTTTTCATATCTAAATATGAGTGTGTACAAAAAAAAAATCTAAAAAAAATATCTTCTTGGTGAATCCTTTATATGGAGATCCATTTTTTGTATCCTTATTCTTATTACAAGAGGGTTATTATAACTGGACATTGTCACGCCAAATGTTTTATTTGGATTGTCAATATCATCTTGAAAAAGTTATTGATAAGAACGTTATTGATAAAGTGCAAAAAAAACTGATTTACAACAATACACAAACATTTACGGCCATATTATTGACTTTCTTTTAAGCTAGTTTTACTGAAAAACTACTTCAAGAGGGGTTTCGATTTTTAAGTATTTCAAAAACAATTATTGATTTGATTTAGATGTTAAAATATGTATGAATATTTTTATTTAGATGTCAAAGTAATAAAAGTTTATGAAAAACTTAAAACTCGAAATCCCTATAGAACTGGTTTTTTTTCGCAAAATTAGCTTTGAAGAAAGTCCATAATATGGCCGTTAGACAGTGTAAAAAAAAACAACTACATATAAATACTTGAAAAACAGAAAAATTAAGAAATATAGATATAAAAGTAGTTTTTCTATCATCCCATTAGCAAACATTTTGATTCTAAAATCAATCAAAAATGGATCAGAAAAAAGAATTCACTTAGGATTCAATTTGAATCCTTTTACCTGGGCAGACACCGATATAAATCCAAAATTCTTCATTTAAATAAACGTTTATACGGCTCCTATACATATGTACACATATTTAAGTGATCATTTCATGAACCTTTTCTGGAATCAATTGAATACAAATTATTCCAATGTAATTCATTTAAGTAAAGGAATTTCAAGTAGGTAAACTTTTTGTATAATAATTTTATATTTCCATAAATAACAGATCTCTACATATAAATCTTCTGATTTTTTTTATTTAATTTTGAGAATACCTGTAAATGCTGTTTATTAAAACACACAATTAAATAAATAGAATATGTATGTATTATGAAGGTAAAAAAATTGCATATAAGAAATTTCGTGCAGCATTATAGCTTCTATTGCTTTGGAGTTAATTTCAACAAAATTAATTTCCCAAAGGGTTGACTATTACAATTTTGTTCCATTTTCAATATGAAAACATTATATTAAATCAATTAAAGAAGCCATTGAACGGTGAGAGTCAGCGTTTTCATTTCTGTTATTGAAATTCAAATAATTGAAAAAAGCATGACAACTAATATGTAATATTATAACTAAAATATTAGGTTTTCATATCTACTGGCCACCGCAAAATTGGAGTTAAAATGCCGTGACATTAAATTTTTTTTTTAGTTATTTTCCTATGGAAGAAGTAAACACGAATTACACGATCCCATCAACCATTACAACAATGCTTTATGTGCATTCTGCGAATGTAGAAATAATGATACATCTGTTTTTAACTATTGTGAAACCGCCTAGAAGCATATTATTAACCCTTCCGCATAATTATAATATATACTTCAGTAGGAGGATATGCAAGCCAACCCCTAAGGCCTTAAAGAACGCCCTCTCTAGGTTTTTTGTTATTAAACTTTATAAAAGAAAACGTTACAAAATATTATATAATATTATGTACATTATTTGTGTTCTCTTTTCTTGACCGTTAATCATAAATTTTATCTTGCGTAATGAGATAAACATTCGATTAAAAACCTAGCCTATATGTACTTATAGTTTTTATATGTATACTAGCTGACCCGGCGAACTTCGTTGCACCTATAACTGATTAAATTATTAATGTTCCTTTCACGACTTTTCGACTTTTCCGGGTTAATTTTCCATTTTTAATCTACGTAATGTGTTTGTCTGGTTCAATACAAATCCAACAAAAAATACCCATCCAAATTACATGAGTTATGCGCGTAAGAAAAAAAAACTAATTCAGAAAGTTTGAAATTTCAGGATGTTTTTATGATTTTCTGACTTTGCCGTTCAAATTTTAAAATTTTCGGCTTCGTTGTGTGTTAATCTGGTTCATTACAAATCCAGCAAAAAAATCAACCATATCGAAAGATTTTTAGCCGAGTTATGCGCGTACAAACTCTAAAAGAAATTCATATGTTTTCATGATTTTCTGACTGCCGGTTGAATTATCTAATTTTTGCTCAAATTTTTCAATTTTGGGCTCCGTTGTGTGTTAATCTGTTTCAATACAAATTTAGTAAAAAAATCCTCAACCAAATTGGAAGATGTTTGGCCGAACTATGCGCGTATACAAACACAATTTCATTTTAAGGTGTTTTCACGATTTTTCGAATTTTTGTGTCTAATTTCCTGATTTCCGGTTAAATTTTCAAATTTTCGGCTCCGTTATGTGTTAATCTATGGGTCAATATAAATCCAATACAAAAATCTCTAGCCAAATCGGATGATGTTTATAGCTGAGTTATACGCGATTACACTGATTCAAAAAAATTAAAATGTCTCCGATTTTTAATGCCACTCTAGCTTTTTAGTTAGAGTTTAGTGAAATAATAAGCCTGGTAAAATTTCAGCTATTTAGATTAATATTTAGAGTCGCTCATCTCTAATTTCTTTTTTCCATACCAATTGTATGCGAAGTTTTCTTTTGCTTGCTTCTTTTTTTTATAATTTTACAATCGGTTATCGTTCGGAAATGATTGAGACGTATTCTTAAAGGAAATTATTTTTTTTTAAATATGTCCTTGACTAATTACACTGGTCGACAAGGTTTTTGTTACAGAAACCAAACTATACTTTTGTAAAGGTTTTTGGGGTGCTGAATTCGAATCTGAAGTCAGAAATATTCTATCACGTCACGTTTTTGAGATATTCCCGTTTGAAAATAAAAAAAAATCGGTTTTTCGCTGTTTTCGAGGTAACGTTAAACCGTGAGGTAATTTGTTTCAACATAATTTGTAACGGTTTCTGAAAGCACTAAATTTCTTTTTTTTAATTCTATTCAAACCTCTCCGATATCTCTTCTCTAACCCTAGAAATCTTGATTTAGTTGTAAGCCTTTATCCTATAAAATTTGAAAAGTCGATAGGAGCAGATCATGCCATAGAACGACCTACCCTCATCGAGGTACAAGATAATAAGTATACAGTTTTGTAGGTGGTGTCTAACCAAACATTTTGCGTAAGAGATGCCTAGCGTAAAGTGGTCAAGACATAGGGTTGCCACGCTTTAAAGGTCAATTTTCGGCTTTTTACAATTATCTGTCACAGCTCATAGGTTAAGGTACTATATTCTGAAAAATGTTAGTATTATCGTACTTGTTATAAATGTATCTTTAAGCTGATACTATTTTTAATGAAAATATTAATGCCCATTAAATGGGAAAAATCAAAAACCACCAAAAAATTAATGAAAAAAATGTATATTATTCGAAAATATATTTAACTAAAAAGAAAGCGTTAATAAAAAAATTTGGCAAACACGTGTCAATTTAATTTTTATCTGCTTTTTAAAAATATAAAATTTATTTCCAAAAAGCATCACTCTGATTTATGGTAATTTTTTTCTCTAACGTCTATTTTTCATAATTTTACTTCTAAACGTTCATATCTCGACTTTTAGATTTTTTACATTTTTTGTATATCCATCACTTTTTTATATTGATATTATCTATCGATTTAAAAAAAGAATTAACACTTTATCATTTTTTGTTCAGAAAATAGATTCTAGACTTGTATCTTTGTTTACCCTAATTTACCCTGCTGAAATTACGATTTTTAAGAAACCAAGTATTTGAATATTTTTAAATAAAATTTCCTTTTACATGGTATTTTCTGTACGTCGTTAGAACTTACCGTCTAAGCTGTGTCAGATAGTTGTAAGAACCCGAAAATTGACCTTTAAAGCGTGGCAACCCTATGTCTTAACCACTTTACGCTAGGCATCTCTTACGCAAAATGTTTGGTTAGACACCATCTACAAAACTGTATACTTATTATCTTGTACCTCGATGAGGGTAGGTCGTTCTATGGCATGATCTGCTCCTATCGACTTTTCAAATTTTATAGGATAAAGGCTTACAACTAAATCAAGAGTTCTCGGGTTAGAGAAGAGATATCGGAGAGGTTTGAATAGAATTAAAAAAAAGAAATTTAGTGCTTTCAGAAACCGTTACAAATTATGTTGAAACAAATTACCTCACGGTTTAACGTTACCTCGAAAACAGCGAAAAACCGATTTTTTTTATTTTCAAACGGGAATATCTCAAAAACGTGACGTGATAGAATATTTCTGACTTCAGATTCAAATTCAGCACACCAAAAACCTTTGGAAAAATATTGTTTGGTTTTTGTAACAAAAAAATAATTTAATTTTGTTGACCAGTGTTATTTAATTACAGCACTCCTTCCAAAGTTATTAAAGTTTAAAGTGGATGGTTAGTTCCATAGTTTTTTGGATTCCAATTACATCCAATACTTAGGACGAACTTTTTCAGAGATAATCATGTTTAAATAATGTTATTGCAAGTGGTAAACAATGGAATGGAATGGAATGGAATGGAATGGAATGGAATGGAATGGAATGGGTAGTTAACCAAAATTGTTATCAAGTAATCCTTTATATGAGTTAGTAATCATAGAAATCGATATAATCATTTCATTTAATTTCGTTTGATTATATAGCGTTATTTAATAAGAACATGTGAAAGTCATGACATAGATTAAATTAATTGTGAAGAACCTAGCCTTTGTCCACTAAAAATTTTCAATATAGGCCTTATGGGAGAGCTTTATTCATAATACAAGTGCCTGTTGCTGCTCGCATGGCAGCCAACTAGCTTAGTTGGAGCTTTAGGTACTTTCCTTAAAAGGCTTTAGGTACTTTTCTTATAAAGGCCAACCATGAATTCCGAATATTGTGGTTCCCTTCCTATCAAAGATATTACCACAAAATTCGGATGCCACTTTTCATGACCTCTGAATTTTATTACACTTTTGCTAAAACAACAGCTATGATACTTGATTTTCGATAGTTGTAGTACAAATCTATTATCATTTATCAGACGGGACTTAATAGGTATAAATAAGGTGAGACTTCCGGCAAGATAAATCCAATTAAATTAAAAAAATCAAGTAAAACTGTATTAGATTCAACTAGCCAAGCTCGTTCCATTGAAAATTCCAGCTAACAGTACTCATGAGTACTTCGCCATCTCCAAAAGAAGGGAAGGGGACAAGATCCCGAATCCCAAAATCCCGAATGGCAGTAAATAAGAATCCCTAATCCCATAATCCCGATAGCCCAAAATACCGAATGGAAAAAATCCCGAAAATCAAAATCCTGAATGCCAAAAACCCGAATGCCAAAAAATCCCGAATGCATTCGGGATTGAATTCCGAATTTCAATACAATCTTTAGGACTATTTCAATACTTTTAAAGAAATAAAACTGTTTTATATGTTTAAAATCCACTTTTTCCATATCAAAATATTAATTATTTTATGAAATTTAAATATAGAAATCAACTAGTATCTACAAATAAGAAGAAAATCAAACATTAACAATTTAAAAAAAAAACTATATTTTGAGGGCTAGAATCAAGCACGCAATTTTAAATATACCCAACAAAAGTACTGTAGCCCGTGGCGTAATGGTTAGTGCGATGGACTGTCACGCCAGAGGTCTGGGTTCAATACCAGCCGCTTCCACCTTAAGTTTTTTTCCGGGCTACTACCTCTTGCGAGGAAGTGGCAAATCCTCCAAGAGTATCTCCTGTCATAGAAAAGTGCCGCTCACCAGCCGTTCGGATTCGGCAATAAACTGTAGGTCCCCTTCATTCCTACAGACACGCACACAGGAATCGTTGAGAGTTGTAAATCACTAGGCCCTAGTTCTTCATGAGCCGTTGTGCCACCAAATGTATTTATTTATTTATAATAAAAGTACTGAGCTATTCGGGATTTTAGCATTCGGGATTTTGGCATTCGGGATTCTTTCATTCGGGATTTTGTCATTCGGGATTTTGGCATTCGGGATTTTAGGCACATTCGGGATTTCGTACCCAAACTTCAAAAGAACCCGATGATGAAAATAATTTAAAAATGCGTTTGCTACACAATCCATTTAAATTTCCTTTTAAAAATGGTCAGTGCGTTGGGGGCTCGACTGTTCACCTCCTATCTTAAATCAGTCATATTTTCAACAATTCCTTGCGAGGAAGTGACAAATCCTCCAAGAGCATCTGTCTTCATTAAAATTTGTAAGTCAATTTACAAGTACAAGTTGTAGCACCTCCAATTTGTTTTTATATTTTTATTTCAAACTACAATCATAAAAAATAATTATCTAATAAATCTCTTTAAATGTTAGATGAAACTATAATTACAAATTATAATTAGCAATAATTATATCGTTAAACCTAAAAGCACAATATAAAATCAAAGGGGGTCTAGCATAGCTATTTCCATTTTGAAACACTGATTAACATTTTTTATTTATTTTTTTCAAAAAGGGCAGTAGAACAAAAAATTAGCATAGTTATTAGGCAGGTGAAAAGACCACCAAGTATCCAGCATTTAATTTGGTTTTTTACTGCTCATAATTACATACTGAGTTTAGAGTGCACAAATTGTTAAAAACAAAATGATGGTAAGATTATGTTTTCCACAAACTAAGCAACTTTTTTTTTCCTGATTAAAGGAAAATTTCAAAACTGAAAAATGTTGATCTAAATTGAAGCCAAATAAACAAATTCTTACTCGGGTCATTTATAGTTTTTGGGAGTGTACAGAAAAACGCTCACTGTATAATTAAAGTGCAGATGTTTAGTCCCGATCCTAAATGAATGATTGTATTGGATTTCAATGAAAGAACTCGCGTGGCACAATAATAAAATGTTTCAAATAAAAATAAAATAATTGTCCTTAACAGGAACTTATAGGAATTAGCATTTAATAACGTTCACAACACAGTTATTCTCTTCTATTTGAAAATGGTTCTTAACATCCCTTTCAATTCATGTTATTTTTTGTAGGTGGATCAATGTGGGAGTGTCTGCTCATTCGGATTAGACATTTTCTGAAGGGTGAACAATTCTAATTGAATGAATCAGGGATTGAAAAATCACCGTGTCGCATGCCATAGAATTTACAAATCCATAGACTGAGTCTGTCCCTCATTGTACACACTTCCGTTTTTAAAATGCTATCGAAATTCTTCAAGTAGTAAAACAGTTAAGTATTCAAACAGTTATTGAGATCTGTTGTAGGCGAGAACATCACATTTTCAGTTGGCTACAAACCAATTATCGTAAATTTAAATTAATTTAAGGATCTTCTAATTGCTCTTTTAAAAATGATAAAATTGCGTTTATAGGCGTTTTACCTGATGGCAAAATCAAATTGGATTTGTTAATAATTTTAAACGCACACATTGGAAACAAATCATTATATGTATATTTTTGAAATTATAGGCGCGAAGACATATATGTGCATATATGGATCTTTATTTTTAATTGTTAAGATTACAACTGCAAAAATAATTATAAGTAGCAAATTTTAGATTAAAAAAATATATAGCATCAAATAAATGAGGTTAATAGTTAAAATAAACATTTAGTTCTCATTTATATGAAAAAAAAATTGTTAAGCCAGTTAATACATCTGAGTTCATATATGTATATGTATTGGAATTATTGAAATTCTGAAGTTAAATTTTGTTTAAAAAGTATTTTTATTTTCAAAAAAAAAGTGAAACATCACGAAATGATACATAATATTAGGATGGAAGGTAATCAAATATTTTCCAATCTCTTTTTCTCCAAAATGGTCTAATTTGTTGATTAGTAAGTTTTAAGCCGATATTTTAACAAGCCACAGATAAATTTTAAAATATAATAAGTTGTGTAAAGACTTTCAAATAAAATTCTTTTTTTTTAAGAGTATTTACTCTTTTTCTTTTTATTCAAATCATAACACAAGTCGGAGACAAGAAACAAAACATGATTAAAAAACAAATCTTTCTAGGGTGTTTTATTTCAACTGAAATTCATTTGTATGAACTCGTATCTCATATAACAGAACACCAGTTAACAAATTTAATTATTCATATATTTAAATACATAGTGAATAAAATTGGCGGTACATATACTTACATACGAGTGTATGTATACAATATTATCATAAAGCTGATCGATTGTAGATTTTTTTACAAACAAACAACCATTAATTAAATGGAACGTAACAAAACAAAATTCTAGGGAAACCTCCTCGCAAGTTTGCTGATCAGCTCTTTTGTATTGAAAAATGTGACATGTACATAAAGTACAATACTGATTTAGATTTAGATTAGATTAGATTTTATTTCTCTATAAATGTTAGGTACTACAATATTCACAATCATTAAAGGATGGCTCTGCCGTCTGGCTGATTGACAACTTATCATAAAATACAAAATTTATAACTAACAATTCAATTTCATTTAACAAATTAAAAAAAAAAAATCAAAAATTTTCACTTAAGATTCTGCTTCGATAGTTTAGCGCAGTTTTACAAAATTTAAACATTTTGGGAACATCTAATTCATTGAGATAATTTATAATAACCTCGTCAGATAAAAAATCTCTTCCAAATACATGTCTTCTAGTTTCTCTGAGTACGGGGCATCTCCCAAGAAAATGAAAAATGTCTTCTCTTTTTGCCAAATTACACTGACCGACTCTTTAGAGTATGGTACGACCAAAATTACTCGGAACTAAAGAAAATTGAAGCCGGTGTACCACAGGGAAGTGTCCTAGGACCAACCCTGTATCTGTTATATGCAAGGGATATTCCAGTGGACACCTTTGCTGATGATACTGCAATATTGGTGCCAGATAAATCCACTACGAAGGCTACACAAAAATTGCTAAATGCAGTCGATAAAGTAAGTGATTGGACGCAAAAATGGCGTATCAAATTAAACCAAACAAAATCGACGCATATTAACTTTACAAACAAAATCAATCATAAACAATGTTAAAATTTTTATAAACAGTACAGCAGTACCTTACTCCAATACCACCAAAAAAAATACTTTGGAATGACTTTGGATGCAAAGCTTAAATGGAAAGAGCACATGAAAAAGAAAAGAGAAGAACTTTCTTGAAGTACAGAAAAATATACTGGGTTACTACGAAAGGACTCTGGACCTATCTATCCAGAAAAAATTAATGTTATATAAGCAAGTAGTGAAATCCGTTTGGACATATGGCATCCAACTATGGGGCTGTACAAAAAAAAAAACAAATGCTGAACCCATCCAAAAACTCCAAAGCAAGGTCCTTCGTGGAATAATTAACGCCCCCCGTGTATATAAGAAATAGCGATCTACATCTTGACCTTCAAATTGAAACGGTTATGGAAGTGGTTAAAAAAAACGCTGTATCACACAATCAGCGACTGCAAAGTCATACCAACTCCGAAATGGAGACCGTCTTAACCCAGCGTCTCCATTAGCAATTTTCGAGGCAATAAATTGCTTCCCTTATTGCCATTGCCTTGAAAATTTCCAATGGAGACGCTTGGCAATGGCAATGGCAATATTGCCTGAAAGATGAAAGTCAATTATTGATTTCCATCAACCAGGCAATAAATTTTGACGTTTCGTCTTTTACAAAATGGTTTCTTCATGATTTAGAATAATTTCTCCTTCATTTTGAAACAAAAAGTGAATATATGAAAAGAAGTGACCATAAATTAGTGAATTAAAATTTTATATTATCAAAAAACAGTAAATTTAAGCAGTTTCTGTCGCAATTTCTATATGTAAAGTTTTTGACAGCTGGAATTGCCTGGCCATGAAATGCCACCCAAGCAATTAATTGCAATCGATATTGAAATTGCCACTGCCTCAAATATTGCCAATGGAGCCACAGCGTAAATGTACGAAACAATGTTCCGAGATTAAGAAGAACCAAGCCTCATGAGCTGATGGTCTAAAGCTATGGGAAAGTGTTATAAGTTTAATCTTCCCCCAATGTAATATATAAATTAAGAAAGTAAAATCATTTGTCGATCTTTCATAGATTGGTCCTGATTCACCGGTGGTTTTAGTGCGGTAAGAGTCCTACACTACTTGGTACCGATTCTTACCGAGTGTATTTTGCAGATTTCCATCGGATAAAAAAAAAAAATTTTAAAATCCAAAATCTTGAGATTTAGAAAATACGATAACAAATTTTAGAATCCGGGTGGAAATGGTGCAGTGGATGTAGTGCTTGACAGCTAACTTGGAGCTGCAGGTTCCAGTCTCAATCTAGACGGAATTGTTCTCTATGGTTAAAACTGGACGGCACTTGTGGGATTCCAAAACATAACTAAACAGCAACTTTCCACAGAGTTAACACATATTATTTTTTTCTTCTTTTCCTTCTAACTTGTGCCGTACTCCGTACATTTCAAGTTGCATTAACTGGACTTTAGGTCAGACTTTTAGAAGAGCAATAGGTTTCATAAAAAAATAAATATTCCACGATATGAACTACAATAGTCATTAGCAAGGCCGATTATAGGCCTGGATTGAGGAGTCAGTCGACACGAGACCTCCAATACTTTCAAATATTTTTTGATTTGAATTAAAAGAAATAAACCACGTCATGTAGGTAATTGAATTTGAGTAATTTATGTTTTTGTCAATTAAAAATTTTAATCAAAATAATATCGGATTTTTATAGAAGAGAGATCTAATACAATCATTTTTTACTTTGGCAGGGGGGTCTATCTCGACCCGTTTAGAAGGTAGGGGCAATTTTAGAAAAACAAAAATGACTTAAAATGAAAAAAAATATTAAAAAACAATGGCAACACTTAAAGTGAAGTACTATACCGAATTTGAAAGCCGGAAATGTGTACTCAAATCATATGTTTAGATTAAATTATTTAAGGCAATAGTTTTTAAAAAATTCGCATGCAAACTCAAAATTTTAATAAAAAAAATAAGAAAATAAATGTTTAGACTAATTTTTTTTTTTCAAAATTTTGAAATGAAGTGCTAATGCGTATATCAATTCTAAATCGAGCACAAAAACCGACTTACTTTATTGTAAGTGTTTGCCGTTGGTTTTTAATATTTTTTTTTTTCGTTTTAAGTATTTTTTTTCTAAAACTGCCCCTACCTCCTAAGCGGGGCGAGATAGACCCCCACCTCCTATAGTAAAAAGTGCTTGTTTTTGACCCCTCTATAAAAAAAACCGTTATCAGTTTTTGGCACCTGAGTTATCGTACTCGTGTCCAATCGTACTCTGTTTTGTGATCTGTCAGTATTGTTATTAATGGTCAATGCTGAAATTTGGCCAAATTGGTTCCGTTGTTAAACAAACAAAAACAAAATGTCGCTTACCATCCCTTTGTTTGTCTCTGACGATAATTTAGTGGAAAGGCTTCGATATAACATTTAATCCTAATTGCATATATTTGTAATGATTAAAGCCCAAGTCAAGTCCAGACAACAATAAGAATGTAGTCAAAAGCCAATGATCATTAAAATATCAGATCATTGCTGTAGAACAAATCAATTCAATAATCAAGCAGCTCATTAGGTTACGATTGAAGACGACACGCGACGATCGTTTAGCGAACTAATTATTTTGGCGAACTAATTATGCTAGGCACATTAGTTGTGTATAGCTTTCGCAACTTTTGTTTCACACTGAATCAAATCAAATGTGCATAACTTTAGGTAAATCATATTTGTCTTCTGTATTAGTTGAACTTTATAACAAATCACGAACTGAAAACCAACACACGGTCTTATATTTTGTATAGACTCATATTTAATTTCCTCCTACACATAAATTCCAATTATCTTCTTCATTTTTAGTTTTATAAGTATTTGCATCGTCTTCGTTATTCAAGGTCGGACTGACGCGACGCAGTCCCATAGGTAAATTCCAAAGACGCAAAATCACGTACAGAACATTATCGAAAATTATAGCAATTATAGAATGAATTGGGTGCGCATTGTGCCTTGAAACAATCACTGAAACTGAACTAATTCACAATGCGACTGATAAATAGCCAAACTATAATTTTGAAGACCATTAAATTTGATTGGTGTATTAATTTCCCAGCATAGATTGACTGTGTAGCCAGAAATGTACCGTAAACTTTCAAATATTATAAAGAATTTAAACGAGCTAAAATGCTTTCTTCGAAGATGTTTTTAAAGTTACTGATGGTCAATCATTTTTTGTATCGAACTCAATTTAATTTTGTATAGGGATATATTGATTTGAAAAAATGGACTGGATACACAAATAATTAAATAGATGTTGTACAAATGATGGGAGCATTAAATTACCTATTATACAATTTCCTGAAAATGTATGTTTGCTTTCATGGGAACTGTTGGTAGGTTTTAGCAGAGAACCAATCTGTGTACTAAAAGCTCACATTCCTGCACCACTTTTTGATGTGTTTTATGTATAAAATGTTGAACAGTATAATATGTACCTATAAACTAAGCACTATTAGAATCATTCTGATAATTATGCCTAGACAATTTTGATAATTTCGTAAAAAGTATAATAATATATGAAGAAATAGAATTGAACTTTTCTCAACGTGCATTATTTATTGCAACTTTCTTAAATGTTTATTCAGAAAAAAAAGTTCTTCAAAATGAATCGCATACAGTGTGACAAAAAGCTAGAGCGTATATGTTGAGTCAAGACAAGAAAAAAATCGCATGGGTAATTTTCTAAAATATTGACTTAAAACAGAACAAAATTAAAAAAAAAACAACGATAACGTTTACGATGCCATGCTATTATTTTTGTGTAAAGCCAGAAATCTCTTATTTTATTTTGTTTTAAAATAAAGTTGTTTTATTGAAAAGATTTTGAAAAATTAATTTTCAAACTCAAAATTTTGAGAAAAAAAAATTTAAATTTTGTGTTCAAACTGTTTTTGTTTTAAATTTTGTTCAAGATTTTTTGTGAAGCCAGAAATCTCTTCTTTTATCTTCTTTTTTTAAATAAGGTTATTTTAATGAACATTTTTTCAAAAATTGATTTTGATTAAAAAATTGTGTTCAAACCGATTTTGTTTAAAATTTTATGTAATTAAGCAGAATCTTACCAATAAATACTTTACCCTCGTTAACCCACATGTCCTTGAATCTATGTACTCGTACAATACCACCAATTACCACCAAAGTTGCTGTGGAATACAAAATATAGATTTGTTTGCGGTTGTTCGGTTTTTTATTAGTAACATCAAATAAAGAAATAAAAAAATAGCGATTAAAGCTTGTGAGTATAGCGAAAATTAATGAATGTATAAATAAATATAATTTCAGTTAAATTTATGAGACAATTTTCGGTATGGAAAAGGAAGAGGACTAGGTAGGTACTTTGAAATATGTCTCCTATGCACTGGTCGACTGATTTCTTTATTAAAAAACTACAGATATAATAGAGATCAGCGCTTCGATAAAATTATATATATTCGAAAGAATTAGATATAAACAAAAATAATTTGGGTGAAAGACAAATGAATAAGTAGGTGAAAAAATCAAAAAGAAGGATCGAGAATGTTTTGAAATGAAATTGATTGCACAAGAAGTCTAAGTAAGGCTGAGTTCCAAAATGTGTAAAAAATATGTTCTGATGCGGTAGTAGTACATTTTGTATACGCATCAGCAACGAAAACTTGATGCTTTGTAAAAATTTCACTTTTGTTGTCTAAGTTTGACGTTTCGGAACGCAAAATCAAAACAGACTTCCCAGGCGATTTTATTCTTTAAAAAAAAAAATTTAATCAAAGCAGCCAAATTTTTTTTTAACTTACGCAGTTATTGCGCATCATAGACTTTACGGATGCATTTTGGATAACTTGCTACATTGTCATAATTTTTTCGTTTGAGTTTTGGAACTTATTACTTTGCAGCAAATGCGCATCTGACGCATTTTGGAATTTAGCCTAAGTCTTAAGTACCTACATATTTTCGGTATTTGCAACAAAGTATTTTTGAAGAAGTTACTACCTCAATCAACTGATAAAATCGCTCTTGAAGTTGGCCTACCCGTTGAAAAATATATAGCCCATCACCGTCCATTTTTACTACTTGTTTCTTGTAAGCAATTGCATTTTTTAATCCAATCAAAAGTATATTTTTTGGAAACCTAAATGTCATATGCGTTAGGTTATTTCTTAACAGAAATGGGTATTTTATCGGGCATTAAAAAGTAAACGAAGCATACCAAAAACTTTTTTTGGTATCCGCCTCAATCATTTTGACATACTTTTTTTTCGCAGAGAAACTGTAAACTAGGCTTTAATAAACAAAAATTAAATAAATTACAGTTGCTTTTTTTTATTCAAAAAAAAATAGCTGAAATGAGGAAACTAGATGAAAATACTTTTTCTGTAATTTCCGAAATTAACTCATTTCGACTCTAATGAAAACGCATTATAAGGATACAGCAATCGAAGTACATATCGAAATATTTATCTAGGTTCGTTTTTTCGTGAACCCGAAAGAAATTGAACGAACGTGATTTTTCTGTAAAAACGTCGCTTATTCTCCCAGTAATTGCGAACCCTGAAAAAAACACAAAAGGCATGACTTGCATTGAAATGTCATTTCATGTATGTATAACTTTTCAAGCTTTCGCGGTGGTTCATAATCATAATTATTAATATGTATTACTTTCGGATCAGCCGCGTAATTGAAATTTTTGAGTGCAATTTTGTACTCACCCCGAACATTGGCATTAAATTGCATTGAACGTGGTTCCCGGGAAACTCTTATTTTCTTATTTATTTAACAGGCTTTTAAATCTTAAAATAACGTTAGTTCCATACAAAATACGCCATTTAAAAATTTAAAAGCTATCCTATCAATATTATAAATTGTGAAAGTTTGTTTGTCTGTCTGTTTGTTCGCACATATAATTTTTTTTTCTTTGACTAATCTACAAAAAAATAGTTAAAACATATAAAAAAGTGATTTAAATGGAAAATGAAAAAAAATTTTAACGAACGCGAAGCAAGGCAAGGTTATATTTGTGGAACCGAACCTTAACTCCTCTCCATTGGATAACCTGCGAATTTCTGCTACATAAATTTCCGTGTATAAGTAGTGTAATTACTGTTAAAACCCCTATTGTCAGTATGTCGGTTATTATTTAAATCTTCGCTATCTAACAAAGCATTAGTCTGCCATATTTTAATTAGATATTTTTGAGAACAAAATTTATAGTCATAAAGGCTCTCCCAAACCAACGCGATTATTCGGCGCGACGAACGAAAACAATAACATCACGTGGTTGCCAAACAAAACAACACGTTGGCTGAGTTCATTATTGCAACATTTTTGCACATGCAATTCATAAAATATTTATTCAATGCATTTATGAACAGAGAAACTGCTGCAAGTATGCGGCAGTTCTGCATTGCAAAAAAGACAAACAAAATAAACTATGGCAGAAATTAAAATTATTTTTCCTGCAACGCGGCAACAAAACAAAAACCACTGCAAACGTGATCGCATTTTGACTGTCATGTTGCTTTTATGAACGCAAGAGTCAACTGCTCTCATGCACAGGGAATGCTGTCCATTTTCATTTATGAACGCAAATATTTTCTGATAGAATTTTCCCCTTCTTTCAAAATAATACCCTGGGAGTTAATTAATAAGTCCCCTCCATTCCTGCAGACACGCACACCGGAATGGTTGAGAGTAAGTCACTAGGCCCTAGTTCTTCATGAGCTGTTGTGCCATCAAATTTATTTATTTATAAACAGAGGTAATGTCGGATTGCTTTAAAACAAAAAACTGAATTTTTTTTGAACAGAATCTATTTTTTTTTTCAATAAAAAAAAATTGTCCAGAAAAATCATTTTTTTTCTTCGAAACAAATCGAATTTTTTGTTCAAAGGAATTCGACATAAGTTGGATTAATAACGCGCTAAAAGAATCGCGCCGTGACGCGCGCCTTTTGTGTTAAGCCAATTTATTGGAAAGAAATGGTGCATGGCAGCACCTTGTTATTTTTGAAATTGTGGATTGTAAGTTATGGAACTCAAATTTGACATCCATCACTCTTGACAGTTCTTTTTGGTGCTTGTGCTTGTCCGGCGATTTGGTTTTCCACGTTTGGCTTTCCTGTTTCAGTGCCAGTGTTTGAATAAAAGTGGATAATATTATATTATTTAAGCTTTAAGGTATGTTATTAAATTTTAATTTGTTTAAAAAAAAGTTTAACACGTAATAAAGAATGGTAAATAAAAAACGATTGAAATACCTCTCCTAAACTATGTTCTCATTGTGAGGTTACGTGGAAAATGTAAATGGTGTAAAAAGGGGATAACATATTGCTATAGCTATGTTACTAAAACCAATAATAAATGACAAAAAATATTTATGCTCGTCCGAATAATAAGGATACACATATTTCTGTGATAAAACAAAAAAAAAATCACCTGGTATTCACCATAGTCAGGTGTACATATATGTACATAACCAAACATTTAGTATATTTAAAATTTAACACTACCACAAGACCGTATTAATAATACATATTTATTTTCACCCAATCCTTTTAGAATCATCTTTTTAAAATGCCACCTAAAAAAGCCGAGGAACCCGAGAAGAAACCTCTGATTGGTCGTGTGGGTACCAATTTGCGAGTTGGAATCGTCGGTGTGCCGAATGTTGGCAAGTCGACCTTCTTCAACGTTCTGACCAAGAGCGCTGCTCCCGCTGAGAACTTCCCTTTCTGCACCATTGATCCCAATGAAAATAAGTATATTTTTTAATAATAATATTTTTGTTTTAGTACCTATTACCATAGCTTGGACTTCATTCGTGTTTCTCCATTGATTTTTTGCTTCATCATTTACCTGCACAACTTTTGTTTATAAAAATATTTATTATGATGATTATCTTCACTTTCTACAGAGCTACAGATATGCAAAACTGTTTGCTTGGTCGAATTATTATAATTTTCTCTGCTGGCTTCTTTGTTTGGGGCAAAAGTTAAGTTATTTGCTGATGGCATACAACTTATTCCTTCCCTTCCTTTAATCGGTGAATTATATATGTATATTTTTAAATTTAAACTAAGAGGCGTGGCAAACTCTTGAAGATGCAAAACAAAAATTTCGTTTCTATAATGTGTAAAATTACCTCTTTCTGCAGCCTAGTTGGTCAAATTGAAGAGATACTCTTCTTGCTTGCTCCTCAATCGCTTGAGGCTACTAGAAGGATGGAATTACTGAAAATTGTGCTAAGGACTTTTATAATGATTTTCCATAAAAAATAATACCCATCCGTATTATATACTTCCATATGCTGCCAATCTCCTCTCATAATATGGTATCTGCGGGCATTGCATGCAAAGTTCGCCGCAAGATTAACTAGAAGTTGTAAAAATAGGCAGAGAATTTAGTCACGTTCTTTATATGGCAAAATTGAAAATCTATCATTATCAACTCAATTTCTTGCTGTTTTACATCATCATATAAATGGCATATGTATATGAAACAAATAAATACGAGTAAAAGTATTTCGAATATAAAACCATAAACCTTTTTTTTAATAACAACAGGTCTTTAAAAACTATGCTCATCTCATTATATTTATATACCTTTTGTGACTCTGAACAACGAGGTTTTCGTGACAGAAACCAAAATATACTTTCCCGAAGATTTTTGGTGTGCTAAACTCGAATCAAGTCAGAAATACTCTTTACGTCACGTTTTTGAGATATTTCTGTTTGAAAATAAAAAAAAAAAAAAAACGTGTTCTGGCTGTTTACGAGGTAACGTTATAATATGAGGTAATTTATTTCAATATAATTTGTAACGGTTTCTGAAAGCACTAATTTTCTTATTTAAATTCTGTTTATATCTGTCCGATAGCTCTTTTTTTTTTCTTCGAGAAATCGTGATTTAGTTGCATGCCTTTATCCTATAAAATTTAAAAAGTCGATCAACATTATTGTCGCCAACTCATAAGTTGTTTTGTGATTGATGGTAACATATGTACATTCCATCCTTAAAAACCGTAAAAGTCTTTTTTACATCACCTTCAGTTTTTTTGCAACAGTGAAATCAGCATCATGCACGATATGATATCATCATCATATCGTGCATTAGATTTTCACTCACTTTTCCTATCTGTGATGTCAACTTCCATCTTTTACTTTATTATTTTCTTTAATTAAAAATAACTGATATGTTGATAGTCTTTAAATGCTTGACATAATATGCAATACACATGCTACAACTTAAGATTTTTCGGTGAAGAGAAGAAAAAGAAGAAAATTACTGCTTTCAGAAACCTTTACAAATTATGTTGAAACAAATTACCTCACGTTACAACGTAATCTCGTATGTCGTTTTCTCTGGTGAACAAAATTATTTTGAGGAGGACAGATGGGTATAACTCCTACCCCAAAAGAATAAATGCCATAATGCACCTTCCAAATTTATTTTTTTTTTAGCCGAGAAAAGTTGATTTCTGGTTTTTCACGAACTAGATTCCACGAAAACTGAAGGCGCTTTAGTTTGTAACTTTTATGTTTTTTTTTTTTTTTTGCTTATTATTCTTATTAAATAAAATTCAAATCGAATCATTGGATGAAAATTAAAAAAAAAAAAACGCTTCTACCGCCTTTCCTGTTTTAGTAAGCCTTAGTATATGTTTGGCTCTTTTGTAGAAAAGAGTTGGGCCAGTAACAATGTAGAATATTATTTTTCAAAATTCTGAAAATTTTAATCAACTTTTGAACTTAATTTTTTTTTTTGCCGAAAAATTGATTAAAATACCCTGTTATATTTCTGCCAATAAAATTACCAATCTTAGTTCAAAGCAGGGTTTGGGAAATAACTATGCATAATTAGTTTTTCAAGTTTCCGAAATTTACATCAACTTTTCAATTTACTACAAATATGGAAATTGGTTTTCACTTCTAGCGTAGAAATTTTTTTTAGGTTTCTCCGCCCTGAGTAGAGCTGATGGAGCGTGCTCAGTGCTATCTCAGAAAAATGAACAGGCTAAACATGAGCTCTGTATTTTCCCTAGCTGAAGTTAAATAATTGTATTGTTTGGATGTTTTTCCATCAATCACACTCCAACAGCTGAAAAGGATTCCTATTAAATTTGTGGTTAACAGCTACATAGTTTTAAATAAAAGCATTAACATTTACAATCGAAAAACTTGAAAACTCTAATCTCAGCTCAGAAAATAAATCAAAAACTTCACTTCAATGTGTCATTCAAAATATTTGTCAACGAAACAATTGAACAATAAAACAAAGCAATTGGTATGGACCTTAAAGATATTCCATTTACGTGTGCTGTACCAAAGATATTGTGGATTGAAGATGTGATACTCGAGTTGGTAAACAAATTACCAGCAAAATTATTTGATGAGCTAAAGCCATGGGGCTCAATTATAACGCAATATCCATTTATTCATAAGTTCACTATAGCAAAGGCAATGGAAACAATAAACAAAGTTCGCAACGAAAGGACAGTTTTAAATGAGACTTTTTTCCCAACTGATTTTCGTGATAGTGAAGACAACCTTAAACAATTTATAAAACGTAAGCCTATACGCATTATGATTGCCGGTGATACAAATTCATCATTTTACGAACTCAGCCGCTTAACAGCTGCAGATTTCAAAACGTATAGTGTCACACCTGAACAATTGGTTAAACAAGAAATAATTCAAAAGACACAAATTGGTAAATGGTTACAAAATATCTTAAAAATCGGTAAAGGAGTCCCCGCTTGGGTAGTCATGAAGCTACTTGAACTCGAATTAGATAAAGAAAAGTATAGTACCAAAGGCTTAATTTTAACAGGTTTCCCGATAATTTCCAGTTTAATTACAACCATTGGGGAGCAGCATTGTATCTACAAAGATGATGAAGCTTATGGCTTGAAATCGGGTTTTATCGATCAAGATTTTATTTTCCCAGGTGGAAATGAAGATGAAATTCTTAAAAGTTGTGTGCAATGGCAGTTGGATTTTATTTATAATTTAAGTTGCCGCCCAGACTATATTATCTATCTTGACACTCACCGCTATACGCAAAAATTTGCGGAAATAATTGAAATTTTTCAAAAATTCATTCTTTTCTATTTTAGAGAAAATGTTATTCGAATAGATTGCCGGATTGGAACCGATGCCATTTTAGGTTCGATAAGAAATCGCTTCAAATATATTAACTTCAAGGTTAACTATGATTGCGTTATCATAAATGAATGTGAAAGAGCAACAATAAGCTTAAAAGAGCTCAGCGACACTGAAACCATATTACCTAACTACAAATGGTGGATTTCAAAATTTGGACGAATCTGTCCTGTGAATTTACATGAAGGCAGGTTGCGCTTGTGTGACAGTAAATTTCCAATTCGGTACTTGAGGAATATATTTGTAAGTTTTTCTCAAGAGAATCGAATACAATTTATTCAAAATCCTGGCAAGTACATGCATATTGTACCTAAATGTCGAGTTGCAGTGATTGGTCCACATAGAACAGGAAAATCAACTTTATCAAAATACTTAAGTAGATTCCTTAAAGCGGAAATTTACAGAAATCATATACTAAAAACACAAGAAACTGTCAAGCCTTCTGATCTGAAAGATGAACTTGAAGACTTCAATGAACAACTGCTCCAAGAAAGTGTAAGTTTTAAACAAAACAAAATCAACGCGTGGACTGTTTGTGTATTAGATATTCTTAACCATGTAATATCGAAAGCTTTAAATGAAGGTGAGAAAAAGCCAAAGTTTGACTTGTTTACTTCAAAAAATGCTGAAGAATACTTTCGAAACATGCAAACAAGTAGTATACTAGATAGCACTAAACGGATTGTGCGTGAGCATGTGATTTTTCAAAAGAGTTTTGAAAACATAACATCTACCGACTTTTTAAGTTGGCTTCAATTAAGGCCAAAATCAGAACTTCTATACAAGCAATACGTCATTGATTCTGCTCCATTAGCTTTACATTTTTGGGAAGATTTGCTCATCAAAGACGAACTGCCGGATTGCATTTTTTTCTTAAAAGTATCGTCCATTAAGACTTTGGTGAATTCTTATATGTCGAAACACAATAAAAGTTGTGTTAATGAAAAATATATCTGTGATAAACTGTGCTCAAAGTTTATAGACTTTAAAAATATTTTAAATGCTAATTTTGAAGTTAGTCATCCCACACACGACACCATTATACAGTCTGTTCAAACAAACTGTAAGTCATTGATCGAAGCAAGATATTCGAAGGCAATAAAATTTATTGAAAAATATGAAGAAGTAAAAAAATTTTTTCAAGCCAATAATGTTACATGCATCGATGTTGATATCTCAAACCAAACATGGACTCAATCGATACTGAACGCGCTGATTGAATACATGTCAGTGTATCAGCCCAAAGCAACGTCAAGGTATGATTTTTTTGAAAATGAAAGCGAAGAGTCTAACGGCTCTATTTCTTCGAGTTTGAATACAGCCTATAACGAAGAAAACACAGAAAGCAATTGTTCATTTGCATCTATAAGTAACAACTATGGCAGCTCTCTAGACTATTGTCCAGTTTCCTTAAATAATCAAAATATTCTTAAAAAGGGTAATTCGCTTTATTGTGCTGAATATAAAAATAGGATTTACACAATGTATTCAAGAGCTGATTTAAATAAATTTATTTTGAATCCGAGGTTGTATACTCGAATCAAATATGCGGTGCCTCCACCAAGAATATTTATTCTCGGATTAAATCATAGAAGTAAAAATAACTTCGGAGAAAATTTGGCTTCTAGTTTGAATGTTGAAAGTAACACGTACAGGCAAAATTTAACAGCAATGCCGTTTAGTACAATTGTGAATCAAAATTGCTCAATTCAAGAGCTAAGAGAATCTTATAATAAAATCAAGCAGCAATTCTTAAGAGATCTAGAAAGCGATTATAAAAAAGGTATTGTGCTTCTAGGGTTTCCTTTTCTCCTGGAACAATTCAATGATTTAATTCAAAGAAATCTTTATCCCGAGTGTGTTTTTATAATTGACGATGAAGAAGAGATAATACAAATGTTTCAACGTTATTTTGCAAGATTGCATATGATGCAGGCGTTGACTGTGAGGTGCTTTTAAAAAAAATCTTTTTGTATTTGTTTTGGCTTGTTAATATCTTTTTTTTATTATATAGAAGATTTTTAATATTTATTGAATTATGTATTGGGTAAATTCATAAACGTCAAAAAGTTGCTATGACAACATTGCAATGTTTCACTCGAGTACTAAGGCACTTTGTCCATACGCAATTTTAACTGCATCTTACATACACGAAATTGAACTACAGTAATGTTAATACAACAATAACAATACTTTCTACAAGTTTAAGGTTCATATTTATAACTTTGTTTTCTTTTTCAACAATTTAATTTTAAATTTGGTTAGAAGCTTACCTATACATTAAGATTCGATAATCACTTTATTGCAGAATCTATTTGATTCGTAGTTGAAATTTGACGAATGAATTCTGTCAATTCTTTGTTGCAAAATTATAAAGCTTTATTCTACTATGTTCAATTATACATATGTATACTAGATGTGACATGAAATATTACGGCCATATTATTCACTCAATACATCCAGATTAAAAATTAAATCTGGATGTAAATCATACAAATTCAATGTAAATTCATCTGGATTTAAGTTTAAATCTGGATGTATCGAGTGAATAATATGGCGGTTATTAAACAAAAATAATAAATGCATAAAAAAGGGAAACATTAATAAGCCATAGCTCTGCAAAAATTATTTTGAAAGTTGTTAAAACCTTTATTCAAACAGTAATACTGGGATGGACCCATTTAAGAATTCCTCTCCAGATTTTCGAGCCACAAGTATAACGTCCTATATGGAGTCGTTGCCAGACAATCAAAAGCACGATATTAAAATAAAATGCCTTCAGTTAATGCAGCTCTTGCAACACGAAATTCTCAAAATTGAAGAAGAATGCCTAAAATTGGGCATTTCAATTTTAAAAGTACCGAAAAATTACAAACTATCGAAGGAAGTCTATACATATGTCGAATGCATAAACAATCATCGCAATCGAGCAGCGTTATTTGAAAATGTCAAAGAGATCACAATGGATGAGAGCGAAGTACTTTTAAATTCTGGCTATTATCGATTCAGTCGATTCAAATACTCCTGCCCAGTAGATGTAAGTCGACTTATGACTCTGAATCAATTCGAAGGACTTCGAATGCAGGGAAAAGTTTATCCTTGCACTTATCTTGATTTCATTTATTTCGTTTGTGGAAAAAAGAATTTAAATGTTTTCAAAAGGAACCCTCTTGAATTTATAAATACCTGCAATCCACCTCAACTTCAAGATCCAATTAGAATTGCCGTGTTTGGGGCTTCAAAATCAGGTGTTTCAACTATCTGCCGTACAATAGCCCGCGAATTTGGATTAAAAATACTCTCCTCAAAAGATTTAGAGAGCGAAACTGATTCAGCTGTTATTGATCTCCTTAAAATGGAAAAGTCATCGACTCCAAACGGAATAATTTTGGACAATTTTCCCTTAACCCCGACACTACTACAAGAAGCCGCAATAAGCACAGTGGACATAAGTGTTGTGTTTATTATTGTAAGCCGTTTTGAAAAAGTATTAGAAAATTGGTCTATTCAAAATCACAATCTCAAGAACTCTCCAAGTGTGTCGCTTACAAAACTTCAAAAGAGTTTTTGTGAATCTCTAAAAGCCATTAATTGCCTTCGAAAATCAAATGCAACCTCCTTGTTAAACGTACACTATATAGACGGCAATGCAAATAGTTGGACAATATGTGACAAAGTTAAAAATGAAATAATAAAAACCACACGCTGCATAACGAGCTACAAAATAAAACTCATTAAAAATCGCTGTGCAAACCTTGGTTATCTGAACATGTTCTATGATTCAATTATATTCAAACGAGAAATCAACCATTTTTACTGCCAAGCATGTCTCTCTTTAGGGAAATTGAAAGCTTTTAAATATTTCTATGTCAATGTGGGTCCTGAATTCTACACTGAAAAATGCCAAAACATACTCAATCAGCCTTATGGCTATACGAACGATGATATTTACAAGAACTTCAATTTCAATAAGCCATTTGAAGCCAATGAACTGATTGAACCACTAACAACACAAACTAAAAACGTTATGTGTATGTTTCAATACATAAACATATTTTATTGGGCTTGCAATGATCACACAATCAATTTTATGCTTAATACCCAACTGTATTTTAATGATTCCGAAAAACTTAAGCCTTTATATGTTCCATTTTTGGTTATCGGGTACACAAAGGAATTCGTGGCTTTTGAAGGATTTTGTCCAGTTGAGTTTAAGCATGGAAAATTTGTAAAAGGAGCTATGAACTTATCCGTGTATTATCGTAAAAAGGTAAACTGTTTAGCATTTTGCGTATAATATTTCTTGTAATACCTAAATTATAGGTTTATCTCATGTCAAATACAGAAAATACCCATGAATTTCTTTCTTTTCCTGAGAAATATCGTAATATAAAGTTTGAAATGTGTTCACACAGCAAAAATAATGAAATATTCCGAGGATTAAGTGAAGATATAATATCGAATACTATTTATGAAGTATCAAAATTAAGGCCGAAACACTTTGCGCTTGATGGCAGGCTATCAGCTACAACTTTTATTGCTTTAAAATTAAAATGTCTTAATTCTTGTGCGAAGTATAGTGACTACTGGAATACATCAATACACAACTTCACAAAAGATTTCAAGAAACTGCATGAAGAATTTAAGAAGTATCAGAAAAACTCTAATCGTTTTATTGTACGCTGCAATTCAAATGAAAACAAAATATAATAAAACAATATTTCAAATATTAATAAATATTGTTTTTAATATCAAACGCAGGCGTTTCGTCCCAGCGATCTCGCTTTGACTCAACAGTTGACTAGTGTCAATATGCAATTTTTGTTAAGTTCAGTCCAACTAACGTGAATTTTATGATAAAAATCCAATGTGATCTATTGAAACACAGACTTCCATGAACTACAGTAATTATTCATAAGATATTCAGACAAAAAAATGCATTAAAAAAAAGTCAAATTGAATTCTGATGATGAATGAATTGATGACATTTCATAGTATTATTCATCCAAAATAATGTTTTCGAAGCACTCTTTTATATTAGCGTAATTCATAAATGTGGATGTTTGTATCCACTAATAACAACAAGAATCCCGCTTAATCTTGTTGTGTTTTTAAGCAAATTAACAGTCTGGTTTAAAATTGACGCAGTGTGAAATGGCCCAATGAGTTAAAGTAGGAACTGGGGCCCTATTACGTAAAACGATTATCGTTGAAATCACTTCGTTATCTTGTAAATCTGATTACGTGTAACGAGAATCGTTTTAGTTTAATGATACTCTTGTTTTTTTCTTACGACTGTTATTTGGTTATTTTTGGTTCCAATCGAAATTTGGGCAGTGTCTTCTAGTTTTTTTGACTATGAAGATTGTTGACGTTTAGAAGTGGTAGACGTTTTTTTACGTACTTTTGGACCACAACACATAGTGAAGGTAATATCATTAGACCCTGTTTAGATTGGAAGATTGATGCCGGTATCATGAGATGTTTGTTGTTCAGAAAAGTGCATAAAACTTCTCACTATCATAGTGAATCTTGTCGTGATACCGACCTCAATCTTCCCAAATATAAAAGGGTCTTAGCGCTTTAATTTTTCTTCAGACATTTTGTCGCTCGTGTAATTGAGGCATGACAAAATGATATTAATTCTGTGATTTTATACCAATTGCTTGCCATAATCCGGTTTTATCACAATTAATTGGTATGAAATCACAGAATTATTGACATTTTGTCACTCGTGTAAATGAGGCATTAGCCTTTTGGATACGAGACGAAAAGAAAATAGTAGGTCGCCACCATCCCTACCGAATAATAACACGCACTGGAGTGCTGTTAAACACTGCGGTCACCAGTTCTTGTTTTGTTTATGTTCAGTACACACCCAATTATGTTAATCGGGCAGACGGGTTCAGCTTAAAATGTATTTGCAAATGTACGAATTTTTTTTATCTACATACATATAATATGTATATATATATCTATCTTATAATATTTATTTTTTTTAAGCACATAGGGTACCCGTTCCGGACGAAAGATTTGATTTTCTTTGCGATTATCATAAGCCACTCAGGTAAAAACTAATAATTGAAGTAATTATATAAATTACATTATTATATGTATTATTATAAAATATTTGTTTTACACAGCAAAGTTCCTGCTTATTTGAATGTGGTAGACATTGCGGGATTAGTTAAAGGAGCTGCAGAGGGACAAGGTTTGGGCAATGCCTTCCTTTCACACATAAGTGCCTGTGATGCAATATTCCATCTTTGCCGTAAATATGCTTTTTGTTTTTATTTAACTAAGGAGAAATTAACAAATAAATAAAATTTAGGAGCTTTTGAGGATCCAGATGTGACCCATGTCGAAGGAGAAGTTGATCCTGTCCGTGATTTAGAAATTATTTCTGAGGAACTTCGTTTGAAAGACGAAGAAAAACTTATCCAAAACTTGGAAAAACTAGAGAAAGTAGTTGCTCGGGGAGGGGATAAGAAACTCAAACCAGAATATGATTCTATGTTAAAAGTAAAATCTATTCTTTGTGACGAGAAAAAACATTTACGGTTTGCTGACTGGAATTTGCATGATGTAAATACAAACACTTTAAAAAACTTTTTATTTTTTTCACTAAATATCAAAAGTTCCAATTTCTAGCAATTTAAGTCTAATTTGATTTTTGTATATGAACTTTGCACTGGAATTCGTAGAAATTAGCAGTTTTGGGAAGTAAACAAACAGAACTAACAGAACGAAACTATTATTCTATCTTTCTAGATCGAAACGCTTAATAAGTATATGTTCTTAACGACAAAACCTGCCATTTACCTGATAAATCTTTCTGACAAAGATTTTATTAGAAAGAAAAACAAATGGTTGGCAAAAATCAAGGAATGGGTTGACAAAAATGATCCTGGCGCAATAATTATCCCATTTTCTGGCCATTTTGAAAATATTCTTGCTGAAAAAGACGAATCTGAGCGCAAGGCATATGAAGAAGAAACTAAGTGCAAATCAGTTCTCGACAAAATCATTGTTACAGGTTATAAAGCATTGCAATTGGAATATTTTTTCACTGCCGGTCCAGATGAAGTCAAAGCATGGACAATTCAGGTTGAAAAAAATAAGAGTAAAGTTTTTTAGATCATAAAGATAAATTTTAAACAATTTCAGAAAGGAACTAAAGCTCCCCAAGCTGCTGGTCGCATTCATACGGATTTCGAAAAAGGGTTCATAATGGCAGAAGTTATGCATTTTAAAGACTTCAAAGAAGAAGGATCTGAGGCAGCTGCAAAAGCAGCTGGCAAATATAGACAACAGGGACGCAATTACGTTGTTGAAGACGGTGACATTATTTTCTTTAAATTCAATGCTGGAGCTGGCTTAAAAGATGCCAAAAAGAAATGATGTCGTATAGCTGTGGTTATTATAGTGATTTTGTACTATAACTTAATAATGTATTCACAAAGTTTTTCTCCCTGATTTGTGTCGACGTTTTTTTACTCATTTTTTTTAGAGATTTTGGATCTGCTTTTAATAATGAAGTTAAATAAATCATTTAAAGACAAATATTGTTTTTTTAATGAATGAATTCATAATGTTAACGTCTTTTTAACACATACTCGTTTTTTTTTATAGACACTTTGGTATACAAAAATGTACTTCAATAGGTTTCAGTTCTTGTTTGATAAACATAAAAAAAAAATATTTTATATTTTAAATTCAATTGTAATGCACTTTATTTTCAAAAACGAAAAATCTTTAAATATTTAATTCTTTTAAAACAAAATTAATAATACTTGGCATTATTCCTGATTCTTCTAAGTCAAGAATATCTTTACGCAGGCTTGGGCTCATTCGAGATGTTATCAGCTGTAAATTAAAACAAAATATATAAGAATGGGAATATTTCAAAAAAAAAAAGTTTGAATGTGGTGACAGAAAAATACATACCACCGATTTAATAGCTAAGGTTTAAATTTAATTTTAAAAAGTATTCTAACGTCAAATAGAATAAATATACAAGGAAAAATTAATAATGCTGTTGGCAACGCAAAACATCGGCGTGCGTTATATAAATTTTAGAACGATGTAGACTGCAGAGTGGCTCTGACTGTCCAACACATACTTTAGAATGCCCAAAGTCCAGACTATCTTCAAGACAAGTACCTGATTTTCTTGATCCTACAAACTTAAATACAATTAAAAGCATCAACATGTATATCCTTGAATGCGAAAAACAATGATTAAAAAGAGGCTGGGTGTGACGCACACTGATAACTTCCCATTGGCTCCCTTTGAACCTTGACACTTAATGTTATTTTTTATAAGAAAATCATTAATTCAAAATCTTCGAAAAACTTATAGTTGTCAAAGGAAGACCAAAGTTGACCTGTTTACTCTAAATATATGCGACACGAAAAATTTCAACAATTTTTAGCAGTTTCTTTTACAGTTTTTTTTTGGCCTATTTGAATTGATTTTTTTTACAATCGATTACTAATTAAGGTATTGTGTGTAGACTTAAATTATCCCGGAGACATTCGAGCCGAAAAACATTTTTTAACAATTTTTAGCGGTTTTTTTTGGCCTAGAAAAAAATAAAACGTGAATTGAATTTTTTTTTCCAAACTCTACAGATTATCAATTATAACTTTGTGTTAATACACAATTAACCCGAAGTTAATATCAACTTTATATCATCAAGACTTTTCGATATTTTTTTTTACAACTTTAATGGTTTTTTTAATTAAAAAAAACTGGGTTAGTTTTTTTTTAACTTTTACCAATTTTTCACTACGTCATTATGGATCAGGCCGAAGTCGATCTGTTCTAGAGATATTCGAGAAACTAGCAATTTAACAACATTATTTTAAATTACTGTAATAAGAAACTGCTAATTGAATTTTTCTGAAAATCCTTTCTGCGCGTTATGGTCTAATTATCTGTAAAATAAAATTTATTCGACGTCGATATCTCTATTTGTTCTCGAGATATCTCGAGATCACAGACATCTCTCTAAAAACAATGTAATCCAGAGACCTCGAAACGTGGAGAAATGTTAAAATTTTCAATTCGACAAATCGGACCTATTACAATAACTTCCAATGGGAATAAAATTATAAAAATAATATAATTTAAAACTTAAACGGCATTGCATGAATTTGTTACCCTAATGCCTTAACTCTTAAAGAGTGTAAATTTATTTTATAAGCTTCTTTTAAATAAATAAATAACCTTTGATACTTTGTTAATGACTGCGAGTATCGGATCTATGAAAACTTTCTCCCTTTATAATGTACTTGTCAAAATTCAGTCCAATACAGTGTGTTTACTTTATTTTGGCATTTAACTATTTACTGGACCAATACGAAAATGTTGACTCACTTAGAAAAAGTAAATATCTACTCACTTTCTTTATTGTTTCTCGGTCTGTTATCGAACAGCAGAAAATCATTAAAGTTGCAGCCATATGCGATCGATCTATTCGCACGCAGTCCTCTGCAATCTCAATTAAATTTATTTCACTAACCACAGGACATCCCTTAAATAAATTCCATAATTAACACTTTATCGTTTACTTAACTTAAAGGCTCTCCCAAACCAACGCGAAATATGCATGTCTAATAACTTACATGGGAATGAATGGAGTACCGACACTGGGGCGATGTGAATCTTTGAACATTCTTCGTTCTTTGCATATTCCCTCCGAATATTTCTCGTCGGTTTGGGAGAGAAAATAATAAACTCACCTGTATTCTAAAGAGAGTTTTCATCAGTAACTCTTCTTGTTCAAACGACCTAGTTCTGTTTGCTTTTTTGAATGGCAACTTAAGAACACAATCCCAAGCTTGAATCAGTCCGCTAGTATGCAATATATCCGAATTACATGATAAAACATCAACGAGTGCATTTAATTCTCGAATCATATTAAATTTGACCATTTGACGCAGAATACCATTCCAAATTTTCGGAATGTAAATTTTAAATCCTAGGCAAATGTTAGCAATAACTTCCATTGCAAAATGACTATTAGCATGGCTCTGCCAGATTTTTTTCAAAATTGTTATTTTATCATAATCTGCAAATTTATCCAAACTAAAGTTATAGCCAAGCTGTTTCAAATTATGAACACATTTGATTGTAATGTATTTTTGTTGGGACAACACATCGTTGTAGTTTGAACTGCCATCATTGAGCTGAGAAAAACACTCAAACATTTGAAGTTGCTTGCTTGTGTTCACTGACCTAAAAAAATTTTAAGTAAAAGTATGACTTTAAAAAAAGACTTATTTAGTTTAAGAATTTACCCATCAGCTGGGAATATATGTCCGACAAGAAACTGCATAGCTTTGTCGGTTTCCCAACTGTTTAAAATATAATGCGCTCTGAAAAAAAAATACATTTATAATTTTGCATTTTGTTTGAATCCGAGTAATAGATAGTCTTTTATTGACCTTATGACGTTTTCACCATCATTCTCTTCTCCTATACTTATTGTACTATTTATATCTTCATAAAAAGTCTCGTCTAAAGTAGTCATTTCTGTAGACATTGTTGCAAATGATAGCCATTTTTGGAGCAAATTAAATTGCATCATATCTATATCTAAGTTGTGAAGTTCAGCTATTTCCTTACAGACTTTATTTATGTCTGGTTTGTTAGGTTTCAAAATCATTTCGTGGTAATATAATGAATATACAAGCTCTTTTGGATTCTCAACCAATTGTAATAGCTTGTCTTCTACAAGACCATAAACATGCAGTAAGTGCTGCGTTTTAAAAATTGGATACTTTCTTTTGGCTTTTCGTACAGTTTCTATAGATTTCTCTTGACTTAATAATTCCTTTTCGTGCTCAGTGGTAAACTTATAGCACTCGTAAGAGGCTTCTACTTGATCTGCCCCATCTGGAGCATGACTTACAACAAAGTAAAGTATAAGTAATACTTTTGATGTATTGGAGACGTGCTGTACCAATCTCAGAATCTTTATTTAAAAAATAAAATAAATAAAACTACAACATAAAATATATTCTTTAAGTTAAAATACTTACAGATTGCAAAAATGCATTATTTGTAGGTTGCAAGTTCCATGTGTCTGAATCAACGTTCGACTTGTAGTCAGAAATAGAGTTTTTCACAGCCGACATACAGAAATAATCTTGCATTTTTAGTATTTCCGACTGTGTAGAAGTTGCCTGCAAAACGGTGTGCATCTTTATCAATGGGAACCAACTTTCACAGTTGTCGATATTGATTTCATTATCTGTTCACGATTGTTATTAATTTAGTTTGATTTATTTGAATAATACTATAGCAAAGTAAATCATACCCAAGATATCTTTGAGAGGCTGCTGGACAATTGGCATAAATGGCAATCTATACTTGGAGATTTTTGGTAATACACCGATTTCAGAATGAGACTTCATCCACCAGTCGGTTTCCATTTGCGATGGGCGATTTCGACGTTTTGAAATCATTTTGTGTTTTAAAAATATTAAAATGCAGTTCCAGAGTTGCATTTCCTTTGGTAATTCATTTATGTAATTCAAAATTTCTATTACACATAAATAATGTTCATAAAAATAATAATTTATCTAAAAAAAAAAAAAAAAGTTTTAGAATTCAAATCTATTAGTCAAATCAATACAGCTTCAACATACTTCTGACATAAAATTTAATAGTTTAGATGCCAAGAGCTCAGTATTTTTGATTTCATTTATGTAAGGCTGACAGAGATTTCTTATTTCTTCAACAGAATTCTTCATACATAATTCTTCCTTACCGAAGGTGTCGATCTTTATTTCAAAGTTAGGCTCTTGCAAATGAAGAACAGCTATTACCTATTTGTATAATTGTTAATCAGTATTACAACCAATGCAAATTTAAATAATTTCATTACTTGTGAAACTAATACTTGTTGATAATCCCACCCAAAATCTTTACTGAGCCGTTCCAAAAGACGAACATCTAGCATATTATTTCTTAGTTCTTTCATAAGTTGCCCCATTGATACTATGTCAATGTCAGGCTTTGTTTTAAGACTAGAATCTTGCTTGCAAAGTTCCGTAAAATAAAACTGCTTTATGCGACTGAAACAAAAACGAAATAGATTAATACCTTCAAATTCATTATTTAATTTACAGCTTGAAATTCCACCTGTAATTAAAAAAACAAATAACAACTTACCTCTCTCTGATCGCTTTCACCTTAACCATATCTTCTATATGTGTGTTATACATTTCTGCCAATATCAGAAGATTGACTCTTTGAATATCAGATTTAAGATCATTCATAAGATTTTCCAGTTGTAAACGAGGTTGCAAATCGGTTATTAGCATTGCAAATAGATCTTTAAATATGTTCTTTAAAATATGTATATAACTTTTATACTGCCACATACCTATAAAATTGGGATCTTTGTGAGAAAGTGAATGCCGAAACACTCTTCGTAATTGAGTTGATACAAAATCCGTGTGGATAATTTGTTTATCAGATTTCTTTTGATACTCCAATAAATACTGTGCCACAGAATACCATGGGTTATGTTGTTTAGACTTGACTAATATTTCAATGGAATGGAGAAATTCTCCTTTTATTCTAAGAAGAAAAATGGTTTATTATAAGTTTTTTTTTTTTTTAATGATAATTTAAAATACCGCGCAACATCAACTTTAAATGTTTCCAAAGTTAATAACTTCAATTTTTTAAAGGAATATATTTCAGGTTGAATTTCTAAAACGATCAATAATAGGGCTAAAGAAACGCAATTAACAACTGGTGAATGATCTCTGACCGTCTGCAAATCAAAAATATGAGTAAAATAATCAATTAACGTAGAATTTTTTCCAAACTCACTTTTTCCTTACGAACCTCTTGCACGCACACAACTTCATCGAATACAGACACAGAATTTCGCCTACTATTTTGCGGCTTAGTTTCCATTTGTTTTGGGTTTTCGATTTCTTCAAAATGCCTTAAAATCTTTAAATAAAAAAATTAATAAAAAAAAAAAAATATTAATCCCATGTGAAATCAAATAATAATTTTTTCCTATACTCCGTCCAAGAAAGATTGTCAGTACATGCCTTATGGGAAAGCTTTTTTCAAATCAGTATGACCTTCCGATTTCCCAAGGCACTGCACGAAACAAAATGCCACTTACACTAACCACAGACTTCCCATGGCATTGTTTCTGTAATTTCCTTTTCAAGCGAGATCTCTTGCTGTTGTGTTTATTAAAACTATTCACACAAAATTCGAGTTACTAAGATACCATTGCTAAGATAATCGACATCAACTACACCTTTCTCTATAGTTTGTGTGCAAGAGCTTAAAGAATTAATGCTTCTTTTTAAAGCTTTGACGAAAAAAAGTATTTTTTATGCATACTACGGCATCGTGATGAGAGCTGTTATATGCGATAGATTTATGCAGTACGCTGCAACTAAACTGATATGCAACGTCCTATCTTCCCTGTACTGACTATCTTTAAAACCTAAAAAGCCTAAAAAGTTTAAGTATGTGGCTATGTAGCCGCCGACTCTAACTTCATTGAGTTATTATTGGGAGTCAGAGGGTGGAAATAATTATTATATTAAAGTGATTAATAATGCACATTGCATGGTAATATTTACCCGCTCGTTGACAGCATTTTCTGCACCATAATATTCTTCTATCACTTCAAGTTCATATGAAGCATTTACAATCCGCAACCATTTGAGGAGTTCAAGAATTTCTAATTTAAACGTTTTTCCGTTTTGCAAAGCCTTAATTAGAAGTTTATAAGCCAAGGGAAAAGAAAGAGGATCAGTGGTCATAGCATTATCTCTGTCTTGTTCTAAAATAAAAAAAAAAATATTTGTATGAATTTATAAAAGTTCAAATAAAAACTTCTTACTGTTCTGACAAAGAACGATTTGTTGTGAAATAAGTATTATAGCAAGATCAATGAACATTTCATCATTTTGTTTTGTGCAGTTTATCAGTTCCAAAGTGTAGTAAGCTAGAGCACATGAAAAATGAACTTTATTTAGTGATTTGCATAGTTCTAAGACACCAAAAACTTTTTCAAAATCCAGTGTTTTTGCAAGGTCACATATTTCGTTCCAAACCGTGGTTACGTTGGCTTTACTTTGTTTTACTTTTTGTGCCAAATTTAATATTCCTTTTTCCAAAAGCTGCATTCTAACATCTTGCCTTCTCAGATCATCTGTTTTGACATTTAGCTGAAATCTTACTCTGAGAATGTGGCACTTTTGAATTTTCAATAGAACATTTTGATCACTTGAGTTTGATTGTGGAGTCATTAGCTTAAAAAATTCAAATAAATTACTGTGGGATTCTTCATCAATATTTGGATCTTCGAGAACTTCCTGAAAAATTAAACCAAGCATTTAAACAGGAAAGCACAAAAATACCGTTGTTGAATAATAAAAGTATCGACATTGTCGGTCCGAAAAAAAACGTACTTCTCAGGATAAAGTATCAAAACGATTTCAGTGTACTGTCACTTTTTAGTGGATAATTTTTTCTTCTCAAAATAACATTTTAATCAAATTAAACATGGTGTGACTATTGTTTTTCGGAACGAAGACATTGCGAGGGTACCTTCTTCAAGCAAGTTAGTTTTCTTATGAATAAAAATAAGATTTTATTGATTTCATATTTTGTTTTCTTATCAAACTACCATGTTCAATTTTAAAGTCGACAAAAAACAATTAATTTGCTTGAAGACTAAAATGATATTTCTATAAAAATTAAAAAAAAATACGAACAAATTTAAAGTCTTACAGAAAATATGTTGATAATTTTTTCGATGCATTCAGCTTTTTGTTGAATGCCCAAACTATTGAAAAATCGCAAAGCAGTATCAATTTTTCCTTTTCTCGCCAGTTCGTAGCAGCAATAGAAATTTGCACTTCCCTGAATTTCAGGAGTCGCTTTGGTTAGATCTTTGATATCGTCGATCATTTCCGGCAAATCTGCTTTAACAATTCTAAATACCAGTTTCATGTTATAGTCTGTGCCATCTGCAGGCCAGCCGTACTTAACTTTCATGATTTTTATAATTTGAATCTCATATTCAATGTTGATCTTTTGAGCTAATGGATGAGTTGATTCTCCTAATTTGATAAGCGGGCCTACCGTGACGGGCCACGGTACAGGAGCTGCCTACAATAGTTCAGTCAAATAGGTCAAACAAGAATAAAAAATAGAAAATATAATAACATACTTGTAAAACTAACAAGGCACTTTCCAAACGATCATCCTCACTGTGTAATAGTTCAATGGATGTAACAGCACGACTAAGCCATGAACTTAAATTTTGCCTACTAGCAACGAGAAATGTTATGTATTTTCGGATCGCTTTCACTGGAGAGCGACCACGCTCCATATAAATAGGATATAGAAAGTCATTAACAAGACTCTTCAAGTTTGTAATTTGAACTCTTTGCAATATACAAAAAGCTGTCTCGTCCAATGTGTCTTTAATGTAATTATCCAAAGTAAACACAAGGTTATAGCTCTTCTTAAGAACAGCCAAATCTTGTAATGCATTAACCAAATCTCTGAGCTTTTCAATGTTTTTCTCATGCTGGCGTCTTACATCACTAGAAAGTGAAAAACGTTAATTTTATTTATATTTGTTATATTATTTTCTAACTTACGAATGCAGAAATTGTATATCATCAAAAATTTCAGACACTTTTGTAGAAAATTCAAGTCCAATGTCAGGCCAGTGCTTAGATAACTGCAGCGATCGTGTTTTTTGAATACTCCAATCGATAATATACGGCATCAGGCTTGGATATGCATGCACTGTGATTGGAACAAAATGCCGTAGCCATTGCACAAGATTAAAAGGCTCAACATTGGCTGGAATTAAATTCATTAGTTTGCGAATATGTGGTGGATCAATTTTAGGTATGATGGACGCCGAATGTCTTTTCCATATAAGGCAAGCAATAAGGATTTCACTTTTGAGAAAAGATGAACAAAGTTGTACTATATTTGGATGATAAACAAAGCGTTGCCAATCCATGTTACATTCGTTTGGATCTATAAGAGCTAGAGTTTTCAAACGCAATTGATGTTCTTTGATTTCCCGGATGCACACATCGTCCGTCTTAAGATCATCGAATAATTATTTAGAATTTTTTTGAAGCTTAACAATAAATTGAGTATACCTCGTCGTCCATGTGATGTAAGATCTCATCCAGAAACAATGGAAGTATACGTCTGCTTAGTAGTTCGTACGATCGAATAACTTTGAAAAATTCCTTGCTCTCTACAAGTTTTAACAAACTTAAAAGTTGTTTGAATTGATCTTCTAATCTTTCCATATTATCCTTTAATGAAAAGAACATTAAAACGAAAAACTAACATGATGCTTTGTGTATGCAGTTTCTCCTTCAATAGTGGTATTAAATAAGTTCAACCAATTTGGGGTAAATTTGCATAAAGAAGATGACTTGTTTCTGGGCCCCGGGCGTACATAAATGAGTTTCGTATCAAATCAAAGCAACAACGTTGAATGCGTTATATCAGGCTATAACATATAAACTGCCTTGAAAAACTACTCATTTTCCATTTTCTTTTCAAAAAAGGTTTTGATTATATTTGCATGTTGCATACTCAGCTATCATTTGATACCAAACATATTCGTAAACGCCCTGGGCCCAGCCTTCATAAAAGAAAATTGGTCGTCTTGTTTTTAAGTTTTTAATAACCACACTAGTACCCTAGTAAATTTAATATGTGGATAACCAATAACGTGGTCATAGATCACGATATTTGCTTCCACGCAAGAGAGTGCGTCCTAGTCCACGCTAGTAAGATCACCTGTCCTATGTCCTACCTTTATTACAATCTCCTCTTTAGTTTTTCGTTATGCTTTGTTAAAGAACATTGAGTTGTCGAGCCTTTTCCGCCCCATTATGGTAAGCGAAAAAATGCAAATTGTAGGTACATAAAACATTTTTTTAAATTTTTGTCTGAGCATTCAAAGCAATCGGACCTTTTGTCACCTTTCAGTAACACTATTGCTAATAACCAGCCCTATTTTGCTAAATGATTGGATCTATCGATTCACGTGAATGTTTCATTCAATTTGTCTTAAATTAACTTTTAAAATTTAGTGTCTTTAGAGTGCAAATCTTAACCGATATTTATTTTCGAAGTTCTATGAAAAGTCTAGCTGTTTACATTTTATTTTTGATCGACATTTATACGAAATACATTGCATTCGTTTCCATGCGACGGATAGCAGAATGCAAACTTTCACATGAACGTTTAGTAGAAAAGGGCTGAACATTCTGTGCTGATATTATGTTCTAATTGGTTTCGTTGCTGAGAAGACAAAATACAATTTGTCGCTTACTTTAATTTTTTGGAAAGAACTCGTTGTTTACAACTATCCCAATTAAATAATATCAAAATAAAATATAATGAATAGCACACAACTGGAGATACAAGTCATTGGAGAAGAATCTGCACATTAAACTTTTTTTGTCCCAAAAATAAATTAAGCTATAATAAAATATCAAAGACATAAAAAAAAATCATATTTAACTCTAGTTTACCTCTGTTATACTGCTCATTTCTAGTAGAATTTTTTTAGCTTTTGCTTCATAAATAGGTTGAAGACTCAGTTCAAATTGTTTTCCAAATTCCTTAAATGTTTAATAAAGGTAATTATTCTAAATTACAAGAAAAAAAAAAACAATAGTTAACCTCTGCTTCCTCTAGATGACCTTTGTATATTAGCTTTTTTAAACGTTCAGCCGGTTGTGTTTCAGAAACCAACTTCATTTCAATTTCCTGGGGCAAACCTTGTGCGTTTATGTTTTCTCCACTTAGATAGTATAGATTAACCGAGCACTTAGGTTGATTTACAAGCCATGTATCCTTTGCCATTTCAAACTGGTAAATGCATTTAAAAGCTTAGAAAATATAATTTAAAAATCGTTAGTGGGTATCATAATAACATATGGCCAATTATATGAGACTAACATGGAAATTCAACTACTTTCATGGTGCGAGCCCCATTTTGATCAGGTTTTGTAAGTATCAGTAGCTCAACTGTGTTTTCATTATTTTCCATAACAGTCAAATCATCAATAAGACAATCGAAATCAAAAGGGTTTTGATATACTAATTTCGAGTACGGACATATTTCAAGTAGATGACCACTGTTAGTCAACGCAATGCTGTTGAAATAAAAAAAAAATCAAAATTAAATCGAGATTAAGCATCGAAAAAATTCAATTGCATTGAGCAAAATATTAAAAGTCTCAAATGTACTGAACATCATTCTATTTTAGACTACATAACCCCATGGCTATACCCCGGTGTCGAACTTTTTTATTTTATAATGCGTAGTTCACATTTAGTTACAAATTTAAAAAAATATTTCTTATACTTACATGTAGCTCTCCAAATTATAAATATTTTTAAGGCCTTGATAGATATCAGATATAATGATCTTTGTGTCTTGATGGGTTGTTTGAAATCGAAGAAAACACTTCGTGCCACTCAAGAAAAGATAGTCATCTGTGCTTGTCAGGGGCACAATTTCAACAGCAGTAATTTCGTTGAGACTCTTCGTGTTAGTGACTTTTTCAATGCTGACATTATCCATGATACTTTCGTTGAACATAACAGTCTCATTTTCCTTCAGGGAAATGTTAAGACAAGTTTGAATGCGACTTTCGTCAACATTTGTGAGCCTACAATTAAATAATATTGAATTAAAAAAAAAATAATTGTATTATGGGGAGTATCTTTCACTATACTACCACATATATAAAGGAGCCTAAAAAAGGGTTCTGGGATTCTTTAGATTAATAAAAATTAATAAATGTGTTCATTCAATGGAAATAACCCAATTTTCCAAATGCAATTGGCCCCCTAGATTTTGCTTAAACAACAGTAAAGAATTGATGTAATTACAAAAAACAATTTTTATTTATTGTTTAAGAAATTAGACTCCAAGATGTATTAGTTTTGTTTTTAATATTCGATGCTCCTGTACAAATACAGACAAGGAAATTTTCCTTGAATTTAACTTCCATCGGTTATTTTGTTGCTCCAAAAATTCTATTTCTACTAATTAAGTAGTACAGTAGATATCGTTATTTTCAATTTTTGTCAAAAACTAAAAAATATTTAGACATCCGGTTTTTATTGTAAGTGCTGTCGTTGTTTTTTAATATTTTTTTTTCTATTTCAAGTCGATTTTTTAGAAAATTGCCCGCCTAAACAGGGGAAAACAGAGAATATAATGTATGGTTAATTATTTAGGATCCATAACGTTATGGTTAGTTTAACTGCCAATCCTTGGTATGCGAGATATGTTTATGCAAATCCGGGTTCGGATTCGAAAAATGTTATCTTTGTTGTTCTTTGAGCGATTTCAATGGAACTAACACAGGTTATAGATGACGGCTCTAAAGTTTGCAGAAAATCAACTTCTGCCCTTTGGGGTAATAGGATTTAACTAAATAAGGGTCGACAAAAATGTTTTCTAACGGTGAGGTTATACGGTGATTCAATAGATATTTAAAATATAAGTTTATATACATATGTACCTATCAGCAAATGTTGAAAAAATATATGGTTTTTGTTTTTTTGATTTTGAACTGTATATTTAACTAACAAAAGTAAAACCCCTAAAAGGATTAGTTTTCTGTTAAAATTTAATTTTTTATTTTCCTTGCTAGAGTGCGTCAGTTTTGTTGGCCGAATTTCGGCATAAAAAATCAATACTTAATGACACTTGAAATATACAAGAGATCTGGATAATGGGCGGGTTACAATCGTATTATGTGATCTTTGAAATATAGATAAAATGCACGACTGGGTCGCACGAACTTGCTCTTGTAGTAATAGTTTCATCGAATTTTGATTGTAATATAAAACATATACTTAATAGGTATATATGTAGTTATCCATTTAATAAATTGAAGAATTGAAATTTTAATATGGAAAAAAAGCATGAAACAGCATGAAAAAGCATGAAATTGATAAAACAAGTACTTAAAATGTTTTAATCTCGGAATAAAGAACGCCATCTTAATTCTTGAAAAAATGTGAGTTTATGCAGAAAAAAATATAAAAATCTATTATTATTATTGTACTATTCACACTAGAATGTCAAATTATTAGACTTAACCATTCTTTATTCCGTCAATTTCATTGAATTTGTGAACAACAACAACAACTTAAAGGCGCTATTACCAATTGTTTACGAATTAATTTTTTTAGGTATTCTTAATTCGTTTTATTTTTGTTTGGCAGGAGATATAGCTATTTCAAGGGGTGCCAAGCCCTATTATCAGTCTCTTTTTTAGTGAGCTGAGCTTTAATCGTTGGAGCGGTTTTCTTAAAAAATAATTTTTTATATATAAAATTTCTTGAAATTTCTTAGAAAAAAAAATTGGTATGCCATTTTTAAGAATATAATAATACACAGCTAAAACCATAATTTAAAAAAAATCATCAAGCCGTTTTCAAAAAAATGATTTTTCAAAAAAAAAATTTGATCTTTTTTTTAAAAATCAAAAAAAAAAAAATGTTTTTGAAAATATTTGTATGCAGTATTATTCACAATTGATTCCTAAGTAACAATTTTGATCAAAATCGGTTGAGCCGTTAACGAGAAAATCGAAAATAAAAAAAACGGTTCTATTGCAGGTGCCGTTAATAACGGTTTTTGGTAAAAAAAAATTTTCACCAAAATATAGACCATACCACTAGTAGTACACACAAAAAATTTAAAAAAGAATCGTTAGAGCCGTTTTTGAGATAAATAACTTTATTTAAAATGGTCCTATGGCAAGTAGTTATTTTTTGAGCTAAAAAAAAAAAATCTCGATTTCCCCTCTAGGGAATCACCCAATAATCTTATGCTCCAAGTTTGAAGAAAACCGCTTCAGGGGTTTGGGCTGTAGTTCGAGGCACAGAAACCAACTTCATTTCAATTTCCTGGGGCAAACCTTGTGCGTTTATGTTTTCTCCACTTAGATAGTATAGATTCACCGAGCACTTAGGTTGATTTACAAGCCATGTATCCTTTGCCATTTCAAACTGGTAAATGCATTTAAAAGCTTAGAAAATATAATTTAAAAATCATTAGTGGGTATCATAATAACATATGGCCAATTGTATGAGACTAACATGGAAATTCAACTACTTTCATGGTGCGAGCCCCATTTTGATCAGGTTTTGTAAGTATCAGTAGCTCAACTGTGTTTTCATTATTTTCCATAACAGTCAAATCATCAATAAGACAATCGAAATCAAAAGGGTTTTGATATACTAATTTCGAGTACGGACATATTTCAAGTAGATGATGAATGATGAATTCGAAACTTGCCCTATGGTACCTATATCGCAAGTAAAAATCTAGCTCTTAATGTTGTGGCAGGAACATAAATTGGAACCAGTGCAAACTGTGATATGCACTTTATATAAATAACTGAGTAAATTTCTAAAAAGCAATACACCATGAACTTTTCGACGAGATTCCAGTGATTTTATACCAAGCAATTGGCACCTAGTCTTTTATACTGGATAAAAGCTCCAGCGCATTTGTTGGAATATATATTTGTTGGAATATATGTACCTATCAGCAAATGTTGAAAAAATATATGGTTTTTGTTTTTTTGATTTTGAACTGTATATTTAACTAACAAAAGTAAAACCCCTAAAAGGATTAGTTTTCTGCTAAAATTTAATTTTTTATTTTCCTTGCTAGAGTGCGTCAGTTTTGTTGGCCGAATTTCGGCATAAAAAATCAATACTTAATGACACTTGAAATATACAAGAGATCTGGATAATGGGCGGGTTACAATCGTATTATGTGATCTTTGAAATATAAATAAAATGCACGACTGGGTCGCACGAACTTGCTCTTGTAGTAATAGTTTCATCGAATTTTGAATATTGATTGTAATATAAAACATATACTTAATAGGTATATATGTAGTTATCCATTTAATAAATTGAAGAATTGAAATTTTAATATGGAAAAAAAGCATGAAACAGCATGAAAAAGCATGAAATTGATAAAACAAGTACTTAAAATGTTTTAATCTCGGAATAAAGAACGCCATCTTAATTCTTGAAAAAATGTGAGTTTATGCAGAAAAAAATATAAAAATCTATTATTATTATTGTACTATTCACACTAGAATGTCAAATTATTAGACTTAACCATTCTTTATTCCGTCAATTTCATTGAATTTGTGAACAACAACAACAACTTAAAGGCGCTATTACCAATTGTTTACGAATTAATTTTTTTAGGCATTCTTAATTCGTTTTATTTTTGTTTGGCAGGAGATATAGCTATTTCAAGGGGTGCCAAGCCCTATTATCAGTCTCTTTTTTAGTGAGCTGAGCTTTAATCGTTGGAGCGGTTTTCTTAAAAAATAATTTTTTATATATAAAATTTCTTGAAATTTCTTAGAAAAAAAAATTGGTATGCCATTTTTAAGAATATAATAATACACAGCTAAAACCATAATTTAAAAAAAATCATCAAGCCGTTTTCAAAAAAATGATTTTTCAAAAAAAAAATTTGATCTTTTTTTTAAAAATCAAAAAAAAAAAAAATGTTTTTGAAAATATTTGTATGCAGTATTATTCACAATTGATTCCTAAGTAACAATTTTGATCAAAATCGGTTGAGCCGTTAACGAGAAAATCGAAAATAAAAAAAACGGTTCTATTGCAGGTGCCGTTAATAACGGTTTTTGGTAAAAAAAAATTTTCACCAAAATATAGACCATACCACTAGTAGTACACACAAAAAATTTAAAAAAGAATCGTTAGAGCCGTTTTTGAGATAAATAACTTTATTTAAAATGGTCCTTTGGCAAGTAGTTATTTTTTGAGCTAAAAAAAAAAAATCTCGATTTCCCCTCTAGGGAATCACCCAATAATCTTATGCTCCAAGTTTGAAGAAAACCGCTTCAGGGGTTTGGGCTGTAGTTCGAGGCACAGACATGCATACAGACAGACGGAATTGCGGGACCCACTTTTTTCGTGTTCTCAATCATCCTAATGTCAAGTTTGATTGTTATCTCGAGTTTGATTTTTTGCACGAATTCGAAACTTGCCCTATGGTACCTATATCGCAAGTAAAAATCTAGGTCTTAATGTTGTGGCAGGAACATAAATTGGAACCAGTGCAAACTGTGATATGCACTTTATATAAATAACTGAGTAAATTTCTAAAAAGCAATACACCATGAACTTTTCGACGAGATTCCAGTGATTTTATACCAAGCAATTGGCACCTAGTCTTTTATACTGGATAAAAGCTCCAGCGCATTTGTTGGAATATATATTTTGTGAATCGAATCTGAACGTTTTCAATTCGGTCGAAATGTACTTTATCAATATCAATCAATATAAATGCAATTTTACTCACTTATATATACTGCCATTGGTGCAAGATATATAATAACTATTCTCGACCTGTCGAATACCGGCAATAGTCGACTTCTTTTGAACATCGTCCTGGTGAAGGCTCCTGGAAAGGTAATTAAATATTTAACAATCGATAATATATCATAAAAATATAATTTATTACAGATTAAACAACGGGATACCGTTGATACAGACTCCATGAATTTCTCCGTCGGACAAGCCACACACAATGAGATTTCCTGAATTTGAAATAGTGACGATATCTATTTGAGAATTAAAACTAAGAAAGCTACACTTGGCTACGTTTTCATCTTCTAAGAGCACAACAGTTTTGTCAATTGCTATGAACATTTTTTTATTTTGTACACTAGCGCCGACTTGAGGGTTTTTGAATACCTAAAACAATGTTTATTAATTTTTAACTGCAAAGAAAAAAAAAATTTCTTACAAGATCATCGCTCCAAATCTTAAAAATTCCGTTTGTACAAAATGCATTGCTTATTGTTTCATCTTCTGCAGAAGATTGGGAAAAATTTGTCCACATAATATCACTATTCGTAAATTTAGCTGATGATAATTAAGGTTTAATTTGGTTTAATTTTTGCACAAAATAATACACAATATCGGTTGCAATTTGGTAGAAATTAATTTGTATTTGCAAATTAAAATTTTATTTTATTTTAATTACGAATTTGAACAGACGTCAAACGTGTTTGAATTGAAATTTGAAGATGTCTCATGTCCCTCTACTTTTCGAAAAAATAAATACAAGAAGGAAAAGTCCTACCAAAATTCTCTTTTTTTGATGGGAACTTTGTTTTTGGCAAGCGGCTGAACACAATAGACGCGGGCACAAGCACGCGATACATACATAATTGATGATATATGTATTTATTTTCCATTTCTTACCGGGGTTATTCATGCAACGTCAGAAAACCCTGATAAACCTAAGAAACCAGACAATTTTATATCCGCTGAAGCCAGCTGTAAAAACTTGTATGGAAAATTATTTCTGCAGACCTATTTATCGTGCCAATTTGATGCGGAAAACGTAGAAATAAGCCCAACAAACTAAGAAGTGTCATTTGATGTGACATTTTCACATTAGAAACTAACATAAATGTAGGTATATAATTAGAACAAAACGGCGTAATTGATCAGAAAACTTTCACTTTAAAGGCTCTCCCAAACCAAAGCGAATATTCGGAGCGACGAACGAAAGCAACAATAACAACACGTGGTTGTCAAACAAAACAACACGTTGAATATGAATTGAAATACGATCTTGATTACATATATTTTTATTAGTTTACTTTGGTGTTTAACCGCCATATTATCTTAATTTTAAGATGGTGGGAGCCAAACAAGCCCGAATTCCCTGCAAATCAACCTCTCTAAATTGCACTCAAACATGGACCACTTTAAAACTTTTTTTCAGATGATTCCGTTACCTATTCATTTTTTTCGTGTTTGGTCCTTTTTCGTCTTGCCTTTGAAATTTTTTTGAATTTGTTTTTTCTTTTTTTTGGAAACAAAAATTAAAATTTCTTTAAAAATACGATAAATTATTTTATTTTATTTGTCAAAAAATTGAGAAACAATCTCATCGTCTGACATAAAATTTTAAATAAAAATTTCTTGGAATCACTTCCCATTTCCTATTGTGAATTGAATTAACGGATTATCTTTATTTTTTTTCCAATCCAAGTTCCAGCCTTCAAATTCCAACCGGATGATTAGATTCCATTTCCATCCAACCAAGATCCAACTTGAGTATTGAGTTGGTTTTGATATCTGTTTCTGTTCTGTCCTGCCGGCAATATTTCCAGATAACTAAAAAGTTCTGAATTCAAAATTCCTAAAATTTTTTTTTGCAAAAATCACAAATAATCGTAAGTGCTAAAATTAAAAATTACCATCCACTAAAGACATTTTCCAATAAACAAAAAGCTGCCAATGCAATACACATTTGGCAATCTATCTTCTACTTGCTTCTGCACATGCCACGTTTTTCTAATAAAAAACTTCAATACAAACTAAACGCAGACGCAAAATTATAGATTTTTGCCTGCCTACATATTCATTTTTGCAAACTAAAAGTGTACAGCATGAACTTTTCAGATCTTAAAATGGCCTGTCCTCTTGCTGCAGAACGTGTTTGGGTTGAAAAATCTCGCTACCATGATGCAGAAAGAGAATACTATGAACGTTTGGCAAAGGTAAGAATTTAACTGATTGAATTGGAAAGTTGTTTTATATAATCCTTTGTCTTACTTTTGGTAAATGTTTAATATGAATTAAATATTATAAAATTACAAGCTGCTAAAAGGAACGGTAAGCAATACCGAGCAAACTGTAGAAGAATCTCTTCCTATAACAGTAAGTCCCGAAAAAACCAAAACTAAGAGAAACAGGAAGAATACTCGTAAGTCGCAAAGTCCAGAAGTCATGTCTGAAACTGCTGAGGTCGTTGTTCCGAAAGCGGCAGTTGCGAAGCCAAAAAAACAAAAGAAAACAAAAGTGGTGGAATCTGAAGCTTCGTCTTCAAACAGTTTAACCAAAGATCCTTCGCCTACCTTGTTTAAGGACGAAGCCATAGCCATACCAGTAGGTTCGGAAGTTGTAGAAGAGACAAAAACGAAGAAAAAGAAGAAGAAAAAGTCCAACAAAGATATTGCTGCAGAGAAGCAAGTGGAAGAGCAGGAGAATATACCACCAAACCAAACGTTGATTGAAACTAAAAATGATTTTCAGGATTCGATTAAGAAATCCAAAAACCTCAAGAATAAGGTTTGCCTTTAGACCTCAAAATAGTCCTTTAGTTGCATTGTATATTTCTGAATATTGATTTTTTTATTTTGATTATGTTGAAAGGATTTTTTTTTGTATTTCCTCGGCTTTTTTGTTCGTATACCTATATATTTTAGTTAGTGTAGAGAACTTGTATTTAAAATACTCGCATCTTCGCTATAAAACCACTTACCCTCCCTTTTTAATGGTTTTTCTGCAGGGCCCGGCATCGAATCAGTGCACTTTAGTATCAGAGATAGCCAAGGCCAGACAGCACATCAAAAATTCACTCGAAAAGGTAAAGAATCATAGAGTAAACCGAATACCAATTGTGACATACATGAATGTTTTTGTTTTTATTTAGATGGATGGAATCGCAACTTTGGCCGCTTCACCAGCCTCTCCCGATATTGTGGATCGCCTCGCAGCAGTTGAAAAAGACAATGTTGAACTGCGTCAGCTGATTGAAGGGTTAAAAAAAGTGTGTATGCAGTCTGAGAACCGTGTCAAGTCACTTGAACAGAAACTGACTTCAATGAGTATTAGCGGTGCTGGACCCCCAGCAACAAAAGCAGCACCTGCTGCATCTTCAAATAAAAACAAAGACGAAGACGACGATGGCGTTGATCTGTTTGCTTCCGACTCAGATGAGGACGATGCTGAAGCAGCAAAGATTCGCGAAGAACGTTTAGCCGCTTATGCTGCGAAAAAATCAAAGAAGCCCGTTCTTATTGCCAAGTCCAGCCTTGTTCTAGACGTTAAGCCATGGGATGATGAAACCGATATGAAAGCACTGGAAGCTGAAGTACGAAAAATTACATCCGATGGACTACTATGGGGAGCTTCCAAATTTGCACCAGTTGCTTTTGGTATAACAAAATTGAGCATCTCTTGTGTCGTAGAAGACGATAAAGTTTCTATCGATTGGCTTACTGAGGAAATTGAGAAGTTGGAAGATTACGTGCAAAGTGTTGATGTTGCTGCTTTCAACAAGATTTAAACTTTTTTTTTTAATCAAATGTCTCAACTATGAAATTATTGCCCAAATAAAAATTTTGTGTAGATGTTTTTTTGAAAGAGAAATAAATCAATATTCAGTAATTCCATTTTAAAAATTGGATTTTATATTTTTGTGAGTAGATTTTTGTCTTATTTAGCAAAAAAATTTTGGGAATTTGAGAAAAATTAATTGTTATGGTTACTCTTTTATTAAAAGTTGTATAAGCACTTTACTTTGAAAGCAATATAGTCCTAAAAAAACTGGTGATTAAAAAAAAAAAAACTAAATAGCTGCAAGTAAAGAAATTGGTCAACATTATTGGGGGTTATCGCGAACAGAAATTTCCATAGAATTATCTGAGCCCCTATCGCATGTGTATAATATAAAATAATTTATAAAATTTAAAAAGAGTTAGGTAGAAGGATTCTTAAAATGCTATTACCAGTCCATTAAAAACCTGCCATTATTTTTAGCATTGAACCATAGTTAATCAGCCGAAACTAATCAAAAACAGTCAAATTTTGTAAAACTATACATCTATATTGATAGGCTACATGAAATTTGGCCCCAAAAATGTATATAGAAAGCAACAACACAAAAATAATTGTTTGAAAATTTCCCAATTTTTTTTTTTTTTATTTTGAGGTTAAGTCTTTTTTCAAAGCCAGAAGTCCGTTTTTTTTTTGTTTTTAATTCAAACTGTTTTTCAAGCTCAAAATTTTGAAAAAAATAATGAAAAAAATTGAGTTCAAACTAATTTTGTTTCAAGTTTTCTTTATTAAATAATATTTATGTTTTTAATATTGGATGGTGGTCTTATCAATTTCTAGTCAAACATTAAAAATCGGATGCCTAAATGTCTTTTAGTTGTTGAGTTTCAGTAAGCTAAAAAAAAGGATGAAGTTTGCATGACAGTCCTTTCCTCAGCAACCGCGTAAGCTAGGTATTTGCAGTTTCTTATGCAGTTTAAGAAAAACCTTGGTCAAAATTTTGAAGTCGTAATTCGTATTTTGAAATATTTTTTTTTGTCTTTTGCTGGTTGGTGTGTGTGTTGGTTGCTTCTTAACCGAAGGGTTCGGCGTTCGAATCCTGCTGGTGACAATTTTTTTTTAACACATTTTGTTTTTTTTATTCCGTCACATGCACAATGTGCATTGAAAACATTACAATTTCCATTTAGACAAATGTATCATAATCCAATTGAGAATCCTATAGGATTTTGAACAGGGGGAGATGGAAATGACAAAATTTCATTGTGTACAATCTGTGATTCGACCCCGCGACTTTCTGGTTAATAGCCGCCTGCGTTTCCGCTATGCTAAATTAAGATATAGAATCTGTATCTCAAATATTAATTGAATATTGAGCGTTTTAATAGCTAAAAAATGAGTGAGATGAATCATATTATCATAACTAATGAAATGTGGTGCCTTCTCAATGTCGGAAGTTCCTCCAAAGGACGGTGACTAAAGTAGTCGACATACATTGTAAAAACAAAAAATAATAATATGCTGAGACAGGATTCGTTTGTTAACAGTTGACTTCAGTCCGTCAGTGTTTCTCGGCAAGTGCAAATGCTTTATTTATTTTAAAGAACGAAGTTCTTTAAAAAAATTAAAAAATATATAAAGAATTCAGTCTTATTGTGAGTGTTTCACCCGAACAATATTTCACCTTAAAATTTTTTTTCGCCCGGAATTTTAAAAGCTTTTGTGTTTCGACCTTACGAAACATGCGATTCCCGCCTTATTGCTCTTTCGTTTTCCTACTAAATATGAAAATTTAAGCCGTCAGTGGCATTATATTCTCCCCGAAATAATGTTAACAGTAAGGAAAATTCTCGGAACATGAAATATTATTCGGGTGAAACTCAATAGACGAAAAAAATATCCGGGTTGAATGTTGTATTGGTGAAACTCACCATAAGGCAAATAATGAATGTATAAATTAATAATCTTGTACCTAGCTCTTTATGTGATTTTCATATTTTCTAACCGTTTTTCGAAAGTCAAAACGAGAGCAAATTGCGAAAAATAATCGGTATATCGGATCACGCTGAAATTCTGCACACAGCTTTGATTCTGATGATGGTTATAACACGATTGTTCAATATTGTGATAGTCCAATACCCCCAGGTGGCGGCTGACATGCATGTATGTATATGGGAACTTCGTTCTTACCGAGGGTGCTTAGGACCCGCATCTACTAGTTTTTCTTCTTTTTACCCAACATATAATCTTGTGCCAATAATCATTTTTTATTATATGTACTGCAAATTACACTTCCTGTTGTTATTATTGCTACACATTGAGTAGAAATTGTTGTTATACGCAAATGGTTCTGGGTTGAAATTGAAGAAAATTGTTACTTTGAAATCGTAGAACGAGAAACTAGTCGCTTAGGGTTTCCGTTTTTTTTTTTTTGGATGTTGGACAATGTCGCGTTCGGCGTTCGAGTCCAAAGAATTGGTTTCATTAAGGCTAGGCGCGCAACTTTCAGTTTTGTTTCTCAAGTGACAACCATGGACTTGTATGAGAGTAGGCGCACATGCAAAAACTATTCAGTCGTCGATTCTGAATAAAATTAGCAAAAAAAAAAGCAAATGTAATGCCGAAAACAGATGTGCAGCTTTTTCCCATGCAGCGAAATTGAAATAATCGTGTCGATTTTGAAATCTAAGGGTCAGTTTTACAATCATGGTTCAAATATTGATCCGTGGTTCAGGAATTTTAATTTACCGATGGTGGATTAACTGTAGTAGCCCGTGGCGTAATGGTTAGTGCGTTGGACTGTCATGCCAGAGGTCTGGGGTTCAGTACCAGCCGCTTCCACCTTAAGTTTTTTTCGGAGCTACTACCTCTTGCGAGGAAGTGACAAATCCTCCAAGAGTATCTCTTGATTCTCTTGAAATAGAATAGTGCCGCTCACCTTAGCCGTTCAGATTCAGCAATAAACTGTAGGTCCCCTCCATTCCTGCAGACACGCACACAGGAATGGTTGAAAATTGTAAGTCACTAGGCCCTGGTTCTTCATGAGCCGTTTGTGCCACCAAATTAATTTTTATTTTTATTTATGATGGTGGATTAACTGAGGTTCAACGGTGGGTCAGGGATGTAATTAGCTTTTATCACATACTTGAACCATTGTTTATCCTCAGTTAATCCGCCAAAATCGGCGAGTTGATTTTCCTAAAACACGGATTAAATATTAAGCCATTTTTGCACAGATGGCCATAAGAGTGTTGCCGTTTTGAGCGTGGTAAATTGGCTCAAAAATCAAAAGCGTTAAAAATCCATGCTATTTGAACTATTTAACTATTGCTAAATAAATGTTATTACTGCACACTGTAGGACTTAAACTTATTTACTAAAAAAATAAAGAATAAACTGGTGACGGAAAAGTTTTTTTTGTCTTAATTTTAATTTTAGTGTCGCGAAATTTATTTTCACCTTTAATGAAGTTAAAAAATTGAAGTTGCATCTGTCTGTGCTGGTAAAATAATAGGATTCTTTCATAATGTGTTGTATAAATTCTATTTTATTGTTTATAATTTGCATACATATTTATTTAACCATTAATTTCTTCTTTATTTTTATTTTATTTATATTATAAGTTCTATGATTTGTTTAACGTTTTGAAGCCATTTATTTGAGGGCAGTAAAAAAGTGCTAAGTTGGAAGTGCTTAATATAATTTATCTAGAAATTGAGGACAAGCTATTATTGCGAGTGAATTAGAAAAGAACTATCCGTGGTCAAATTTATACAGCACCACTAATTTCAATATCTAAAAAAAAAATTTATATTTTGAGGTGGTGCTTTCAATTGAATTAGGGTCAAATTTGACTAACAAAAAATGAAAAGCAAGGTTTTTAACAATAAAATCAATTAATTCAATGCGATAATAGAATAAGAAAGTATTTTAAACTTAATTTTTATAAAGCGCAGTAATCTGAAAGTATCGCTTTTTATAAACATAAATAAATATCAATTTAATTGAATAAAGTATTAATCGCAGTATTAGAAAACTGTACATATTTAACAAAGACAGGGTATATACATACTTAATGTAAATTTAATTATCAAAAAATTATTATAAATGCAAGTTTAACGGATCTTAGGTACATACCTACTTAGTGAGAAGTACGATGAAATTTTAATTTAAGCAATAAGAACCTTTTAATATTTGAATAGAAAAGCAAACATGTAGTATTTAAACGCAAACTTTCTTTTGATTATTTTTTAAGGAATAATAATAAGAAAAAATACATAAGAAATAGAAAGTGAATAGGGTAAGTGAAAAGATTAAGAAAATAATTGATCACCATAATTTTGAACAGTTAACTTTGTTTTTGTTTTTGATATAAAATCAATGCAACTATTTCTTCTCATAGGTTCTATTATTTATATACTATGTGTTTTTTTTTTTTTTTTTTGAATAAATAAAAAATTACAAACATTTTTACATGCGGCTCGTACTTAATTTATTTCTTTGTAACTGTGTAGTTGAGAAATACCAAAGTCTTGAATGATTTCGTTTCTTTCTTAATTCTACATTATACATAAGTGATGAAATTTATTTTTAGTTTGTTTTGTATGTGTTGCTTTCAGCGTTCTCATTTGCCGAATGTTTTTCTCTGCTTAGAAAATAAGATATTACAGCAATTGGCAGCAATGGGATTTTGTTTTTGTAGGCTGTCGTACATCTGTTAGGCGTTGTTTTTTACGTGATGATATATCCCTGATAAGATCATAAAACACCTGTTAAATAAATAATTGAGATACTTTGAGCTAATGAACAAAACACACACAATAAAAGAACTCATAGTTTATAGACTTATGTATACAGGACAGAACAGAAAATACCAAACCAAAGAAATAATGTGTATAAAATGTCATGTATTGATATATGTATTTTTTAAGATGCATCTCAAAAAGTTTCTAACATATGAAATAGTAAGTACTTTAAAATCGCTATAAATGTATTTACATTTGAATTTTATTCATGTTAATACATTATTATACAGACGAGTAATTTAAATTTAAAAAAAATAGTCAACCCAATTCTAAATATTCCCCGGGAGACGCATTTTTTCGGGTCTAAAATACTCCGATTCCGAATTCCCCGGTTGAATTTTTTTACCCTCGATAGTGGGAATGAGAGTTATGAATGATACAAATAGCTTTTTTTCAGTATTTGCCACCTAAATCTAATTCTAGAAGAAAAATAATTTATTCGCGGGGAAACATTTTCCCAAACCTAACCACCAATTTACCATAAGAGACAATATTCAACTTTTATTGAAAAGGGATTGCATTGAATATTATTTTATTTAAAAAAAATAAAGCTGACTTTCGTTTTTCGTAAAATGTATGTTATGGTAAGTTAAGGATAACCGATTAATATCTTACCAGAAACATTTTATTTAAGGAAACTAGGTTTGGTTTAGTAATAATATGGTAAACAACGTTAACAAAACAGTTGTCATTACATTTGCGAGTCAGTAATACACACACATGTGATGAGCTTAATTTTAGGAACGAGAATGTGCAGTGGAACCTTATTCAATAGAGACATTTCGATGACAAAGAAATCCATTCCTGACATTTAGAATTGTAATCTTAAACAAAGTAGTGGCCCGTTGCGTAATGGTTAGTACGTTGCACTGTTAAGCCAAAGGTCGATTCCCAGCCTCCGCCACCTAAAAACAAAAATGTTTTCCAGGCTACTGCCTCGTGCGAGGAAGTGACAAATTCTCCAAGAGTATCTCCTGTAGACACGCACACAGGAATGGTTGAGTTGTAAGTCACTAGGCCCTAGACCTTCATGAGCCGTTGTGCCATCAAATTTTTTTTATTTTTGAATAAAATAAGCTATAGAGAAGTTTTTGCTAATTGAAAAAAAAAGTTTATTGGTAATACGAACAAATCTGTAAAAATATGAAATCGGTTTAAAGTTTTCACAGGTGGGAATTGAAATATTAGTAAAGCGAGCAGTGTTATCTGTTCAAACTTAAACAAGTGTTAGTGTGTTATTATTGCAAAATAAGATATAATTACCTTAATAATACAAAACAAAAATTATTTAATTAAACAAAATATTGGTTAAACAAACATTAAACAAAAAAACTTAAAGTAGATTTTTTTTACATATGTATGCTTTATGCACCTATCTAAATTAGTATACACTTAAGTTTCCGCCTCTTGCATTTATCTTTAGTTCTCCCACTTGTTGCTTTTGAATCTTCAGTTTTTCGTGATCTTATTTCACGCATCAAATCAAAAAACACCTGTGTGGAATAAAAAAGAAAAAGAAAAATACCAGTGGTTTGATGAAGGACAAAACAAATGAGTATCAGAATAAAATGCAAAAAAAAAGTGTTGTCACTAAATATATCAATATCATTTTCTTCTATTTAATCTATCAATCAAATAAATGAATCTAGCAAATATTTACATACTTCAAAGCCGCAACAATCGTATCAAATTTTAATAGAATACTCGTTTACTGAAAATTAATATGCTTGAGGGTTAAAAATGTAAAATGTGCTAGAGTTGTAAGTTAATAACAAACAAAACTAATAAAAAGCTTTATACTATAAAGTTTCAGAGGTTATAAAGGCAACCGTCATTATGTATGCAGTATGCTGTATGCATTAGGTTAACCTGAATGATTTTCTTAAATCTTTTAAAAATATATTTAACTAAAGAGGAGAGTTATTTCAATTCAGAATATTTCCCAATCGATTATATAATAATGTTTTGGCCCGCCACATACAACGAACGCTTTCTTTCAAAGTATACGAACTTGGAAACGATCACGCTCTTGTTTGTAAGACTCAATATTATAGATATATTCATCTGATTTTAAAAGAAATTATTTATAGGGGTCTTCATTATTTGCCACCTACGAATAATGTAGTTAAGTTTAAGCTAGGCTAACGTGAGTACACAAAAATTAACAATATTCCACCGTTACGCACACATACAGGCATGGACCTTATAATTAAAATGAAAAAAATGTTTAAAATCATTGATGACATAATTAATACATTGAATGAAAGACTTCTTAATTTGTTTGACACTTAAGTTTAAAAAATGTTAAAAAATACTTGTAGAGGTTATTTTAAAATTAATTTGTATCAATTCTAGGATAAAAAAAAAATCGTTACGCCTAGAATGTATTTGGATTTAGAACGAATAATCTACCAATTATTGATATATCAAATTTTGAAAAAAGATTTTTTATTTTAATATAGGTAAAAACGTATTAGAAGCTTTTGCATACAGATACAGAATAGGTAATGAGTTCAAAATAAAAAAAATGGTTGTATTAGAGGAACTATTAATAATGGCTTGATGTTAAATTTATGTATGTTAGTTGGTACATCTAACAAATATTAGTTCAAAGAAAAATTTTGATCGTCTCGAAGAAAAATAAGATTTTCTTTGACGAGTTTTAAATAATCTTATGGAAGCTTTTTGGGTCGAAACACACAAAATATCGGAATAATTGAAATCTTATAGAATGTAGCTAAAAATGAAAAATCAATTTAGAGAATCGAAAACACATGAAACTACCAAAAAAACTTTTGATTTTACTCTAATATGAGTTTTTTGGGGGTATACGGAAATTTACGGCATACCATTTTTCTTAGTTCTGCAAAACATTCAACATTGCAGTTACATTATGTGTATATTAATCAGATCACTAGGATCATTATACATAGTAGAAAAGGAGCTGTATCTGGTAAGACAGTTTGTTATGCCATTTTGACGCAACAATTTTCTAAAACGTCCCTATGGCCCTGAACCCAACAGAGATAAATGTTAAAGTTCTCCATAAGAGATAATAATCGGCAGTTATGAATTTTTATATAATATGTACATCAAGAAGTGTCAGATTAAAAAGAATGTACAGTGCAGCGTAAGCAGCACACGTAAGCCGAACTTTGAAGTTTTCTTAGTTGTCACGGTTTATTGCTTCACCCCATGACATTCCACCATACAGTAAATTTCTATAGGGGAAATTAAATGTTTGTAAGCTAACAATAGGTGATGTAACTTAAACATAATAAAAACTTTTTTTTTCTTATACGTAAAAATTCAAGCCTACACTGATGGGACAACTCCGTAAAACTGTGTTGACTAGTTTAATAAAAGTTTCAATTATACTCAAAGAAAACATTTCTCAGTCTGGCTAACAAATTATTGAAAAAAATTGTTTGATGCATTTAATTTTCAAACTGCATACATTTGTTAAATACCCAATATAAAATTTATCTGGGGGCACGGGGTTTCACACCCTTAACCTTCCTAAGCCCACACGTTGGTCTGTCAGACTCTTCGGCGATTTTTTAAATAACGGTTCATCCTTCTGCAATCTTCTGCTTAGTAGCTTCCTTATTTGTCTCAATCTTCAATATAGTGTGGTCTAAGTTTTTGGGCGGGAAGCCCTAGTGTGGGTATTAGCCAAAATCGGTCTGTGAGACCAACGCGGGTATAGGTATAACTATTTTGACCCAGGTCAAATTTGAATGGAGCGGCATCTGGAGGCAATTTTTTTTCTTCATTTTTTTAAGTTCTTTTTTTTTTTGCTTTTCAAAGAAAATATATTTTTTTTTTTATTTTGTCAACATCCCGTTGAACTTATTAATATTGTCCCAATAGAAAATTAAATCGAGCTCTTGCGTTTTCGGTCCCACAGACCGTTCACGGGCATATGTGTAATTTTTTTTTTGGACGCGGGTGTAGGAAGGGAGGTGCAGGTCTGTATTTTTTTACGGGTAATACGTAATCCTACAAAAAGAAATGAAATCCCACCAAAACCATTCATTTAAAATAGGTTGCCAAGACTTCCCTGTGAAAAAGTTATCAGATCTTATGAAGAGACAAACACCTAACTCTACAAGTCCTTACTCTAAAAGTCCTAGCTCTACAAACCACGTCGTGGTAAAAAAAAGTAAGGCTTGCCTACATATTTCGCGGCCGTATCACGGACTGTCCCAGAGACTTATTGTAAGAAATTAAATGTCATTCAATAGTTGTATGAAACGGACAACCCACACTAACATTTTTGACCATGATTTAGGGTTTGTAGAGTTGTAGAAGTGGAAAAAGGCCTTGTAGAGTTAGGGGCTTGGCTCTTCATGACATCTGATACCTTTTTCACAGTGAAGTCTTGGCAACCTATTTTAAATGAAATTGTTTTAGTTGGATTTAATTTTTTTTTTAAATGTAAAAACCAAAGAAAAGGGTACATAACAACAATATCCGTCTTCAAAAAAAAAAAAAAAAATGATTGTACTAATGTGCATTCGATATATGTAATTTGTCGCTGGAACATCAAAAACTCTTACCATATTTCAAAGAAGTCTTCTATACCACTTACCTTGTCAACATTTTCTCTAGTTTTTGCAGATGTTTCAACATATGTAACTTGCCAGTGGTGAGCACGAGATTGACATTCGCTAAGAGGTACTTTACGCCTCTCATTCAGATCACATTTGTTTCCCACTAATAGAAATGGTATGCTTTCATCATTTTTGACCCGCAAAATTTGTTCTCTTAAATTAAAAAAAAAATTAATTATGTATTTATGTATGTACATAACGTAGGTAATTTTAAAATAGTTTCTATAATTGTATTTACCTGAATTCCTGCGTGGCTTGAAAGCTTTCATCATCTGTTATGGAAAATACACATAGGAATCCTTCACCGCTTCGGAAATAGTTATCTCTTATTGCAGCGTAATCTTCCTGACCAGCTGTGTCTAATATATCTATTTGTACTTCTTCACCATCTAGTACTACCTAAAATATTAACAAATCTCAATTCAAATACTCATCGATTCTAAACAAAAAGTAGTACCTTTTTTCTATAACTATCCGCTTTAGTTGGTTCGTAGTCTTCCACAAATTCGTCGTACATAAATTGTAGAGTGAGTGCTGATTTCCCAACGCCACCACTGCCAACCATAATAACTTTATGGAGGGCTGGACCGGTTACCGGTTTTTTACTCATCGTTTCAAAATAATATTTGTCAAGTAGGGACTTAATATTTCTAAAACAAAAAAAAATAAAAATAATTTTTACAATTTTTAATCTTTTATGCGGTACCTTCACAATACAATAATAATATGGCTCAATAACAAGTATTAAAAATTGTTTTTTTTTTTTTTTTTTTGTACCAAACATACGCCTATGATACTTTTCTATAAATTTTTGAATATAAAGGGCATCTTCTTTCAGAATGATACAGAAAAAAAAATCAGCAAGTAGTCTCAAAAAAATAAATAAACAAATTTTATGGCACAACAGCTCATGAAGAACTAGGGCCTAGTGACTTACAACTCTCAACCATTCCTGTGTGCGTGTCTGCAGGAATGGAGGGGACCTACAGTTTATTGCCGAATCCGAACGGCTAACGAGCGGCACTTTTCTGTGACAGGAGATACTCTTGGAGGATTTGTCAATTCCTCGCAAGAGGCAGTAGCCGATTTTTCTTTTAAATAAATAGGTGGCGAGGCTGGGGATCGAACCTTAGACCTCCGGCATGACAGTCCATCGCACTAACCATCATACTAAAAGTTCATCGCACTACCCATAACGCCACGGCTACTACCAGAAAGTAGTCTCAAGCCTATGAAAAAACAGAAAAATAAATTAAGAAAAAAGTGCTTGCAAAATAATGCAATAACCAAATTTGGGGTTCCCGCGAACCCCAAAGTTTGTACGAACTTCTAATTGTTCATTACTTAAAATTGATGCATTGTCTCTATTTTTTTTATTAATTAAGTTGATAGTGCCCGTGTCATATTATATTTTGGTTTCGCCAAAAAATAGTAAAACATTTTTGGAAATGTGAGAACTTGAATTTAAAGTTACCAAAAAGTGAGTAGTAAAATTATAATTTCATTTTTATTATAAATATTTGTAAAACTTTATACGATTTTGTTTTATATTTCAGTGTCTAATTTAGATACATTATTGAAGAGATATAATAGAGGTGATGAAGAAGAAAGAGCAATTGCATTGAAAACAATGTTAGACATGGAATCTGATGAAAAGGGCGAGATTGATCCATTTGATGTTGGCGGCGATGACGCGCAGAATGATCCGTATTACAGGCGATATGACGCATTTGACTAAAGTCATTTTTATTTTACATTAATGCTTTATAACTATTATAATATAATTTTATTTCTTAGCGGATTATAAATCTGATCTCTATAATACACTGGATAGTGGATTCCCTACAAAGTATAACAGTTTTTCTACTTCCAATTGAAGATGACAAGTACGTAGGCAACTCAACACCTTAGATATTCAGTGAGGCTGAGAAGGCCAGTTCAAGTTGCTGAGATCTCAAGAATTCTACTACAACCGAAGAGGAACCAAAAGAACCATCACTTGTTTGTAAATTTGATTTTTTGTAATTTAAAATATGTAATTGTAAAAGTGAATTTAAAATATTTTAGTTGCAATTTTGTAAAAAAAATTTGCATTTTATTATGTTATACAGTTATACCCTTATACAAAAAATAGGCAACTCAACATTATAACAATTCTCAAAACGGATCAACTTTCTTGTATGGATGCGCTATCCAGTGTATTATAGAGATCAGTGATTATAAAGACATTGATGAAGCTACGGCAGAGGCATTAGAAAATAGATAGAAAATTTGCCTGAACAAGATAAATTTGGTGAATCGATTGAGCAGGACCAAGGACCATCAAAGTGTCGGCTTCAGGGTCGAAGAGTTTTTTCCTACCACCAGTGGTCGAAAATGGATAAAAGAGTCGGAGGCAGCAGTTTTGTCTCATCGTATTCAGACCTGGTGGAATTATTGGCATTATGAGAAGAAATTTGCGAGTTTTTTGAGTAGTTGACGAGAGACTTCCTCGTAAACAAGAATTTTATAATGTAATTCTAATACTTTAATCTGAAAGGTCTTTTACCATCAGACAACTTGCCAAAATTATCCAAGAGCAGAGGATAGGAACAGCAAAACCCCATGTGATGTTTGTGAAAAATACTGTTGTCTTCACCACCATAACATCATTTGCGTCAAAATGGTTTGTGACTTTTTTCCAGAAAATTATCTAAAATGGCTATGATGGAAATAAGACAAAAATCGTAAAGAAAAATAAATTTTGTGGCAATCAAATATACGCTGCGGTTTGCGCGAACCCTAATTCGTAAACTAGGGTTAAATTAGCAAAAGACAACTTTTATCGCTCGAGGTAAGGTTCAGCAAATCTATGGATCAGCATGGTTTCGTAATTTCTCTAATAAATTCTCGAGATTTGCATCGCGAAAACTTAATTAAGTTGAAAACTTCTTTCCATCGTAGCGTGAAAGCTAGAGAGGGGTATTATCTAGTAATGTTTCTATTTTCTGTAGTTCCTCAAAAATCGCGAAAACCGTTAGACTAACTTACTGATTGACTCATCAAAATTATCCCCGACACCTTAAAATCTTGTAATTTCGCACAACGGTAAGCTTAGTAGTACATATAGGGGGCGTGGTATCTGCCCATTATTATTTGTTGATCGCGACACGACCCACGTCACATTTAAATTTACTCACGCCAAAAACTGTTTTTGGTGTTAAATGTGTTTTAATTACTTTTCTATTCTAACCAACGTCGCCACAACCCATTTCAAACAATTTACTCTCGGAAATTTATTTATATATCTGGTTTTTTGTATCTAAGAAAAATTATGTTTTTTTAATTTTTTATAAAATTTAATATTTTTAGGCCCATTTGCTGAAACGAAACTTAAATATTTATGTTCAACTTAAACGCTTATGCTTCACTTTTTCCTCAGCGTAAACTGTCACATAAGCTCTTATGTTGAACTTAAACATTTAAGGTTTGTTTCAGAAAATGGCCCTTAGTTCTTAAATTCTTAATTAAGCCTTAATCACATATGTATGTATATTGAAGTTTCGTCAGACAGTTTAAGGCTAAGCACGTACTTGCGATCCAAAGTCGTTGCGACTGAAAAGTTGCTCTAAAAAGGGAACCTGTTTCATTCGCGATTTCCCGGTCGCAAGTGCGGTCACTTGCATTGAAACTCATTCGTTCTATTTCTGACTAAATAGTCGCACGATCGAAATCGCAAGTGCGTGCTTAGCCTAGGGCAGCGCGAACTATTGTGCCTAAAACCCTTCAGGATAAAATTACGATTTTTAAAGTAAAACCTTAGTGGGTTCATCTGAAGAAATTGGTTTTGTGTGTGGTTGTATGGTAACTATTGTCTAAAATCATTGGACTGAAAATTTTTATAATTTCGCCTATTGCTTAACAGAGAAAATAGCATTTTTTTCAAAGCAAATCGGGTTAAAAGGAAATTTTTAAAATTTGTTCTATTAAAGATTAGTAAACTATTTGATGAAGAAACTGCTACAGAGCAAAGTTAGTATTACAAAAACATTATGGAAAGATTCAAAATCCCATTGAATTTCAAAGAATGTTACAGAGCGACGAAAAGCTTTCCGATTTGTTAAAAGTAGATTTCTTTCGTTCATCTTTAGACTCGTGTGTTTAAAGACGCATATTGGTGCGAAACGCATTTTGACGTTGAGGCCTCGTAGACTTAGAGATGAGATCTGATAACTGTGTTGAGTTGTCTCTGCAAAAATTCGCCCCTAATTTGCGGACGATACCCTGATTTATGTTGTTGGTGAAGACTTAAGTGCCTGTGAATGTTTGATGCAAGGGGAGCTTAGTAAAATAAATGACTGGCTTTGCCAAAATAAGCTAAAGCTGAATGTTGCTAAGACTAAATGTATGTGTATAAACAACAGAGACAGAGATGTGAACATTTTAATAGATGGTGAACTGGTAGAATGTGTGCGCGAAATCAAGTATCTGGGAGTGTTTATTGATTCAAAACTTAAGTTTAATGAACACGTAAATAAGTTGAGTGCTAAAATTTCGAAAAAGATAGGTTTTTTCAAAAGAATTCGTAGACATATAACTCAAAGTTGTGCGCTAACGGTGTATAACACATTAATTCTTCCACACTTTGATTATTGCTCGTCCATAATATACATGTCAAATAATGAAAACATTCGAAAATTACAAATTTTACAAAATAGGGCGATGAGAACTGTGCTTAAGTGTGAATACATAACACCTATACAAGAAATGCTAACAAGTCTCGGATGGTTAAATGTTGAACAGCGATTAAAATTTAATGCACTAGTCATGATTTTTAAAATTAAATATAACTTATACCCAATATACCTACAACGAAATGTAAGTTTCATAACAAACAATTTTTATAATTTAAGAAATGCGGGAGATTTTAGACTACCACTATACAGAAGAGCTGGAACACAGAACAACCTACTTTATAAAGGAATACAATTATTTAATAATCTTCCTAGAAACGTAAAGAATGTAACAAACTTAAATATATTTAAAGCTTTATTAAAACCTTTGTTAAGAAATAATGTGATATGATAACACTTGTAGTTATAAGTATTGAACTGATGTTAAGAGTTTTTTTGAACTAATAAAATACACTAAACTAAACTAAACTAAAATGACTCTACGAGATTTGAGCCTTATGTAAGTCCAAATGTTGTAGAGACAACTCAACCTAGTGGTGAAGAAATATTAAATAATTATTAACACGCCTTTGATATATTATTTCGAAACTGCAGAAGCTGGATCCGATGTTCGTGTGGTAGCAGATTGAAAGGATCTGCCCATGATCAAAAGCACTTGCATCACGTTTTCTTGAAAACGTAATTGTTTGGCGTTTGGAAGTGTTAAGAGAGACTCTATTTTTAGCACACCAATTGGTAAAACTTGCAGAAGAACGTGGTCATGGTTATCCTTAATTGTTTGAAAAACCTTCATATCATCAGCAAATATTAGAATCTCACTAGACCATACACGTCATATGCGTTTTTTTATTGGTAAGTGTATAGTGAATACAGAAAAAATGTACACAGTAAACAACAAAGGAATAGTGCCGTTATTACATCCTTTATAGATAGAATGAATAAAAAAAAAGGTGGAAAAAACGGATGTTTTTAGTTTGTATACAATTATGTTGTGACTTAGTTGATCAAAGGCCTTAGAAAAGTCAGTATACACGCAGTCTACTTCTCTGCCTTTTTTTAATGCATTATAACATTTATGTAAGAATGTTAAGAGATTGGTCAAAATTGATTTTTTCCTCATAAAACCATGCTGTCGCTCACAGAATGCATTCTTAACTTAACAAATGCCTAAGCATGATATTCATTTCTTTTAATTTGTTTTCTTTCATTTTTTTTTTTTTACTTTTTTAACTTTTTATATTAAGAGTTTTGGAATACATGATTATGTGGCAATGGGCCTAAAATACTTAATGTTATGCAAATTACCGTATCGCAAGATCTTTTAAATACATTTTAGCTTATATCTATAATCTCAAACGAACATATCATTTGCCTACCCCCAAAGTACCTACTTCCCACGCAGCTGAGTTTAATTAAATACACCAATGTTTAACGGCAGCCTTAACAGTTGTATTTAAACTAAAGTTTTCTTTTTATCTTTTACAATTTCTTATAATTCTTATGACAGTTTTCCCAAATTTTTAAGCAGCTCAATTATTCTGAAAATAAATACATTAAGTGTTATGAAAACGTACAAAAGTTTGATTTAAATGCAACTTGGTTGCTTTTGAAAATGAAATCACAATTGTGGGAAGAAATGTTCCGCAACTTAAATGCACAAGTTAACTATGAAAAACTAAGCCACTTTGAGTTAAGTGTGTGAAAAAATACCCAACAGTATATCATTAAAGAATTCTTCCGTTCTACTTTCTTCTTTATTGTTGTAATAATAAAAATGAACAAAAAGATAGTTTCTAGGAAAAAAATATGCAATTTTAAAGTGTCATGCGTATGTACATAGGTAATTTTAATTAATACTCAAGAACTGAATTTATTTTAAAGAAACAAATGGGACATAGTGTTGCATTTTAATATTATCTCTAATTCGTATCATTAAGCTTATAAATAAAAAAAATGGAAGACTACTATGATTAGGTTTTTAGGTCATTATCCATAATTTTTTCTCTTTAAATTCCTTTTAAAAAGTTAAACATACATACATACATATGAACATACTCTCCTCAGAGTTATTCGCTAATTAGATACGCAAAAAAAATTAATCGCTCTTTTGGTTTGCGGTGTTCTAGTTACATAATATAGGTGAGTTAAGATATGAAATGAAATTTCACATCAAATGACTCTTCTTAGTTTATCAGGTTTAATTCTATGCTTTCCGCATCAAATTAGTGAGCTAAATTTACTAGGTCTGCAGAAATAATTTTCCATACAAAAATTGAAAGCTAGTTTCTGCGGAGATAAAATTATCTGGTTTCTGAGGTTTATCAGGGTTTTCCGCCGTTGCATGAATACCCTTAGTGTAACTACTGTTAAAACTGAAATTTGCTGTTGTGGCCTGTCCTGGCATCAGGCTTTATTTTCCATCTTAAAGGGAAGGGTATATATGTATATCGGGCTTTAAAAACATCTATATCATGACATCGAAGTGTTGCAGTGTTTTTTGTTTTAATTATTATTTTTTTTTTTTATTTAAATCAATTTTTTAGAAAATTTCTCCTTCCGTTTTAAACGAGAAAATAGTCACCAATCAATCTAAACGCTCCAGTCTACTAAGCCGAGATTCAATAAAAAGGTATATGTAATTGTAGGATCCTCTTTAGTGATAGGTATATTTGATAGATGGACTATCTAGAAAATTTTTGTATCTAGCTACCTCTTACTCTAAGCTGGGATATTCGGCTAATATTAATCAATTTTTAACAAATTTATGCTTTTTTATCTTTTTTAAACGATCCTCATATCCATAATTCTGATTTCAAAATAGTACGAATTTACAATATATTTAATTCAATATAGGTACAAAAAATTTTGGCATTGATAGCTTCAAGGAATAATTTGTATTTATTAAAGTAGGTAGGTATACTCCTATAGGTATACATACATACAAAAAAATTGTTTTTATGACACAAAAAAGATGTTCTCATCATATAAAATAATTTGCAAGATGTTTACTTTCTTCCCACCAAGTAATGATTGCTGGAAATGGGAACTCCAAGCAATTGAATTTTTAACGAAATTCACAGAAAAGATAGTGTAATCGCAACGACAAATACTCGCAATGAGTCATTATAGGGTACCGAAATGGGAGCATGTAGTGTAGTATCCGATATGAGGGAGTCCACCAAATAGGCATATTCGACGACTTCTAGAAAGACTATGTAAGAATACAATTTGTTTGCTAAAAAAAAACTTAGTTTTGAGATTGGTATTTTAATAAAACATTTCCAGCATTAGTTTCACTTGATTTTTTTTAAAATATTTTCAGATACAAACCTTTTTATTTTTATTTGAATTCCAAATTTCAGAATAACATAAATCACATAAACGACGACACTTTGCAGAGATAGCAGAACAAAAAAAAAAAAACAAAACCAATTCTGCTCTGACTGGACAACGCCTTAAGTTTCCAACAAAAGTTATAAACTGCGAGACGAAATTATGTTTGACAAAATTAATGCAAACAGAAGGAATGAATTGATGAGATATCGATCTTTGATTAAATTTTACTTGTAGAATCACTTTCACTTTGAGATATGGATACTTTTTTAGTAAAATTAAATGTAATTTAAATAAATGAGCAGACCTAATATCCGTCAAACGAAACGCGAAAAATACACATACACTACACACTGCACCCGCGCGTCACGTACCGTTCCACTTACATTACTAGAAAGAGTGAGAAAACAGAAAAGTAGAAAATTTAATTTACGAAAACTAGAGTATTTTTTCAGAATGTTAGACAGAGAAGAAGATAGTTTTGTTGAAGTAGCCAAGTAGCTAGAAGCCGTAAGCCGTATCAGCGATATACCTTTTTGAGTACGGAATACGGATGAACTCGTGTGACAAGCAAGCTATCCAGATCGCTTTGGATACAATTCTGAACGTGGCCAATCGCACAAAAATTCCTTTCAGTACTAGGTACAAAGAAACTAAATATAAAGAAATGAATCCTTCGTACGTTTCACCCTCCAAAACCCATTTGTTTACATTGTTGTTTTTGTAATTTCGATTCGTGTCGGTGAATAAATGAAAATTGCAATAACAATTTAACGGGGGGAATTTGTCTGATTTTGACAGATCGATTTTTTTTTCTGCTATTGCTGTGGTGAGAATTTTATTTCTGTATTCTGTTTTGGTTGTCTGCCACTTTGTTAGTGTTTTTTTTGTAAATAAACATTTTTTTAGCTAAAATATCGGGAATCGGGCTAACACAAATATCGGGCTTAAAATTTATCCGCTAGAAAACGAGCTTGATTCTGTGGGCTCTGAAGAAATTCCTACTTTGAGTAGCAGCGCTCCAAATAAAAGAGAAACATCACGAAAGAGTAGTGGAAACAGTGACAAGAAAAAAATAGTTGATGTCGAAGACGAGGATGATGAAGGACCTGCATACTCTTCTTCAACAGATGTTTCACAATGCAGTACATTCTAAACAGAATCGAAGAACCGAGAGACCAGTGAAGTCATGGAGGTGTTGGAGAACGCTATGTCATCAGTTTTTGTTGATGGACATGCAGTGGAAGGTGGAGATTCTGTCCAAGTTGCTGATGAGTACTTTGGCTCATAGGCAGACACAAAGACTTTTGTCGGCGATTTGATGGATAATGTGAGTAAGACCTGTGATCAGTCTAAGTCAATCTCTTAACCGAGGAAAAAATTGAAACGAGTGGATGCAATGAGGGATCAGAAGTCTATAAAGAAATCAGTAAGCGAAGGTTCGGGTAAAGATAAGAAGCGAATGAGTTGTATTTCGAAGACATCAACAGACAGCAAAAACAGGAGGAACCGTTGTCACGTAGTGAAAAACAATCAACAAGTGCTAGTGCCACGATAAGCGTCGAAGACAAAAGTAGAAGTTTGAGTCTTGAAACAGGTGCCACAGGACATGAAATCGAAATCGACAGCACAACCTTGAGATACTTAGGCAAAATGTTGCACTAGAAGCAGGCAAAAAACATGGACACAAAAAGAAAAATTCGAAGGATTTCAAAAGAAATTTGTATAAGGTAATATTTGTGTTAGTTGACACAATGCTAATTTTTTACATTCATTTTTTTTTTTTAGATCCATCCCTTCCATACACATATGCTACTATACTTTGGCGTCTACGACATTAAACAAACTCTGTATTCATTTCAAACACTTCAACATCATTGCTTGCGATACACGAACATTCTTTTGCCTTTCGATTATCACATCATTCTCCGGTAGTTCGATGAAACAACTCCTCATCCGATATCCCTTAAGAGTAGCCGATAAAAAATTATGGCCAAGTGATAATTGAGTTCAAGTGTCTTAAAAAGTAATGTAACAAAAGGGAATGAATGGGAATATGTGTAAAAATGGTAATTTAATAATTAAAAATTATGCTGTGAAAAAGAAACGAAGAGAAAGGAAACTTAAACAAAAATTTAAATTTTATCGTAATATCATCTCAAAATCAATTAATTGAAAGTTTAATTTTGTATACAAAATAATTATTGTCAAGACGAAAGATGAAACAAAATCAACCTGAGCAAAACATAATATTCTTGTCCATTTTTATATTTTATAAATAAGCTTAAATATAAAAGTTAATGTAGGAATTGTCTACGAAACTCGGGTAATATTAAAAAGTGCTTAGACAATGAATAAGTAAATTAGTTATGCTGTAAACAAAAAGAGTTAAAATAAATTTATAATTACAAAAGATATAAATATACATTATATATCTATACTATTATATAAAGACGAAACAAATATTTGGTTTGTGCGCGTTTATCTCAGAAAGTGTTCAACTGATTTACTTGAAACAAATTTTATAACTTTCCTTATTCTTTAAAGCATGTAATTAGATATTTTTTAATTTGTTAAATTTATTTGTTGAATTAGATAATTAACTTTTAAAAAAATCTCGTACACTTTTTTGTCGAAGTTGACCCACATATTCAATTATGCTTTTAAGCCTACTTGATATTTTACAAAAGTGGGATTTTTTGTATAAAGTCAATAGTTTTATGCAAATTTTAAGTCCTAAACTGTTTCTTAAATGTACTTACATGATGAGAAATAAATTTATGTACACATATAAATCTACCAACTTCTTTTGTATTTTTGCATCTATAAATTCGATTTATTCGCAATGACTGGGTTGCTGTTTTGTTCCATTTCATTATCGTTCCGTGTTTTGTGCATTTTCTTTTGTTTATTTGTCCCCTCAGTTGTTCGCTCATCACTCGATTGTTGATTTTTTGTAACGACAGCCAATGCGTGTTTGTTTTTTCCTTCTTCTTAAGCGAACTAAAATGTTACATACTATGTACATACATATTTTGAGTATGAGATGGGCACTGCTGCCGTCGTGCGCAGTGCGTTTATTTGTTTCTTCTTCTGCAGCGAATCGAATTGTTACATAAATGTACATATTTTGAGATGAAAATGGGCATTCAGTAGAAAGAAGTATGAAAAAAAAGGTTTACTGAAAGCTGCTAAAGTTTATGAAAATGAAAAATTACTGATTTCACCTGATTGGAGTAAGGAATAAAATACAGTGCAAGCTCCCTTAGCCGGACAGTGACGGTCACAACACTTTTGTCAGTCTAAGGGAGTTGTCCGTCCAAGGGAAAACATAAAAATATAGTTATAAAAGGAAATATATAGGATATAGGTAGTAGCATCATGAAACATTTTTGCACCTACAAGCCTTCATGGCTACGGAAAGCATATGTAATAGACCGAGAGCCCACAGCAATTTTTGGGTGTGAAGTATAGCAAAAATTCAATGATGCAATAAGATAGGTCTTTACTTTTTATTTGCAAATATTCAAGTCTTGCAAGTGGTAGTTGGGGCGTTTGCAAATAATGCTGCATTGAAATGTACTTAAAACATTTTCAATAAAAGAGCTGAATACTATAGACATGAATATGAGGGTCCAAGACTACTTAGATAGGGCCTTCTGTATGCAAGACGCACTTGAAAATTCATTTTTATAGTGCGTCTTGCATAGAAGGCATACCTAAGAGGTTTTGGACCCCAATATTCATGTCTATGGTATTCAGCTCTTTTATTGAAAATGTTTTAAGTGCATTTCAATGCAGCATTATTTGCAAACGCCCCAACTACGACTTGCAAGACTTGAATATTTGCAAATAAAAAGTAAAGACCTAAGTATCTTATTGCATCATTGAATTTTTGCTATACTTCACACCAAAAAATTGCTGTGGGCTCTCTGTCTACAAGTATGTATATACATTTTTGGTTAGTAATATAGTAGAAAAGTCGGTTAGTCTTATTGAGCGTTTGATATACTCTTACCTACTCATATAAATAAGTATTTATATTAAAAGCTAGCGAAGCAACGCGAGCGCGGTTCGGCTAGTAAAATGTAAAAACAAAATCAAATTAAAGTAGACAAATCAAAATTTTATATTCAATTTTGTGTTTGTTTTCTTATTTTCAACAGTTATTTTTTTATTTATTTTATTAATAGCGTGATGATGTATCGTTCGTACATTCTTCCATACAATATTTTAGACTTGTGTCGTTCTTCCGAGGCACGGCATTTCTTTTTAACGGTTTTTCTTGTAGAATAACCATTTTTTTTCAAAAAGTTAATTAGACATCATATAGTTACAAAAACCTACAAAATGTTATCATTAGTTTAATTTTGAAAAAAAGTTTTTCCTTCATTATGTATTTTATTGGACTTTTTTTTTTCTTCAATTCGGTTTCGATTGATAGTTAAAGAAAGTCGTTCACAAAATTGAAAAACCGCATCAATTAATGGTTTTTGAAAAAAAAAAAAAATTAATTTTTTTCAATTTTTTTCTTTTGTAAACTAAATAGTTTTTTTTCCGAGAAAATTCAAAACTTTAAACACTACTATCTACATTGTTAGATAAATATTTCTCTTGTTAGTACCATACAAAACTTCACTTTGCCAACAAAGGAAAAATCATACATAGTCAGGATTATTTTTTTGTGTTAGAGGAGATGCCCGGGTACACAATACTGAAAGTCCCCAGCACAAGGGCGAGAGCTTTAGACAGGAGATGGGTAACAGTTCATTAGAAATAATTGTTTGTGCTTTTTACCATCTTAATGTCAAGTTTGATTGAAATCTCGAGTTCGATTTTTTAACGAATCCTTAACTTGCCCTATAGTACCTATGTATATCGCAAGTGAAAATGACCAACACATCGGCAGCAACCGATAAAGATTTGGAAGCTGGTGTAGAAGAGGCTGCTCCAACTCCCAAACCTTTTGAAGATCCATTACCTGCTGGTCAATATTGATATTGATAAAACGGATCAAGATAAAGACAATTGAAGAGATTTTTTTAATATGAATTATATTTCACCAACGCCACCATTTGAACATGTTGAATTGAAATGACCAAAAGTCATATGGCCCACAAATCGCGAATTCGCTGTTCGCTTATATTCATGCAAAGAAAAACAATAGTGGCCGATATCAGTTTACTTGTAGATAGAAATTTATAAGGTCCATATAACACACAGGAATTCCACACTCGCCAAGGTATCTTTTGGATGTTGACATAAAGCTTGCCATCTCCAAATTATTATAGGGAGCACCCATTCCCATCAAAACTTTTTTAAACGAATGGAATTTCGGGTTTTTGTCGTAAATGTTGTGTTGATAAACTTATTCAGCTAACAATACCACGAATTGCATGTTTTTTTTCCTTCATCGTTGCAGTTCTTAGATATCCAAGCCCCAATTGGTGCTTTGCTTTCATCTAGATAGTAACCGATTTGTCCAATGCCGTATTCGGCCAAAGTTGCGCAATAAAGAGGATACTGTGGAATCGGAATTAAAGTTCCTGATGGTTTTCCATCAACAGTACACCTGAAATGATTAAAAAAAAATTACATAGGTACAAGAACCATTAACAGTCAATTCTTTAAATTTACTTCGACATTGAGAGAACACTCTTGATTGCAGGACTTGCACCAGCAGAAAGGTAAATGTTTTCCTAACAACACTGAATGCCATCAGCTCAGCATGTTTTGCTTGCACAAAAACTTTTGCCAAATGAATTTAATTCCATAAGCCGGTTTACCTTAATTGTTACGATGCTTCTTATATTCTTACTGGGAATGTGTTTGATGAGATCTTCGGGAGCAAATTCAGGGGTATTATCAAACTTGGTTAAGATTTCAGCAGCCTTGATTTCAGCCTTTCACTTCAACCTTCCCGTCTTCGAAAGTATTTCATCCAATTTTGAACTGTGTGGTGTTTCAGAAGTTTCCGCTTTTGTCTTTTGCAAAATTTGTTTGAAATATTCTGCACAAGTTCCTTTGTGAAAGTTTTGTATAATTTTTCTCACAATATTCACAAACAACTCTAGTTTTGTTTGCAATTTAATAACACAATCCAATTTGTTTACAAAAAATTTTGACATTTTAAAATTCACCACGAAAAGATGTGTTCGAAAAGTAAAAAACTTAAGGGTAGAGACACACTGTACTAAGAAATGAAATTGAATATTTCAGGTGTTTTTTTTTTTGGCAAGTATATTCGCTAAAAATATTAGTGCACGCCGGTTTGGAAGAAACATTAATGCCGTTTTCGGCTCTACTTTCCTTTAAGAGCTTTGGAATTTGGGGGCAAAAATAGTCTTATTCGATAGGTAATCACTCAAAACAAACAATTAGTTTTATTGATCGGAAATAGTTATAAGTATTTTTAATTTAATTAACAAAAGCCGTGTTTTTTGCAAGCACGGAGAAAATTGGTCGAAATAAACGATATCGGGGTTTACAAAAAACACATGGAGTTTCCATACAAACTATCGATATCACAGTTCTTCTCCGTGCTTAAGTTAAGTTTTTTCGGGTTTTTTGTTGGGATATTTTGGGATTTTTTTTTTTTTTTTTTTGGGAAATTTGTAATTAATCGCTTTTAACGGCCTTAAGTCCATAAAAATTCGCGTTTCGTCCCGGCGATCTCACCTGGGAATTTGTTTTTTGTGTTCGAACTCGAAATTAAAAACTATTATTTTGTCTTGTGAAAATGCTTTTGAAAATCAGGGAAGATAATAGTTTAAAATTTCGCGACCTATTGACGTTTGGATTTTGGAAGTTTTTTAATCCTATCGAATATGGAAATTTTTACACTCACCTTGACCTAGACTCCAAATTTTCCATATTCAAGATTCAGAGGAATGTTCCAAGAATCGAATCTATATTCATAAAAAAACAACGATTTTTGTGGAAAAATTCCTTGTTTTGAAAAAAAAAAAAAATCGATTCTGTTTATGTCGAATTCCTTTTAACAACAAAATTCATTTTTTTTTTAAACAAAATCGATTTTTTTTCTTTCAATACAGGGAATTTGTCCAGAAAAATCGAATTTTTCTTCTGAACAAATCAAATCTTTTGTTAAAAGGAATTCAACATTAGAAAAAAAAAATCGAATTTTTTGCTGAAAGGAATTCAACATTATCTAGTCTGGTAATATAAAAATTCATTCATATTTTTTCCTTCAACTGTCCAAACTCTTGTTTTTTTTTTTAAGTTCAAATATGGTTGCAAAAAGAATTTTAGGTACATATAACCAGGAATTAAAAAAAAAATAAGCACCCAATAGATTTTATGTACCTAACCCTAAGGCCACAAAGGCAAGTACTGGCAAGCAAGTATGGTACATGCACTGCCTGCCGTATTTGTATCTGTGTACTTGCAACCGAGCAAGTTGCTTCTTGGTTTTTTTCTCTAACGGCCATATTATTCACTCGTTTAATTCAGATTTAAACTTAAATCCAGATGAATTTACATTGAATTTGTATGATTTACATCCAGATTTATGTTTTAATCTAGATGTATTCAGTGAATAATATGGCCGTAATATTAGTTCGAGATGTAGCATTTCATACACGCAGCTGCAAATTTGTAGGCATGCCATTTTTATTATTGAGGAACAATCAAAATTATGTGGGTACCAGCCCACATAGGAATTAAGGGTAACGAATATGCCGACGAAGCTGCGAAATCTGCCGGAAAATCTCCTACAATCTCGTTCAACTCATACAATGAAAACGATCTTTCACGATTGATAAAAGTAAAGGTCAAAACCGGCCAGCTAAATAACTGGTTGAATTACAGTCATCACTATTCGAGAATAAATGATACAAAATTAAGACCTATATACCCACTCCAAACAGCAAAACGTACTATAACTAATTTCGTACGTCTTCGTTTAGGTCACACCTTATTAACGCACCAGCATCTCCTAAAAAAAGAAAACGCACCAATTTGTTCCAGATGCTCAGAAACGCTAGACTTTCAACACCTTCTATTCCACATCAACCGTCTCCTTCCTAACAATGTTAACATTATTGAAATCCTGAAAAACATCAACTCAGCTAATTTAAACACTATTGACCACTCTATTACACAACTTAATGTTAAATTATAACCTTGTTGAAATCTATTTTTATTTCTATTTATATTATAAATAAATATTATCATTATTATATTATTATTATACTATTATTTATTATTACTTTACTATTACTTGATTATCATTATTTCTATTCGGCGAGCCGAAAGCCTTTGCAGCCTGTGCTCTCTAAACTAAGTACTAACATAGCAATTTAAGATTACTATGTCAGTCTGTATAAATAAATAAATAAATAAATAAAAATGTAATTGATCGACCATACGAAATAGGTTGAACAAAAAAATTAAATACATTTGGAATTCAATACAAAGAACGATGAAAGTTGACTTTGTTGTGGACGCCCGAACGTCAGTTTTAGTTCCGAAAATGACAGATGCTACTGTTAGATTTATAATTTGCTTCAGTGGTCGGTCCACCTTTGGCGTGCCAAGAATGCATATGGACAAACCAGAAAGCTGGTAACGATCATTTTTATATAAATTATTATAAAATACAAATGTGATTATTTATAGCGTTCGAAATTACATTAGTTTACAAATGCTTGGTACATCTAGATAAAAGAAAGATGAACCCAAAATTTGTAAACTAGTGTTCCATGATAAAATATTAAACCGGGTGCTTTAGATCAATTAAGTTTTAAATGCAAATAAATATTAAGGTCTGGTTAAACTGTACACTGCCTGGCAGAGTGCGGTGGAAGTCAAACAGTACGTAGGCACAATTTTGGCATGCTTTAATTCACACAGTCAGCGCATGTTTTCGTTGTTCTATTTTTCCACTTTTTGCGAAAAGCCTTAAATGTAGTTTAACCTTTACACTCTAACAACCAAATATGTATACAGATTATAATCTTGCAATACTTGCACTTTGCAGCATAAAAATACAACACAGTTAAGTATGCACACACAGTTTTCTTCATAAAAGCAATTCAACATAAAATTAGGGCTGATTCAACAGAAAATTAGGGCTGATGAGCACTTGCACATAAATTGGTTATACCTACGAACTACTTTTTGAACATACCCATCGGACCTCATGAGATTTTCAAAATAACCGCCAATTTAGTTCACCACCGTGGTGTGAAGATCCCTACTGTGAATGTGTGAGTTTCATGCGCATTATTACACATACTTTCTCATTTTTTATCTGATAGAGCTTGTAGGCAAACTCAAATGACAGCCGATGATTCATTTCTTCATATTCAGTTTCTTTGACTAGGTACTTCTACCTACCTCTCTCACCAGATGGAACGTCAAGTCTCATGGGCAAGCTTTGAACAGAGTAATAAGAACATGGTTTTTAGCCTTCGATTGAAAAACAACAAATCAAAATCACTTAATACCAAAAGCCAAAAGAGCAGGTACTCTATGAAAAATTGCTTGAAAAAAAACAAAGTTTTTGGAGCACAATTTTATTTTCGCTACCTATTCCTAATTATCTTGAATTCTCATGTCTTGAAAAGTTGCAATGGTTTCTGATTGATTCTAAACTCAGGTAGGTACTTCAAAATTTAAAGACTAACTGCCGTATTTATAAACAAAAAATGGTTATTTCAGCTCTTATGTTCAGGGAAACTTCACCATGGAAAAAGAATTTTCCGGACTCAAATGAATTAGTTAGCAATTACCTTTGAGCCCGTAAAATTCCTGTTCTATGGTGTAGTTACCCTGAACACAAGAGCTGAAATAAGAATAACTCATTTTTTTTTATGAATAAAGGCTCTCCCAAACCAACGCGATTAATCGCTGCGACAAAAGAAAACAACAATAACTACACGTGGTTGTCAAACAAAACAACACGTTGTTGTTATTGTTTTCTTTTGTCGCTGCGATTAATCGCGTTGGTTTGGGAGAGCCTTAAGGCAGTAATTTTATTGTTTGTCAGTGCCCAGATGTCAAACTTTATTTTTTTTACCCAAGATAAATTATCACAATTATTATACCACTTACTACCACTAGCAACAGATTTCATAATAATTTTTTTTCATCACGAACAAAATACCTATACCTAAAAGAGAAAAACGAAAGTCACTCGTTATCGCATACCAAAATTGGTACTGCAGGTGCTCACCTAAAAGCTTCCACTTTCATCAACTGCCGAAATGGTTGCTTTCTAAATAGCTGGATCAATGCGAAACTAGACTCGTGCTAATAATTGTAAATAACTAAGCATTAAAAAAAATAACAAAACGATTTTTTTGAACCCCTGTGTTCATTTTATCCGTCTTTCTTGGATCCCTGACAAACCTAATTGTGTCTACAATAATTATTTGTTCCTACAGGCATTTTTGTCTACATGTTCTGTTGATTATTTTTATAATTGGCGCATCAGCTAACAAAGTAATGACTTCTAAATTTTAATGAGTGCGTACTTAGGTGAAATTCAACCTTTTTCCCAGTAAAAATCGAATAGTCATGACTTGAGGCACCGTGTAATGGTAATAACCGATATAGATTTTTTAAGTTATTTTCTTAAAATCTTTATGTCTTTTCTTATGAAAAATTGAGAAATATTCAGTTAATAATTCTAATTTTGATCAGACCAATATTAAATATTCCAGGGAAAAACTTCCCTGGGAGACGTATTCTTTTTAGAGTAGAATACTCCTATTATGAATTTCCCGGTAGAATGGTTTTACCTTCGATAGCGGGAATGAGAGTTCTGAATGGTTGAAAAAGCTTTTTTTCTTTTTACAGTATATGACATATAAATCAAATTATATGTAGAAAAAAAAAGTTATTTAATCCCAGGGAAACACTTCCACTTTGAGATACGAAGATTCCACTTAAGGAATAGGAATAGTGAATCCGGAAGTAGCAGATTTGATCCCGCTTTAGAAACAGAGCATAGTCTACTGGTAAATTTATAAAATTCAATTGTAAGTAAGATGCTAATTAAAAAATAGAGTTCCTTGGAGTTTCGAGCTACGATTAACGATTCAAAAAGCTATGTGATCAAAGCTTAAAATACTTTGCATTGATTGATGTTGTACGAAGCGCAGCTCCAATATACCTTAACACTCATAGGAAAAACAAATGTAAGGACTTCTCAACTTTAATCAAATTGCTACAACCAAAATTGAAATAAAAACTTAAATTTATTTTTAAATTAATAATTCAGTCTAAAATAATTCCAATAAAGCATAGCTGGAAGTAAGGAGTCGCGCTGTAAAACGCGTTGATCAGTTAATCTACAAGACAAAAAAAAAAAATAGAAAAAGCGCACATACAAAATAGTATCACAATTTCTTACTGAAAGTGTGCCTTCCTCAGCCTTTCCAGATAACGTTCTACGGCTATGGATGGTAAAAAGAGTGGTCTAACAAATATTGGGACATGTTCCTTGAGACTTCGTGCCTGTTAGAAAAAAGTATATAAATTTAATTGTATACTCAAATAAAATTAGGTTATATTCTAAACTTTTTCTATGTGCTGATGTGCCATAGTTGCAACTTCAAATATGCAATCCTCAACACCTTTATCATCGATTTTTCCTCGCAATATACGCTCTTGACTAACGCCATTCTTTATGAGTACTTCTTGAGGAATGTTTAATGATTCACTTCTTCGAGTATATGGTATTGCACGCAATAGATTTGTTATTCCTTGAGCTTTTCCTAAATGTGATGCAGCGTGGTCGACATTTATGTTTCTTACACCGCATATCTCCAGTAACAGAAAGTATATAGGTGACACTGTTTGATCTGCGTAATCTTCCATTTCCTTGCAGGTGATAAACTGTTGATTTGGAGGGCGATCTCGAGCTGTAACTAAGCGCTTGAGATAGGCCTTAGTTATTTTTTTACGATCCATTATCTATAATTAAATGAATCGGTTTAATTTACCCCAAATTATATCGAAAATCCAAGAACAATTAAAATTGAATAATGATTACAATCCTACTTTTGACAAAAAAATTGTATCAGTATAGAAGAACTTTCTTTTAATGAGTCGTTAAAAGTAAATTCTAAACTAAATTACTACAACCTTTATTGCTTGTTTGGATTTCAATACCATTGGACATAGCATACGTGTCTTTGGCCGCAATGGAAGAGATCAAGATACAAATCTTACTTTTTCTTGGAATGAGCTAAAATTTAATTTGAAATCATCCACTGGGTCTTTAGAATTAAGTGTCTGAACAGTTTTTGCAGCAATTTTGAAATTTAAATCCATGACTACGATAGTTGATAATACACATTTTTATTACAACTTACATACTTCATTTCGTATAGAACTGGATGGTCTGTCACGTAAGATCTTACATCTTTATCCAAACACTTATCAATTGAATCAAACCAGAATTTAAGTTTCATCTTCGCTATGTGCGCTTCAGACACCTTATAGATATAAACGACTTAAATAAATAGTAACTCGAAAGTAGGTATTTTATTAGCAGGTATTATCTTACAGATGAACTGACTTTAGCAACTTCGACATTAAAAGCACGTATCGCAAATGCATGCCGTCTAATCTCCCCATTTAATAATAATGTACAAAGGTAGTTTTCGAAGTCATTTTTCCTTAAATTAAACATTTATATAATAACTTCTACAAGGATAATACATTACTTACTTTACCAAGTCAAGGCAGTACTTCCGTTGCTGTAGGTCTTTTGAGTTGGTATTTGAACTGTATTTTCTTATAATGTGGTTATTAAAGGGTTTGCGGAACATGATAAACATTATGCAGTTGATTTGTTTTAAAAATTTAAACAGAGAGACAAATCAAATTAAAAAAAATATTGTGCTAGAAACTAGAAAAGCGAGGCGGAAGGCAAACGGACAGAACAATGTTGTTGTTGTAGTTGTGCTTGTACGTCAAATGAAATGTCAAACTGAACCTGATTACACGATTCCTTTTTTGGAACCTCGCCTTATGTGCCTGTTTACATGATCATTTGACAGACGCTTTTTTTCATTCATTGTGCCTGTTTACATTGTATTTTTGACGAACGGTGCATCCAGTGAGATGGGTAGATTTTACGTGAGTCAGAAAGAGAAGGGTTAATTCCACCCAAATTACGCCGATGCGCCAATTTCAATAAATGTTTTCGGATTGAGCACGAAGAATTTTATTTGTGTGAGTGAGAGATACATTGTTGTTAAAGATGTGAGATAGGGATGGGTAGATTGAAATGAAAGGATTTTTTTTCTATTGGGCTTTTCCAGAATCTGACTCTGTGTTTTCTCTTTCTAATTTTGACAGTTCTTTCATCGAAAAGAAGCTCTAGATGGGGGGAAAACAACAATACAAACAAATTAAAAAACACACCGATACTGTTCGCGCCTTTAATAGTGTGTTTGTTTTCCCCCCATCTAGAGTTTTTGACGTTTGGTGGAAGTTCTCAATAATGTAAACACGAGGAACATTTTGGTGAACGAAAATATGCTTCATCAAAAATACAATGTAAACAGGCACATTGACAGTGTTCACTACTACGTTTCCCTGTGGTATTTAAGCGAGCTTGAAGCTCACTTAGACCCTTTATATACATGCATCGAGTTGAAATGAGTTTCAACTGACTCGACCCACTAGGGGCGGAGTCGAGTCAAAATTTGTGCTAAAAAACCTGGGTTGAGGAGTTAATCCGACCCTAAATGGCTGAACAGAATGGTGACGGGGACGGACTGGAGCCGGAGCTGGAATAAAGGCCTTCCACATTATCCCACTGAGTATTAACACAATCCGCCATATTATTCACTCGATACATCCAGATTTAAACTTAAATCCAGATGAATTTATACATTGAATTTGTGTGATTTACATCCAGATTTAAGTTTTAATCTAGATGTATTGAGTGAATAATATGGCCGAATATGTCAAAAAAGTGGGAAGTAAATCCTGTATAATAGTGTGGAAACAAAATATGATAGTCATGTGGGATGAAATTTCATAATTTGTCTCCACACTATTATACATGATTTACTTCCCACTTTTTTGACATGTGTTAATACTCAGTGGGATAGTGTGGAAGGCCTTTACTTTGGACCCGGTTGAAGGTTGGTTTAAGACCGTTATTAAAAAAACTAATAAAGTGATTAAGCATAATCGAACCAGCGGAGCAGTAAGGAAAGAATACCTTTAACATCGGAAATTACTGGAGTTAACGAGGACTAAGTCCATTGCTTTTCAGTAATATTGCAGACAATCAATTCTAATATTGCGATTGATCCAGAAAAGTTCGATAATTACTGCAAGACTACAACTGACCCATACATGGATTTGTATAGTTGAGTCTACAGTTCACAAGATTTTGATACATGGGGGAGAATTTATAAAATCTGAAATGTTGGAGTTTTAAACGATGTAAAGGACCTTATAGTAACAAAAGAAAACGAAAATTTAGACCAATGATTATTTCTTATTTTTTTTATTTTATTAAAACTTAATTGGTATTTAGTTATTTTATTTTAATTTATTTACATTTTATTCATTTAAGCAAACAATTAAACTAAAGTTATAAATTTAATATAGTTTTTAATTATACAAAAAGAAGACTTCAAAAATACCTATCAGCCCTATTCTGGTATTCGATCCGATCGAAACTTTCGATTCACGTGAAAGTTTCGTTCAATTTGCATTAAATTATTTTTTTAAATCTTCAATCTTTACAGTTGAAATCTTAACTGGTATTTAGTTTTGAAATTCTTAAAAGGTTTAAATCCTGTTTTGATCGAAATTTAAACAAAATTTGGGGCAATCATTTCCCTCCGACCGATAGCAGAATACAAACTTTCACGCGAATGTTTAGCAAAATAGGGCTGTAAATTTCAACTATTTTTCTTGATACACACCCAAAAAGTGGGTGTGGCAAAAAAACTTTGTAGGGCTGCTTGTTAAAAAAAAGCATTTTTTACACATTCTGTTGTTTGTTTTTCATTTTTAAGGAAAAGATTTAATAAATAAGATTTTTGTCAAAAACGCCCTAAAAGTGGGTGTGGTAAATATTTCGCACTATTATTTATTTTGTCAATGTTTTTACAGCAACTTGTATCGTTTTCTAAGAAATTGGTCCAAAAATCAATTTTGTGTAAAAAAAAACGCCCCCAGAAGTGGGCGTGGAAAAAAAATCTGAAGAATTATATTAAATTACGTTATCTGCTAATTTTTCAAAGAATACACCCCTCCTTTATATCAACTATGTTCTCTCATGATACCTTATGCTATCCTTATACTGCGTTTTCTTTAGAGCTGAAATGAGGTAATTTGGCAAATTACAAAAAAAGTGTTCACATTTCAAATTTGCTAATTTTGTTTGAAGGCCCAAATTGTCAATCGCTTGTTTTTGTTGTTTTTTTTTTTTTGAATGGAATCCATTTGGGTGTGTTCATAAAAGTTTTACGTAATTTTCTACCGAATTTCGTGCAAATTTGGTTGAAATTACCTCATTTGGAAATTTGAATTTGTATGGGAAATGAGATGATTTTGAATTGAATTTGGAAATTTTAAACGAAATTACCTCATTTGCTCTAATAAAAACGCAGTATTAACCATGTCTGAAAATTTCATTCAAATCGGTTGGCTGGTTCATATTTTATAAATTTATGACCGCCCCTCCATACAACCTGAACCACTGTGCGGCGGTTCACAATGGGGCAAGATACACCGAAACCTGGTATTAATTCATTTGTTGAATACGGGAAGCTAAATTATTTGTTTTTGTCTAAGAACCGAAATTTTAAAGAAAAATCCTTATTAGGGGAAACTGGGGTGCATTTGACACTTAATTTAAAAACGTCTGTATTTTCGAAGATTATTGATGAATTTAGGCCGTATGTGAATTGGGTTACAATTTGGATTAAAGCTAAAAAAAAGTCATAATTAAGTTTAGATTTAGGCCGTAAGTGAATTGGATTAAATTTGATCCCAAAATTAAATTTTGACACTATTGAGGTGAATATAAGACGTTAAAAATTAACATGGTCCGGGGGCACGTTAAATTTGTGTTGCTAGATTAAATTTTGACGTTTACCAGCACCCACGAAAGGTTTTGTTTATTTTCATGTGCATAGAAAGAACATTCAATGAAAATGCATTAATGGGTAAGTCAAAATATAATTAAATGATTTCACTCTAAAAATATTAAGAAAAAGTTCAAAGCCAATTTGTATAATCTTGTTTCTAGAGCCAAAATTAAGACTACTGAATCCTTGCTTGCAAAGAAGTAGAAGCTAGAAGTAGAACATTAGCTGCATTTTATTTTCCCCCAGATCTAATCCGGATCAGATCATGATAATAAAACAAACTAGATCACAAATTTATTTATTTCTCACAGTTGGCTTTATTTGCACAATAAAATTGACGGAAGGAAAATTTTCACAAATATTATTTGAAATAATATTTGGTATTGAATGTTTAAAATGGAACAGTTTTATTTTTTTAGTTTTATTTTCATTAAGTTAATAGTTTTTATGTATTTTTCCGTGCCTTGCGACGCGTCGTCTCTATTGAATGAAGAAAAACTCATAAAAAAAAATTGGAATGATGGCGGCATTTGTTTGATTTCGAGAATTTTTAATTTTATTGAGTTTTTTCTGTAAATCTCAGCAGTGGTACCAACCTATAAAATTAAAATATTGCTAGGGAAGTGTTCAAAAAATGGATTTCGAAATCCAAATCTAGAAGCAGACCTGGATCTTGTGTTGTTTTTGTATTACTTGTATTTATGTTTCCAAATCCAATCCGGATCAGATCTGGGGGAAAATAAAATACAGCTATTGTTTGTTCTCTTGGATACAACTTCTTTTGCGCTACGAGTTTGAATTGAGGCAAAATAGAACCCCGAATCCGGTGGTTAAAGGCTCTCCCAAACCAACGCGACACATTCGGCGCGACAGCGACACTTTCCGCAATCAAAACATAGCGATTAATGAGAGTCCCCACACTACCGCGACGTGATTATTCACTGGCGACATGAATAATCGCGTCGCGGCAGTGTGGGGACTCTCATTAATCGCCATGTAAATAAATTTTGATTGCGGAAAGTGTCGCGTCGCGCAGAATGTGTCGCGTTGGTTTGGGAGAGCCTTAAAATGAAATTCTTACAAAAACACATCATTCTGAATGAAAAGTCTCCATACAAAAGATCATTACATCTCAAAGATGAATGGATTGATCCCCTTTATTGATCTGAAGAACAACATTTGCTAATTGCAGCAATGATAACGAACATTTCCAGCTCAGTGTGACCACCACAAGCGGCCAGTTTTTTGCGTCTTGTGTTTTTGTTCTGCAGCTGCTTGCAACGGAATACGAACCATAAGCGTTCTTTATAACAGTCCCAGGGTAAGAGCACACTCTTTGAATTTATTAGAATGGGCGTTTAATTTTTTAACTCGCGAAATTTATTACAAAAAAATGTGTTCTACTTTTTTCCAAAACTCGCGGACGGAAGAAAAATATAAGAATTAAAAAAATCCCATTTAATTGAATTCACACAGCAAAAAGATGAAATTGTATTCACCACTGCAGAAATGTCAAAATTTAATGTGGGATCAAATTTAATCAAAATTTTAAATGAATTCGCACACGGCCTTAGAGTTTATTTATGTAAAAAGGAGTAGTGTCGAGAACTTGGCTAGACACTACCGTGCCCTTTGATATACTTTTCAATGGTATTTTAATATTTTTATTTAAGTTTATACCTGTTTTTTTTTGTTTTATTTTTTTTTTAATAATAGGTAATATGAAATAATTTTGAAAAATGTTGGCCTTTTTTTCATTAAAAAACAGACAGCTAGTTCGGCTGGTACCTTTTGGGATTATACTAATGTAAACGATTGTATACAGTAGACCCTCGATAATGTGAATTACCGATGTTAATTTCTCTAAAATGTGAACCGCCAAAACTTTACATTGTCATCTCTATAATGTGAACTTTCAAAATTTTCGGACTCTAAAATGTGAAATTCTTTTTTGTAAATTTTTTATATTTTTCTTTTGTTAGTTTTGCGTGCGATATATAAGAGACTTTACTAACTATTATTTGTCTAGGCATATTTCAAGGTTTTGAATACAGCTGCCATCAAGAGAGCATCACCTGCCAGTTGTGTAGGTAATTTTGCTGTCTCAATCAGTTTCTTTGGTTTGCACTGAAAAAAAGTTCCAGTAATGTGAATCCCTCTAAAATCCGAAAACGCCTTGTTTTAATTAATACACATTGTCGATGGACTTAGCTGATCCGGCAAACATTGTTCTGTCATATAAATCATTTCTGGTGAGTATTTTCGTTGTTAGATAAAAAAAAATTACGAATGCATTATAAATGTGTTTGAATATTTAACGATCGATAAAATTGATCGAATCTGATCGATAAAAGAAAACGATCATTTATCGATAAAATACAATGAATGAAATGATGTGAACAAAAGCGTGTTTGACGCTTATGCTGCCGGCAAAGTAAGAATAAATCGAAAGTGAAATATTAAATTTGAAACTGAAAGTATGCTGTTGTTGTACTTCGAAATTCTGTTCTAGGAATTTTTCGATTTTGGATGCAGCTGCGCCGGGCCGGTTATATAAAGTACGACGACATTGGAATCTATCCTCACCGTTGCGAGGATATATTCCACGTGGATATCGAGCAAATACGTGAAGGTTTGAACGTGTTTGGCGTTGCGCCGCCGTGGGTAATGGTCTTCCCGAGCATAAAACGTAGGTCTTCTGTTATATACATAGGTAGGGGGGTTGATAAGTTTGCATAATATTTTGAAGAAGTGTGGACCCTTAGGCCGTGTGCGAATTCGTTTAAAATTTCGATTAAAATTTATTCGAGATTAATCAAAAATTAATCTTCGGATAAAATTAAACGCGATTTTAACTCAATTTACACACCGCCTTAGATTAAAAAGATTTTTTAAAGTGAAGCCGTGTATTGATTTTGCGAAAGTCGAAACATGATCTCTTGTATTTAAACCATAGATTTAGGTATCGTGTTATACTGTTGTAGGCAACATTTAGTTTTCGTTTGTGTTTGTTTGAGAAAAGCTCAAAGCCGAAAAGCAGTCTTAGAATTAGTAAAATTTTTGCGAGAATCATCCTAGTGCTAAATTGTATTATTTTTTGTGTAGGGTAAAGCATTCGGAGACCTCCATATGTAATATGTTCTACCAATGTCAGTATCATTTGGTCACCTTTATTCGAAGTTGATGTTAAGAAACTAGAATCCGTACAAAAACAATTTCTCTTATTTGCACTCACAGATTTAAATTGGAATTATGAGAATTTTCAATTACCACCATACGAGACCCGTTTAAAACTAATGGCCGCGTTCATCAGCACATTTGACAGTTCTGAACTGTCATTTTTAGAGCTTCTGATTGGCCAGCAGTCATAAAAATTCAGTTGACGTCGATTGACATTTAGTTACGTTTCTTACGTTTTTTTCTGAATTTTCAGATGAAAAATTCTATCTGAAGCTTCAGATGACAGCTAAAAGCAACAAAAAAACAGTTCTTGATCCAGTTTTTTTTTTTTGTGTGTGGTCTGATCGTCTGGGTCTTGTATCGCTTTTCGGATTTTGATTTTAAAGTGCAAAAAATAATAAAAACAGAATAAATAATTTCAGACTTTTTTGTGCGTTCAGTGTTACGTTTTTCAGAACTGAATTTTTAGATCTGTCAAAAACGTTGTGATGAACGTGGCCAATAAATTTGCTAAGTCTTGCCAATCGTAGGATACTTTCTGAAACCCTTTTTGTTTTTGATTTATTGAATGGTACTATAGCTTCATCTGCTTTATGTTCAAAACTATGTTTAAATCTTAATGCTCTTAATTTCTGAAGCAAACGAAATTTTTAAAAGTAAAAATACACAAAACATTTTATAAATACGCTTATCTATACAATATTAATATGAGTAGAGAAACTTTCAAACAAAATATACTGTCGCAAATGATTGATGAATTTTTTTCTTGAATACTTTAATCGCCTTGTTTTACTATTTTTCATTTGTTTGATTTATTATTATTGTTATGAATCAAATTAAATGTAAATTTATTTATTTTTTATTTTAGTATCAATATTTTGTAAATGTATAATAATGTTGTCTGATATTTTATAAGAAAATAAAACTAAAACTAAAATAGCAATACATACTGTCCATAATTATACATACTTACATTTTCAACGAACAAGAGAAGTACTCAATGCTCCTTGTGTAACCTTGAGGCAACACGAGCAAGTTGGCAAGCAAGTTGCAATACCCTTTCAATTTTTTACTAACACATATAAAACAAAGCAACTTGCAACTAATAGTAGAGAAAAAGAACGAAGAAGCAAGTTACTCGGCAAGTTGCGTGCAGCCTACGTCACAGCAAGTACACAGAATACAGATACGAATTTGGCAGGCAGTGTATGTAGCCAACTAACTTACCAGTACATGCATGTGTGGCCTCGGGGTAACCTAAGAGCGGACGAAACATCATTCATCCAATTTTTTGGAAAACATGGTAAACATCCTTAATGGGGACGGGAACTGGATCTCATTGGTAAAATACCTCTCTCCAGCTAATAAATATCGTACTGAACTCATAAGAGAATAAAATGGATAGATCATCACCACAGCTCAATAACAAAAAAACAACAACACTAACACCAACACTAACAACAACACCAACATTTATTATTTTTAATTCGTTTTATTTTTGTTTGGCTGAAGATATAGGGCTGCCGAGCCGCCTCATCAGTCTCCTTGCTGTAGTTCGGGAGATAAAGAAATAAAGGAGATAACATGTGCATAAATCCCATACAAGTTTGTATTGCAAAAGTATGGCCTTATAAGCACGGGTTAATGACTTCGGACAAAATTCGTTTAGTCAATAAATATTGTGTAGGGCATCAACTTTCGATCTAGTGTTTGATAAAAAAAATGAAAGAAATGAAATAGAAAAAAGATTGTGGAACGAATTATTTATTTCCAGGGCGAGCCAAATGGTTTTACTTAATCAAAATGTATTACATTTTCAACTGTTATAATGTCAACTTAAGTTCTTAACTACTAATAACTGGCTCATAAAAAGTAAACTTATCATCATTTTTGTAATGCTTCTCACAAAATTCTGATATTCTTGAACAAGCCTCTTTGATCATTTCATAGGGTACTGTAAGTACAATCCTAAAGTAATTTGGATACTCAAAACAGGTTCCCGGCAAACAGAATATACTTTGTTCATTCACAAGATCTTGTACGAATTCCAAGTCACTTGGAATTGAGGGAAAGCTTTCAATATCAATTCCTACCATCATGTACATAGCACCTTTGGGTAGAATTGGTTTCAGGCCAACAACAGATTTGAGGCCATCATATGCACACTTTGCATTTTTCTGAAAATGTTGATTTGAAAAGTATATTCGATTTTATAGGAAGTATTTTTTTAAATACTCACCGACAAAATGTCAAGAACTCCATCGAAGTAGCTCTGTGGTGTATTACCTAGAATTTCTGGCAAAGCACCCTGAACCAATGTATTTGATCCCAATATACGCGCTGACATATGTTTTAAGCCAATGATTATATCTCTCAATCGATGGTCACGATCGTGGATGACTATCCATCCTGTTCTCCAACCAGGAACTAGAAAACGTTTCGTAAGACCCCCACATGATAAAATTGGTACATCTTTTGACAAAGAACTAATAGAAATATGTTTCGAGCCCGAAAAAACAAAATGTTCATAGATCTGAAAATAATTACATACATTAGTCAAAATTAATAATTAATACACAAATTATGTACATACATATGTGCATTATGTAAAAGGCTTACCTCATCTGCAATAATCGGCAAAAAATATTTTTCTGCCAATTTCAGTATTTTTTGTAAATGTGTTTTAGAAAACACGCTTCCACATGGATTACTAGGATTATTAATCAATATGCAAGACGTATCTTTGTCAATTAAACTTTCTAGTTGCTCAAGGTCTGCCTCCCATTCCTTTTCAGGAAGAAGATTGTAGTATCGAACTTCAATACCTAGACCTTCACAAATTGTATTGTACAAGCAAAAGCCTGGTTTTGGAACCAGAATGTTTTGACCTACATCCGCTAGCGTTAAAATGCATATTTCTAACGCTGAAGAACATCCGCTACATATAATAATGTCGTCAGGGGTGACTGGTCCTTGATGAGCAACATACTTAACTATAGCTTTACGGGCTTCCTCATGCCCAGCTGTATGTGCATATCCATTATATTTGCCACTTTTAACAGAGCGTTTAAGGGCATCTATAGTTTCATCTGAAGCAACCAAATTGCCGAAAATTGTTGGATCACCTTAAAAAAGAAATATTATAATTTAATTTTTTATATAAATTTTTTGTTATAAATGTAGTTGCCGTGGCAAGTTGGATAGTACGTGGGACTGTCATGCTGGAGGTCTAGGTTCGATTCTCATCCTCGTCTACCTAATAATAAGAACAACAAAAGGCTACTGCCTCTTTTTTTTTTTTTTTTTTTTATAATTTACGCGCACTCAAGGGAATTGGTACCCTTAATATGTCTAATATGTCAGAAACACAGTGCGAGCATTAGGTAAGGCGGAGGGGATTTAAAAGGAGATGTCGGTGTACATTGGTCTTGAATTTTTGAATATTACAATGAGAGGGAAAGACAGAGCTTGGAAGGGCATTCCACATTTGCGTAGTACGGCTAAAGAACGAATCCCTGTATTGGACAGTACGACCGAAGTTGGGCTCAAAGGTAAACTGATGGGCATTCCTAGAAGCGCGAGTATTACGGTTGAATTGTTTAAGGGGAGGAATGCAACTGGCTATTTCCCTAGATCACTGACCGTAGAAGTAACGATAAAAGAGAGAGAGACAGGAAACGTTACGACGATGTTCAAGAGACGTAAACGATTCTATAATGTTCCTATCTCCAATCATTTTAAAAACTCGTCTTTGAATATTGTCCAAGAGGCTTAAGTAAGTTGCTGGAGCACCAGCCCAGAGATGGGAGTTATACTCAAGCTTTGGTCGTTCCTCTTGCGAGGAACTGACAAAGCCTTTAAGAGTATCTCTTATCATAGAAAAGTGCCGCTCGCATTAGCCGTTCGGTAGGTCCCCTCCATTTCTGCAGACACACACACAAGAATGGTTGAGAATTGTAGGTCTAAGTGACTAGATTCTAGTTCATCGTGAGCTGTTTTGTCACCAAATTAATTTATTTATAAATGGGTTTTATGTACATATCTATTAAAATTATGCATCATATTATGTATTTGTTTTCAAATACATAATATGAAAAATAATGATGTTTCTATTAATTTGGCAGTCCACTGTAGATTGCGGTTTTTGCGATGATAGGACATTGGCAGTTTATATAAATGAAGTCTTAGAGAATAGTTCTTGTTTGTAAACAAAAGCAATTTAAACACAGTCTGCCTTATTCATAAACAAAAAATGGTTATTTCAGCTCTCGTGTTCAGGGAAACTACAACATGGAATAACAATTTTCCGGACTCAAATGGAGCAGTAAGCAATTGCCTTTATTTTGAGTCCGGACAATTCTTATTCCATGCTGTAGTTTCCCTGAACACGAGAGCTGAAATAACCAATTTTTGTTTATGAATAAGGCAGAGTATCTACATATTTTTGAAAATTCTTATAGCTTGCTTTAAAAATCGACATTATAAAAAAAAAAATTTGATGGCACAACAGCTCATGAAGAAAGGGCCTAGTGACTTACAACTCGCAACCATTTCTGAGATCGATGGTCTAAACCTTGACAAAGGTAATATTTTTTTTTTACTAAATAAAGCATATTTCCGACTATTTAGATATACATATGTACTTAGAAACTGCTGGTCGTATTTATTAGATTTTCGACTGTTTAAATTATGTAAGTATTTCGAAACAGTCGGAAATATGCTTTATTTATTAAAAGAAATATTACATTTGCCAAGGTTTCGACAATCGATTACGTTGTCTAAAGTAAGATTAAAAGTTAGACTTTAGCAACAATTAAAAAGTTTTTTTTTTTTTTTTAACTTGGACGGCTGTCTAAAGTAAGACAATGTTTATTTATACGACCATGCATGGTTAAACAGTCAAAAATCTAATAAATACGACCAACATATTTTCGTACACCATTCCAGTCGAATTAGAATTATAATTTGTCCTTGATTTCACAAGCAAACTTTTTACATATTCAAACTAAGTCTTTCATTAACTTGGAGCTCTATAAATACCTATGCACATAAAGTAAACAATAATTTTACGAGAATTTTTAAGCTGAAATTTCATATATGTATGATTGTACATATGTATGTGCATAGGTATACATATAATATGTTGTACATTTGTAAGCCAGCGCTTTTATATTTATAACAGAACGTTTATCAACTTTATCTTTAAGTATTACAATCCAGTTTTATGCAACAGAATTTTGGAATTTACAAGTGCATTAATTTACATTTTACACATAAATTACGTCATAGTGGAATATTTATTTGTTTATATACCTTAACATAAACAAGACCCTACCTCCCTGGCCATGGCACTGACCGGATACTTCTATAAAAAAAAAAAAAAAAAAAAACAGATACAGCAATAGCGATATGTCAGAAACAGAGGCAGCTTCTGCGTCAAAGCCACACCCACAGACACCTTTCTTTAAAACGTAAATGCCTACTTATATATTTCTGAGCTAGTCTTTAGTTATGTGATACTTATAATTGGACTTTAAACTTTTGCGTCTATTCCATTTAGGTAACTAGTTATTTATTTAAGACGTACTAAAGCAGTAGGTACTAAGGTAGACGGACATTTATGTATAAACTTATGTACCTAGCTCATCAAAACAAAAACTTGTTTTATCTATGTCATCTAAAAAGTAAACGATGCATATTTGCAAACATTTTTTTATATTTTATATGACAACAAGCATATCCAACTCCAACAAATAATTATACAAATATGTAAGATAAACAAATAACTAAATATTGTTTCATGAGTACTATACCTCTTGTGAGGAATTGACAAATTATCCAAGAGTACTTTTGTCATACCTTGTCATTGGCAGACATTTGTAGGGCCCCTCTATTCCTGCAAACTAAAAGTACGCACACAGGAATGGTTGAGAGTTTTAAGTCACTAGAATATTTTTCACCCTGAGCTGTCTCACCACCAAGTTTATATTTTTTTGAATTAATGTATACTAATTTAATTATGTATAATATTGTGTGAGAAAACCAAAATTATTGTAATTTAATTTTTTTAGAGCCGCAAGCCCAAAATTAATAGATATCATTTGCACAAAATAATTCATTAAATGTCAACACACCCACAAAAAAACTGCCGGTGGTAACGTGTTCATGGGTGCGTTGTTTCGTAGTGATGCCCATTGTTAGCACGACCACCACGCGCCGCCGCCGCTGACATGACTTCCTCCCAGGCAAGCATTTTCAAATATTTTCTGACGTTTATTGATCTTTCGTTGATACAGGGCCAGTTTTTATTTTAACCTTAATGAATCATTGGCCCACCGAAATCGGTATGAAAAAATCTTGTGCCAAGGTTGAACCACGTTCCTAAAAGGCTTTAAATTCACTTTCTTTTTTTACCATGACATGACATGATTACTCGTAGATTTGGGTGTTATAGCAAAACAAGAAGCCTTTTGTACGATGACTATTTTTGATCAAGGCATCAAAATTATTTTGGGTGTTATGACATTCGTGTTGGGGTCTTTATGGCACTTTTTTGTTGAGCTTTTGGGCTTTCTGTAGGTTTTCGGCTATTCTGACATTAAACTTATGATATATAAGTCGATATTTTGATAAAACTTGATAATAAGGTGATAGGGAAGATGAAAAAAGTGGGTCTCACAATTCCGTCTGTCTGTCTGTCTGTGTGTTCGCCTACAGCCTAAACCCATGGGTCGATTATTGAAACTTGGTATCTACCGTTTTTTGAACACTCCTCCGACGTGTTTTTTTTTTTTTTTCATTTTTTTAGGACCAACAATAACATTGCCTGCCATATAATAATTTTTTTAAAACATTTTTTTTTTTAAATTACTTTTCTCAAAAATGGTTCCACAGATTTTACTAAAATATATAAATAAACATCATTATTACGGTATAGGCTACCTTTTGGTGAAAATAAAATTTCCGAAAAATGGTTTAAATGTTTTTCTCGAAAAAGAATTAGCTGATTTTGGTATTTTGTTTATATCTTCTGCAAAATTGAAATACTTGATATTGTAAGTAGGTATACCAAAATTTTCAAATTTTTTTTTTGGCTTTTAAAAAAAAATTTCAATTTTTTGTACGTGCCCACAATGCAGCTGTACAGCTTTGAAAGTATTTTGAAGAAAAGCAAAACAATATTTTTGTGTACAAGCTCAGAATTCACATTTTTTATTTGCAATATTTTTCTTTTTAATTAATATTTTTTTCGCGACACAAATAACCACAATTCACGCGAATTTTTAATTTTCACACCGCTACGCTTTGAGTGAATTAAAATTCGAACACGAAATTTGATGTTAGATGTTCACGTAGAAAAATTTCAAGCATTATGAATAGTGTTTTGAATTTCTTAAAATAGCGTAGCGAGAAAAATATTTGGCTAAGGGAAAATAAAAAAATCGATAGACTTTTGTGTTGAATCTTATTTCCTCTTATAAGTTCTAAGTATTCCCATTATTATAATTTGAACTGTGGCGTTAAAAATACTGCAAGGAAAAGCTACGTCCAACAAAACTGTCAAAAACTAAATTTATTTTTGTTTCGTACCGCGAGTATCAAAATTGCTTTAATAAAGAAAGTCGCGATGCCGTATATAGATATGGCTTTATGAAATTTGTAGAAGTTGAAGTTATATTTATAAGTTACAATAGTAAAAGTGAACAATAATTTTTTGTCGTGGTACACCGCACAAGTCAAGCGCCGACACCTATATGCTGATGCTGGAGAATAATTTATTGAAATAATTTAAAATGACAATAGCGAGGACACTGTTTAGATTGGGTGGGAAAATTGAGTACGGACTGGTTATGGTCGTCATGTTTACATTATCAACTTTGAAGCGCCTCAAAATACATTGATACAACAACAATTTCGAGGTTTTGCACATTGAAACAACAGCAAATACTCATTTGTCCGGTTTTAATATTTTCTTCGCGCCTCACGAGACACTTCAATCCGCACTTCTCTAACCCACAAAGGCATAAACTGTCGTGATACCGTCCTCAAACTTCCAAATCTAAGCAAACCATCAAGAGGTATTTTTGAGACTTTTCCATTGCAGGCAAATTATGAGGATGTTTATACTTGTTTCGTGCTTATTATTTTTTTTGTTGAGTTCTTAGTTTTTTGGTCCAAAAAAACAGTACTTTTTAAATAGGAGCAGATAAATTTAATCAGGTCACGGTTCTATAATATTAGATACAATGTATGTGGCATTACAAACTATTCTACGAAACATACCAATAGACAAAGGAATCATTGGTTTGTCAGGATTAGGCTCAATTTTCAATTGCTCAACTATTTCCCGAATTCGGTTGTGAGTGTTTCGCGCCAATTTCGAAGAACGAAGTTTCCATCCTGAAGAGCTTTTAAAATTAGTTTCTTCGTGGTCTGTATCACTGGAGTCAGATGTGCGCATTATCACATTAGATAAAATGATTTTATTGTTTTTTTTTTTACAGTAATTTTTTTTTTTAATTAACACTATTATTTATAAATCTATTAGAAAAAAAAAAACTAAATTATTAAAATGTTTTTTAGATTTATAGTAACTCGTTCAACGTTTGGTTTCTATTCAACGAAATTTTTATATGTGTGTCATTTAAAAACTCGAGTAAAACTGAAACTATATGATACACATTACCTGCTTTTATCAATTCGAATTAATTTGATTACATGGAGGAGAAAAATGTTAATTCAACCAAAGGTATGCAAACATTAATAACCAATATTTCCAGTTGCTTGTTTTAAATAACAATTTTAGAACAAAAAATGTATACCTCCATATACCAAAGTCGCATGCTGTACGAGTTTTAATATTGATGAATAAAATTAAATCTGTTTTCAGCTTATTTACATTTCCAACGTGTTTTAAATTGAGTACACGAAGAAAAGAAGCAGATTTGCTTTGGTTTTAAGAATTTTGATAGATAGATAGATAAGATAGATAGATAAAGAATTTTATTTCCAAAGTAATTTTACAAAAAAACATACATAGTTTGATATTTAAATTAATATGACAATAACTTGTGTGAGTTTCCTGTCAGGTTAAAAAAAGAAAACACCTTTTAAGAAAAAAACGTTGTAGTTTTTCCACCTGCGCATGCTCTTTATATCCCCAGACTTGGGCTCCATACAACATTATTGTTCTACAAGCTGCATCATGAATTTTAAATTTTGCTGAATGGCTAACTGACTTGTTTCTTATAAAATGCGACCATGTTGAGTTAATACTATTTTTGGAGATTGTAAGTCTGCTATTCAGGTGTTCAGTCCAAGACATATTATAATTAAAAATAATTCCAAGATACTTAAATTTGTTGACTACGGCTATCTCGATACCTCTGAAAAACCATTGTTCCCTGGCTGCTCTTCTTCCTCCGTTGCGAAAAATTACTATTTGTGATTTTTCCACATTAACTGTTAGCTTCCATTTAAAGCAATATGCGATGAAACTATCTATTAGGATTTGTAGTTTGGGAGCACTGTCCGAGAGGATAACGATGTCATCGGCATATAATAGAACGTTGATTCCTAGCTCTTCTAGAAGGATTCCTGTTGGGAGCTCGTTGTGTAAATCATTTAAAAACAGAATAAACAGTAATGCGCTCAGAACGCATCCTTGTTTTACACCTGATCCATATGATGGGCAACAGTAATCAATCACAGAAGAACCACGGCCACTGACAAAGGTGAACTCCCCATTCCTATCATTAAAGCTCCGTCCATTTAAAATAAAGGCGCCAATATCTTCAAGAAGTTCCAGAAATTTGTTGCAGTTTATGTCGCAAGTAGAGTCTTTTGAACATCTATGGTCTTATTAATTAGATTTTTGGCTGTTTAAACTATGTCTAAGTATTTTGAAACAGTCGGAAATATGCTTTTTTAATAAAAAAAATATTGCATTTCTCTAGGTTTAGACAATAGATTACGTTCTCTAAAGCAAGATAAAAAGATAGATTACTTTAGCAAAAATTAGAAAGGTTTTTTAAAAATTTGGACGGCTGTCTAAAGTTAGACAATGTTTATTAATAAGACCACTAGTTTCTGCTACAGAAGTTAAAGCTGTTGGGCTGGTGTCAACTGAGCCTTTTGTACCAGTTCTAACATTCATATCACCAGCCATGATGAAGTTATGTAGATCCGTTTCGGCGAAAAAAGTTTTAAGCTTATCAAAATCTGTCCTCCAATGGTTACAATTAAGGTATACAGGTACTATGTTTATTGTGGTTCCACTGAAAGTAGTTTGCAGTATAGTTGTTTCATTAGAGTTTATAAATTTAACTTGGTGTATTATTTCGATGTTCTTCTTGTAACCATATAGACAACCCCCACTGGCTCGCCCAAAGTTTCAATTTTTTGTTGCAGGAATCCAAATCAATTTAAACCCAATAAAATATTTTTCATAGTTTTTGATATTTTCAGAGATAACAAAAGTTTCAAAAAGAAAAAAGAATTGAAATTTGTTTACAAAATTAAAAAAATTATATAAAAGTGTTTTGTTTACAAGTCCAGCTACATTATAGAATAAAACCTGACAGGCATTGGGTTGCTAATTTTGAGGTATGGAGATACGATTTTTTTGAAAAGATGCTAAACTAACTGCATAACTGGAATCCGTTTTTTCCAAGACATTAGTAAGGTAGCCACTGTCAGCTTCATTAAATGCGGTGATTAAACCATTTTTATTACATTTAAAACGGCGACCTTCAATAATAAGAGTCCAACGCTTGATTTCAATATGTAAATGTCTATCAGATTTTAACAGGCACCTTCTGATGTGACGGAGATGATATCTTTCATTTCTTTCGCTCAATGTTAGGTCTTTGTTTATAGATATTTGAGTGTTTTTAAGATGCATTGTTGACGATAATACTGAGCTCACATCATTGACACTACTAAGCTCAAAAATATATGTTGAATTACTCTGGTTTGCAGTACTAATTTTCCTAGCGCTATTGGTCGTAACGGCTACTTTTAGGATAGATTGACATACCTGTTGAAATTGTTGTTTGGCTTCGTCTACGTTTCCTGCTCTCAACCCTTTAACCACTATATTTAGCCTTTTAGAGAACTTTTCCGCTTCTTCCATCCTTTTTTCCATAGCATGATCATTTAATTTTAGTTGCTCGATTTCTTCCCGTAGTTGTTTATTTTCTTGTTGTAGTGCTGCTACTTGTGTCTTAATACCCTTAATGTCGTCTTTTGTAGCTATATCTTTAAGTTTTTCATCTAAGAGTTTACTCATTTCTCCTATAAGCTTGCTCATTCTAGGTGTTTCAGACATTGTATTGTCAGAACAAGATTTTTTCATAGATGCACTATCTGAATCGGGGGATACTTCTCTTAACGGTCTTTTCAAATTCAAATTCAAATTTTCATTCATGTGGTGAATTTATTTGTAAAAGTTTTTTATATTTGTGGTTGCGGGAAAAGCTAGTAAATAATTGGGCTTTTGCGCAAAACTAGATCGGGTTCTCGTACTTGCTAAGCAGTCCGACGAGGTGAAAGTTATGCTAATTTTTAAAGCGATCTCATGCGTGTTGAGTAGAAGGAGATAGGTAGAGTAAGAATATGAGCGGGATATATTTTACCGTGTTCAAGTTGAAATGTATTTGAATTATATTTTTATTTTATTCAACACAAATAAAGCTTATACATACGTATTTATAGAACGTTGGTGAAAAATAAAAATAAAAGCTCTCCGCTGCTAAGACTGAACACTTTTTGTATACAATAATAATGCAATAATTCAATTAAAAAAATTGAAATTGCTCAATTTTGCCAAGACTGTCACAGCTTATTTTAAAGTAGAATTTTGCCTGTACACAACTTTACTATATTTTGCTATCAGTATTTTAAATACTTCGACTGTTAATGCTTTTCTTATATGAATTTTGAGAGCAAATCTTTAACACTTCCACACGCTAGCTCACTGATATCGAATTTTGATAGTTAAATGGCTTTAAATTAAAAAAAAAATCTGAAAGCTCGATCTGTATATAAAGAATTTCATTTGCCTCTTTCAGTTGTATATTAATTATATAATTGAAGAGGCCTGTTTCTATGGCCATTTTTAAATAAAATGATAGAGCCGTTTAGTCAGTTAGGCCCACTATCATAATCTTTTGAAGCGCCACTAAAGTGACGAAAATAGGAGACATGAGTTCTTCTGAATCATGCATGCACTTTAAAACTGAGTTTTAATTTCAACTTGACATTAAACTGAAATGTTTTTCAAGATTATTAGGCTACATAAATGTAATGTAATATCTGGTTTGGAAAAAAAGGAATAAGGGGGGTTCACATTCAACGACGTGTCGACCGACCCGAGTCGTTTTGCTAGCGTTCACATTCTACGACCGTTTCGCCGACTTCATTTGAAAACAAAATTTCAATGAGCAAATATTACGCGTATTTAATTTTTTACACCAATATAACCGCACTATTTTTGATTTTTCGCGTTTCTATTTATTGTTTAACTTCGATTTCAACGCGTGCTAATTAAATCTTACATACAAAAATAGAAAAAAGCTACAAAATTAAAATCATCGGTCGTTCAACTAGTGTTCACATTTACTACAACGGTCGACCGACCGAGCAAAATATTAAAAAATTTGAACTACACAACAAGTCGATCGACGGTCGTTCGACTGCTGTTCACATTACAAAATACTGCCGACTAGATACATGTTGATCAACTTGTCGTTGAATGTGAACCCCCCTATAGATATCAGATTTGAATGTAACACATATAGGTACTATGCATACTTATAAATAATATACACATCTATGTAGGTGTTTTAACTACGACTCATTGAAAATGTGGTAATTTAGCTGTTGCGCAGTCAATTCATTGTTATTAATAATTAAGAAATCTTTTTATTAGAATAGTAAAACTATATTATTATTGTTGCAAAACAAGTGAGAACATTTCAACTTGAGTCAGGGCTGTAGCCTGAACTAAGTTTCGTGGGCGATTTGTACAAAAAAAAGGGCTCGGTGTGACCTACACAGATAACTTGCCAATAGGTGCCCTTTGAAACTCGATACCCGATGTTAATTTTATAAGAAAATTACGGATTCAAACCCTTCGAACACCTTATCAGTTGTACAATGAGGGAACATTAAAGTTTGGCTGTTTGCTCTAAATATATGTATGCACATTGCACATAATTATGTAACACAAGAAACATTTTCAACAATTTTAGCTGTTTCTTTTGCATTTTTTTTTTTTGCTTGAAAAAAAAAACAGTCATTTGATTTTTTTCATAAACCTTATCAATTATGCCATTGTGTATAGAATAAAATTATCCCGAAGTCGATATCATCCTTTCCAGAGATAATTGAACCGAAAAACAATTCTTAGCAGTTTCATTTGCAGTTTTTTGGCTTAGAAAAAAACTGTCATTTGATTTTTTTTTACAAACTCTAGCAGAAATCAATTAACAAATTTTATGTGAAAACCTTACAGATTTCACTCGGAGTAACATCCTTCTAATAATATAAGAGCCCTATACACACGAATACGACCAATGTTTATTGTCAATATTCATTGAACAAGTCATTTTTCGCTGAATATTGATCTTTCGTATTCGTTCGCTTGCCAGTGAACATTGACAACGTTGATGGGAACCAAAATAAATTTGTTCGTATACTTGAAGGCAAACAAATAATAATAAATTAAAGTTAATAAGCCCAGCAGGAAATATCGTCCTCAATGAAAAATTTAGGTGAATAGAACAAGGAATTCATCGACTACTTTTATACTTTTATGCAATGATTTTATTAGAACTACTGTACTATCTACCCTTTCGTTTGCTTGGTACAAAAATAAAACAATTCAATGCTTACAAATCAGTATACAATTCCAGTAAATTAAGTCATACGATGTTTTAACTTATGAAAAGTAATGTATAGATTCACGAGTTCGTGGATTAAGTTTGGTTCTCTGCGTTGTTCGGTGTTCTCCCCGAGAAAAAGAAAAAGTAAAAAAACATTTAATTAATAGATTTAAACAAATCAGTTCTTTCGCGAAACAAAAACGAAGAAGGTAATTTTGTATGAATTACATATGTATGTAAATTTGCCTATTTATCAATTTATATATCTGGTTGCTGCTTTTTCTTTCCTTCTTTTCAGAATGATATATTCAAAAGAAAATTGTGTCCTCAACGCAGCGGTCGAATCGAAAAACATAATTTCTACGGAGTTTGCAAAAACTCGACATACATACCTTTAAACTTTTATGGCACAAACGCCAAACTTTTATTTAAAATAAATAATAATAAAAATAATGACTTATTCAATAAGAATAGTTGTTTTAGTTGTTTTTATTCAAATAAGAAGCTCGTGAGTCGTGATTATACACTTGAAGCATTCACTACATAATTCATCAGATATAACTCATTTATATGAATAAATGAATTACACCCAGAAAGTGATTTCATAAGTGAAAGTTCATGACATTTTTCAGCAAAGAAGAATGACCTAGTTAATGAGTGAATCCTATATACTGTCCTAGTGATTTTAATACTTTATATTCATGCTGTTTCTCATCAAAAATAATATATTTATGAATAACCAAGTTACACCTACCTAGTGATGTCACTGTAGAATATTCACCAAGAAAGTCACTTGGTGAACGCCAATGACATCCACATGTTAAACACTTCAAATTCCTGGGGAGCAGCTTCCATTTCTTGAAGAAATAGCTGGGGTTTATTCGCTGAATTTTTGGAAATTTCTTACTGCGAAGAGTAAATGTTTAATTTACGGCTCAATCCTCCCGAATTCCGAATTTGTAATCGATAGATTCTTTTAATATAAAAAAGTCATGTATATATGCAAAAAAACATGGAAAATATACAACTCAAGATATGAACGTTTGAAAGCAAAAAATGTGAAAAATAGACGTTGGATAAAAAAATTACCATAAATCAGGGTTATATTTCCTGGTAATAGGTTTTAAATTTTTTAAAAGCTGATAAGAAATAAGTTGATCAATATTTGACAGAATTTCGATTTAACCTCAACTTTTGGCTAAGTAAGTAAATTTTTGAAAAATATAAATTTTTTTCATCAATTTTCGGAGGTTTTTAATTTTTTTCAATTTTACGCGCATATATATTTTCATTAAAAACAGTAACAGTGCAAGGACACATTAATTACAAATACGATGGTACCATATTTTTTCAAAAAATGTTGTTACAAACTCAAAATTTCCGGACTTTCAACTATCGATATTTTGAAATTTTTTAATGTGATAGAGGAAAAAAATTTGATAGTCTCAGTGAGGTGACGACCAATTTGGAGAGGTAAAGTATAACCAAATTGTAAGTACGAGGGTTAATAGGTGCAAGTGTCATGATGTCTAATACAATAATCTTGAAGTTTTTTGGTGAAGCTTGTGGTGGATATGGGGAGTTGGAAATGGTGATTTTTCCAATTATTTTGTCAGGCGTATAGCATATATTTATACATTCAAAACACAAGATGGTGCTCTGTCGTTTTTCCTAGATCTCAAAACCTCAACCTTGACCATCCAATCAATAGAACCCAAGATATGAGCATTTTAAGTGAACTTATATGGACTCCTGTTTGTAGATTTTTTTTCAGCTGTTTGCTTCATACAAAATTTTCAACGAAGCCCATACGGTTCCCTTGGAAAGCTTAGGTATATCTTCTGATTTATTGGTCGGATGGTCAAGACTCAAGATTGAGGTCCTCAGACCTAGGAAAATTGAAGAGCACCATTTAATGTTTTTAATTTATATATATAAGTGGTTATACTCCTAAAAACATAATTGGAAATTCCGCAATTCTTCTTCCATATTCACCACAAGCTTCGAAAAAAGTACCAAATTGCTGTACTAGATATCATGACACTTGTACCTATTAACCCATGTACTTGAATTTTGATTATACTTTATCTGGCTAAATTTACCGTCACCTCTTTGAGACTATTAAAGTTTTTTCCTCTAACACATTACGAAATTTCAAAATATCGATAGTTAAAAGTTCGGCAATTTTGAGTTCTTGACAACGTTTTTGGAAACAATATGGTACCATCATACTCATAATTAATGTGTCTATACGCTGGCATTACTTTTGATGAAAGTTCCCATGCGTGTAAAATTGAAAAAAATCAAAACCGCCAAAAATTTATTAAAAAAATTCATATTATTCAAAAATTTACTTAGCCAAAAGTTGAGGCTAAATCGAAAATCTGGTAAATACTGGTCAATTTATTTCTTATCAGCTTTTTAAAAATATAAAACTTATTACCAGAAAATATATTAACAGAAAAATATGCGCGTGCCACCCCGCATCCGAACACGTCCCGAAGACGCACTCCCCCCCTCCGCCTCCGCCCGCCGCCGCCGCCGCCGCCACCGCCAGTGTCACTAAGAAGCCTTTTCTGTTTTCTCTTTTTTTTCTCATTATTTAACATAAATTTTTTCGTACACAATACCTATATACATATTGTCAAACATCTGCCAATGGTTTCTTTGTCTCTGGTTAGCATCTAAAGTTCGTAACATTTACTAAAAATGTATAAAACAAAATTTTTGGCGAAACGAACTAACTCCAACTTAAAACAAATTGTTGGCTCCCCGAACAAATAAGATGAACTAACTCCCCCTTTTTTCTATTGGGACTTAGTTCAGTTGGGAGTTAGTTAAGTCCCACTGACAAATTTGGTGGGAGTTAGTTAATTTCGGCTAGTGGGAGTTAGTTCTTTTGGGAGTTAGTTCGTAGGGCCCTTCTTCGCAACTCACATAACAAACAGAAGTGAGTTGGTCACACGATTTTATTTTAAGGGCCTCAGTACTTACAGGCCCAGATACAGAAGGGGCAATGGGTGCAATTTCCCCGATGGGGCTCACCAACGAAGCATAAATTATAAATGGAAAAAAATGTTTAATCGTTCCATGTTTATAAAATTTATTTTTAGAATACGACTTCTATGAGTAAGATTGAAGAGAAATCAGAAAAATACTTATTGACGAAGCGAAGTTGGATAGAACTTCGACATCTAAGGAGTTGCCCTTAACGGGCTAGGCCATTGGCCCAATTATCTTGTCCCAGCTAAAGAAGGGGTTGAAACTTCCACTCGAACTGTATGTGGGAAATTTTTAAAAAATATTTATTTAGTTCATAATAAAGATTTATTATTTGGGGTTACTAGAATTCATTTAAGTGATGAGACCTGAAATAAAAGAATGGTAATTATTTTTCTTTGCGAAAACGGGAAGGGGATATGTGGATGTGGGGGGACTGAGCATCAAACTCTTTGAAGAAGGAAGAGTACTTATACACTGTACGATGATTTGCAAAAAATCTATTTTTGCACACATTTTTTTATTTTTAAAAAATTACTACGCTAATTTTAATGTCGACAATGATTAAAGTCGATTTTTTTTTTAAATAAGAAATTGAGAGTTTCAAAACACGATTTTTTGGAAATTATTTTCTAGGTTTATGAACTTTTATTCAAAAATTGATACCTCTTATGGGCTTTATATTTATACAAAATCAAGAGGTATTCGTTTTTTGAAAATTTGATTATTCAAGTAAAACTTTTTTAAAAATAAAAAAAAATATTTGTTGAGGATTTTAATATCTATTTAATTTAAAACATTCTCTATAAAAAAAGATCATACATAGGCTGCAGAGTTGCCATAAGGGGAGTGGTATTTTGTTGACATTTTAACCAAAAAATCGAATTGAATTAATAAATCAAAATCTTGGAAAATTCGCACAAATATTGATAAAACTTGACATTACGATAATACAGAAGACGAAAACAGTAGGTCTTGGAAATCTCTCCTTCACCATCTTTTCAGCTACAGCTTTCTGAACTCCACATTATAGATAATGAAAACATACGAACTCATTTTTTTTTTCTTAAAAAAATTTACAAAATATATACGTATAAAGTATAAAAAAAATAATTTTTAAACAACCACTCCAGAGATTTATTAATTTTTTTCTCATAAATTGTGATTTGTTTAAGTAAATCAAATTCAGGATTTGTTTAATTTGTAGATATCTATTTCTAATGATTTTTAACAATTTCCTAGTTTAAACTGTAAGCTGCATGTATACATATGTATGTGTACGTATATTTTCCTTTAGTATCAAGCTTGATATAAAATTTCCATTTCTTTCTCCAAACTTCTAAATATTTTTTGTTTCGAATTACATATGTACATACAAAGTGTGTTTAAAAATAAATAATTCGCAAAAAAGTATAAACTATGCATAATTTAGTGGAATTTTCGTCCAAAACAATTCTTCAGAGCAAAATATGTCATAGTTTTTATGATCATGAAATCGAAAAATTAAAATTTCATCGCTCAAAGGTAGCTAAGGCAGATAAGTTATAACTAGAAAATAAAAATTTAATGGCACGAAGAGCCAGGGCGTTCCTGATAATAGAAGCGACGAACAACAATTTCATAAATCTTTTAGTGTCATGTATCCTTTATTTCTGTACGTATTAAAAAAAACGCATGTAATTCCTTATGTGGAATTTTACATAAACTAACATCTCTGGAAAAAATACTCTTTTACAATTTTCGACATTCTTCTTTGTCCTTAAAGCTTCATAAGAGTATCGCATACATTTTTAAGCTAAAAAAGCTACAGATTTCATTTCTATTTTTTTTTTTCGAAAACATTTTTCAGTAACCTTGCGCAGTATAAGTCTTATGGTTTTAGGCAAACGGAGTATCATTAGTTTTTGTTTCGAAATGAGTTTATGTATTGGTGAAAATGTATACTAGGCACAACATTCGAAGTATGGAAACAGAGAGATTTCTTTCAGTCGGGTGAGAATGTTTATTGATACCGTACTCTTCCGCACCGCGCTTTTCCGAAAAAAATTAAGTGTATAACATTTTTTTATAAATTTATCCAGACCAATTTATATTTAATTGCTTTTCTAAATCTCACCGATACAAATAGAGAACAATTAATATCTTTAGTCACCGGTTATTATTAATTTCGTATAAAAACAAAAACCGAGTATAAAAATTAACATAAAAGGTTAGATAAGAAAATTAAATAATGCCTACATTTGTTTTTTTTTTTTTTTACAAAGGGAAAAAAGTGTCTTTTGTTATATTTGATATGTGTGCTTTGTTTTTAATGTCTCGTACATTCCTGTTTTTGTAAAAACAAACCATATAATTATGTGTTCAAATGAAAAAGATATAAAATCTCAGTGAAATGATTCCTTTTAACTCATCATCAATTTTTTTTAAAAAATAAATGCACATTAAGCCTAAGAAATGCCCATTATCTAAAGCAACAGATAAAGAAAATTTGCAAAAAGGATTTGAAACCTGTGTGATCTTTTGAATTGAGTGAGAAAAAAAAAACAAAAATGAAATAAATGTTTTCTAAACATATATGTTTTTCGCAAGTGCCCTGCAAAATAGTTTTATTTTTAATATGTGTGTATATATGTAAACAGCAAACAACAAAAGAAATAAAGCAATTATATGTACTCATAATATAAACTTCCACTCATATTGAACTAGGCTTTGATTTACTTTCTGAAAAAAGTTGAAATCCTTTTTTTTTTTTTTTTGATTCAAATTTATGTCTGATAACACTTAAGTATACATTTTTTCGCTTCTTATTTATGCATAATAACTTTATTTCTAAATACATAATACATACATAGTTCTCCTGACAAAGGAAGTTATTTTGGTAGGATTGATTGTAGACCCTTGACGATTGGATTAAAAACAAATGGGAATTTGTTTTGGAATACACTCATAAACACTACTCCCCGGGCATTGATTAAGCTGCAAAGCTTAACTGAAGTCGCATTTATTGTGCTAAAACAGATGCCCCCAACAAATACAAAAAAAAAAAATAATTTAAAAAAGATTTTATCGCGATTTTATAAATTAGAAACCTTGTATATGTATATCTGACCCATACGTGGCAACAGATAAAAGTTTAAGGACATGTGGGTATTTTGTATGCATTCTGTTTTTGGTGAGTGAAAAAGCTTACATTGATGGCGGGTTATTAGAAGATCATCATAAATCATTTCTCAATATCTTTCTAATAATCGTTTAAGATTTGATGCGTTCTCATAAGTCGTCGACCTGTTACAAAATACGAAGAATCAAAACACGAAAACTTAACATTGAAAAGATAAATGTCTCCAATTCTCTCTTGCAGTGTTTCAGACGGAGGGCGTTGCCCGGCTTAAATGATTTACCAATGTTAGGAACAATTTCCGAATATGCATGTGTATGAAATGCATTTTGAAGTGCTTTTAATATTTAGTAACATCATTTTGTCAAAGAAGAATACTTTCTTAATATTTAGTGAAAATTTGATTCAGCTTTCGGATAAAAACTGTATTATGCCATTGTTCTTTCAGCGCTTTTAGTTATATTTGCTTACAACCTACTACATATATTTAATTTCGATGTTTACGATTTTTGCCAATAGGATAATAAATTGAAATATATACATATTTGCTGTGCATATATGCAAAAAGAAAAACTTATAAACATAATTATTTGATTTCCAGCTCCAAAGTCATCTTGTTTTTTTTTTTTTTTTTTTTGAATTTGAGATAATTCACGTTGAAAGGCATTGTAACTGGAATTATTTTTGGAAGTGACTCTAGGCATTTAGTTTTGTTTTGATCCACTGCACTCTACACCGGTGAGCATACTTCGCGGGTATTAACCTGATTTTTTTTTCAAGTCATGGATTGGTGGATGGTCATGGATTTTAAAGGCATAAACTTTATAAAGTGTAATTTCTCAAACCTCGTCCTTTATTTTTATGAATTTTTGCTTCAATTCATAGAAGAAGGTTATAGCTTCCATGTATAAAATTTATTGCACTTTCAGAATTTGGTCCTTACAAAGAAATATCTTAAAACGTTCCCGAGCTTTTGTCTTTATGTGTTTAATATGTTACTATTTTCTGTTTCCACAATGAACTGCAAACAGTTTTAGTACCTACTAGATAGAAGTATAGTATAGGTTTCAATCGATCAAATTTTTAGCGCTTTAATTTTTTTCTTTTAAGTAAACAACCAAATGTGTTCTCACACATTGGCAGATACATAGCTTTGAAAATTTAAAAAAGTAGAATTTACTTATACAGCTGGTATACAATATATTATAAATAGTTAATTGAATGTTTTCAATATTTTAACTGTTAGTTCTTAATAGCTGGTGAATGGAATAAGTTATTAGAGCTTGGAATAACTTATCTGATAGACATGCTCTCAAAATTGGAAAAGCAAAATTCGTTACCATTCTTTTATTTGACAGTTTTCTTTAGAATTATATACTTCTATACAAGTTATAGTGTTAACTAAAAAAATAGGTGTGGCAACAGCTTTCAATGGATGTGTTGTTTTTCCTACCAACATACCTAAATGTTTTGTTTTTTTTCTAATTTTGCCAGGAGTTCATCAGAAAAATTGAAAATATTTCTTTGTTTTTGTCTAAAAAAACTTTATCAAAACTAAATATCGAAAGTGGTCTTCTGCACCTTGCAAACCTAATATGATAAGAACGATGCTTTTGTCTACCGTTTGTGTTTTTATCAATATCAAAATTTTCAAGCAAATTACATATACTATACATGTATGACACTTTGTAAATTAAATAAATATCATAAATTTCTCTCAAGATTTTAAATAATCGCAGAAAATCTACACGATATTTACGAAATTCTTGACCTAACGGATTTAAAGGTTTTTCGTTCATATTAAATATCAATAACTTTATTAAAGCCTCATACTTATCTATAAAACTTTCGAATACAAACGGAAAACTAGTTTATAAAAATGGTGCACAGGTACCTGTCTTGCTGGTAGTTTAATCAGATTTGTTTTATTCCTAAACTAGCTTTCTTTTATTAGTGTGTTGTCTCACATGACTAATTATCATATGACAGGATTAAGAGAATGTACACAACACATGTACTTAAAAATTATGAAAATTAATGCACGACTGGTTCATTCGAACGTGTTTTTATGATTCATAACACTGCTGTTTCTGTTTTTAAGGCTGAACATTATAGATAAACCTTTTATCTGATTTTAAGCTACCTTACAAGATATAATTACTGCTTAGGAGCCATCAGTTATATAGCTTTTATTGAAACTCAACATTTTTAATTTAAGTTCTGAGGCACTAAAACCAAAATCAGTGATTATTTCGATGCAACTTACGACTAAATTATTATTAAAAAAATTTCATTTGAGCCCAAATGACGAATTTAATTATTTTAATGTTTGACCTCTTAATAATAAAATTGTCATAAGCTTTATTTTGGCATATAAATAAACACTGCTTTTGCTTTCTAAACGTCTTAAAATTTACAAATTAAATAATAATTAACAAATAAAATAACTTGCACCTTAAAGAAAAGTACATACACAAAAATGAACGATAAGTGTTCTTTGTGCAAGAATATTCGATTGAAATAAAAGTGAGCTAAGAATGCACATCCCTGCTTAAGAGAAAAACATTAAAAAAGATCTTGGATCTAGTGTGATATTTAGCTGTCAGGTGTTTTGAAAAATTAAAAAAAAAATTGTGAAGGATACAAAAAGAATTTCATATTTCATATTTTGAGTTAATTTACTTTAAAAAATGCCCTCCTTATTTTTATTTTTTTCTGCAATATTAATCGAAGACGTACAGGAAAAACTACAAGAATTGCCCCTCAATTAATATTCCGTAAAAAAAACCTACTTAACAAAAAAAGTCAAATTAAAAGTGGACTATATTATAAAAAATTCTGCGCATATAAACTTATTGTGTTGGGAAATTTATGTGCACTGTAATTCTGGTCAGTAAAAATAACAAAAGTTAAAAATCTCTTTTTTATATGATTAAATAATTTCTTGGTCTAACAAACGAATGAAAAAAATTGCTTTCACCTCGAAATAAATTCAAAAGTTTGAAACTTACTAAGGGATGTCTTATGTATTGAACTGTACAAAAGTCCCCATGAATCTGAGGTGAGCTCTAGTGGCAATGAAGTGCAACATATAGGTTTTTAAGTTTTTCACGTTTTTCTTCGAATTTTTTTTTTTTTATAAGAAGAAATATTGTTGTACGAAATTAAAGCTTCTAAAATTTCCTACAAAATCAATTATATCTTTTTTTTTATATCTGTAGTCGTTTAAAAACCATATTTTTCAAATCACCAAATAACTTTATAAATAAAATGTCATAACCAATTTTGAAGAGAGTTTTATAAGCCGTTTTTTGTCTCAAATAAGTTTTTTAAATACACCCGAAAAACCAAAAAAAAAACACATATTTTACATGTTTTGCCACTAGAGCTCGCCTCGGACTCGTGGGGACTTTTGTATACATCAATAGGCCTCTCTTAATAAGTATGCCAATTTTTTTTCTAGGTGAAAACCTTTATTGACTGGACTAATCAGACAATATCGGGGAAGGATTAATTATTGAGTGAAATGATAAAGTTCAAAATTGTTAGGTAAAAAACAAGATTTTGGAAACACTGATTTATATTTTACACTAAAGCAACCGAACGAATTCACGAACTAGTCATCCGAAAACATAGGTAACTAAATTACAAATGTCTACCTTAAATTGCCTTTATCGCGTATTGTAGATCCACGCCATGGTATAAGTATTTGCTTTACAAATTTTGTATAGATAGGGTAGTAAAATTTTAATTTTACAATAAAATAAATTACACATTACTTACTCAGCAAATTTCACACAGCAACGCAGCGATACACATACAAAATTATTGAAATAAAACGGAAAAAAGCGTGTTATTTTTTCGAATTAAAATTAATTTTTCGAACAGAAACCTACCTCTACCAATATTTGTAGGTATGTGACTACCTGCCCTGTTCAATGAGCTTCATACATACAACAGCGAGATACAAACAAAATTTTTTCTTCTACAACTCCACATATCCCACAAGAAAAACAAATAGAACTTATAAAATTTCTCGCTGAATAGAACAAACTTGTTCTTCAGAAAACCGAGTTATTTTTGTTTGATTTCTTATAGAAAAAAATTAATACGGTTTTCTTCAACATATCTAGGAAATTTTCTATTTATATAGATCAATGTTGCTCGTTATTCAAAAGGTAACTCGATAAGAATCGTGTTATATGGACGCCACGCCACTGCTCTATATGTAGTACTATACTTAAGCTGTTTAATTTTTTTATCATTAAAATCAAAACATGTTTTATTTGCTCAAATACTTCTACATAGAATTGTATAATATATCCCTTCTTAATTTGTAAATTTAACTTTTCATATTCTTGAAATTCTTTATCAGTCACTTAAGTCAATGTTGATATTGATTGCATCAAGTTTTATAAATTTTTGACGGAGATCCATGTAAGAATTGAAAATGTGTTTTTCTAGATTGTGAATTGATTAAATTTAAAAAAAAATAAAAGAAAGAAGGCTGAGGGATGTTAGCACCTCATATATGGGATATTCGCAAAAAAAGTATGTTATCTAAAAAGTCAATAATTGGTCAAATAATAATGTGCGTGAAGTTAGCACCGCCATTTTCGATTTTCAAAAAAATAAAAATATTGTGCTGTATGATGGTTCAACTTTGTGCTGCGAATGTGCCTTAAATATTTTTTTTAAGTTCGCAAATTTTACGAATGGAATTTCTTTAAAAATTAAATTTTTCTAAAAACTTAAAATTGTGCTGTTTTGTGCTCAAAAAATTATACTAAAAACCGAAGAGATAAAAAAAATTCGCATATTTGCAAATTTTACAAGCAAACGCAAATGTTGCGAAGTACCTTAGCGTGAAGTTAGTACCGCCATTTTTGATTTTCAAAAAAATAAAGGTTGTGATGTATTGTGCCCAACTTGTGTTATTTGTGCCGTGAATTTGTTTTTTTTTTTTAAATTTTAGAGACAAAAATTCATTTTGCAAAGCGTGAAGTTAGCAACGCCATTTTCGATTTTCAAAAAAATATAGAAGCACAATATTTTTTTTTTTGAAAATCGAAAATGGAGATGCTTACTTCACGCTAAAAAATGGGTAGCCTCTAAAAACCATATGCTTTGTATGATTTTTTTTTTTTTTTTTTAAATACGGCACATGGCAGCACAAGTTGGGCACATCGCAACACAACCATTTTTTTTACGAAAATCAAACTAGCTGAGTCCGGCGAGCGTGTATCGCCTTCAAATAAAGTTGTTAAAAATATTACTTAGAAATTAAAATCGATGGCGCAAAATTTTAGACGATTTAGTATGATGTTAAAGCATTTTTAGTATGATGCTAGATTAAAAATAGGCTTTTCCAAATTTCAAACGAGTTAACATCGTATTATCTTTTTAACATTTTACTAAAGTTAAAATCGCAAAATGCCTATTTTATCTTTTTATTATCATACTAAATCCAAGTGTCACTTTGGCAGCTACAATTGCAAAAATGATTTGAACTGTCACATTTTAAGGCGTGTTCAGCTAGAAAAATAGGTTTAGTATGATACTAGTTAGCAAATGTTTAAAACTAACAATATTTTAGTAAAGAGTTTTAAAGTTAGTAAATTGTTTGGTAGTATCATGCTAATACCTTAACATCAGGCTGTTTAAAATTTTGCGCCAATAGTTTTTAATTTTAATTTTTTTCCAAAGTATTTAGAATGTATCTGGCCCATTATTTCTGAGATTATAATGCATGCACTCCTGCAACTTGTTGGCAAACAGTAAGACTTTTTTTTGAACAAACACGCATGGCCACTCTTGAACTGCTAACTAAGATTTCCTGTAAATTTTATCAAAATCTTACCATGTTATTTGAAATTAATTCGAAAATGCATGCGGCTCATTTGCAGAATGCTAGACCAATTTTTTACCATAGATTTGACTTGACTTGAGATTTTCTTGAATTTTTAACAAAATATAAACTTTCTGTCTTAAAATTCATGCGATGTTGCATTGTTGGCAAACTGCTAGATAAATTTTGACCAATAACATACAGGAACACTATTTTAATATCCAATTAACATTTTGTCAAATTTGCACTGGTGTACTTTTTTTTGGGCAAAATGCTATACTGAAATTTCCCAAACATGCACAGTAACATTCTTGAACCTCCAAGTATAATATATCCTGAAATTCAAAAAAAAAAACAAAATCGGACTGCGTTTCTTGAAATTAGCCGGAAAACTCGTGCGCTTCTGCAGTTTGTTGGCAAACTGCTCAGCCGATTGTGACAAAATACACACAGAAACGCGGTCAGACCTAAGTAACCTTAAGTTTCCTTAAGTTTTGAACAAAATCTGACCATGTTTTCTGAAATTAGTATGAACATGCATGCGCTGCTGCAATGTTCGTAAACCGATTTTGATCAAACAAACACAGGAACACTTTTATTTCCACCTAATATTTTGTGGAATTTTGAACAGAATTGTAGCCTATATTCTGAAATTATTCCGAAAATGCATGCGCTACTGCAACTTGCTAGTATTCTGCTAGACCAACGCGGCGTTGACCTCTAAAACTAGTATGAAATTTTGCATATTTTGTTCACTTCATTTATTTTATTTTTGAATCAGAAGAAAATTTAGAGAATAAACTATCAAATTACCTGCAATACGAGTAAAATATTAGTTTAGTAATTAATGGCAGTGTATTTGCTTAACTTGTTAATATCTTCGAATTTAACTTTTCCTGACTTGATTCGCTACAGCTGTGAACCCTCCATATGTAGATAGATAAAAAAATATAAAGTGGAAGAAAGGGTGACACTTACTGAATGTAGGTGGCAATTCGTTTATTATTACATGATGACATACTTACACAGGTTAGGGGCCGGTTATAGCGATCAGAAAAAACGCATCAGAAAAAAATTCTTTTTGTTTTATCATAGGATTTGAAATATAAAAAGGATACAAATCGATGATAAATCATTTGAAATATTTATTTCATAAAAAAAAATTTCTTTGGAGGAAATATTTGTCCTACAAAAAGCATTTTCTGATAGAAACTCGTTTTTCGTACGGAATTTCTATCAGAAAAATTAATAAGTACTCTTTTTAGAGAAAGTATTTCCTCAAAAAAAAAATTTCATGAAATAAATATTTTTCATCGATTTGAATTCTTTTTATATATAAAATCGTACGATAAAACATTAAATTATCAAAAAGAATTTTTTTCTGATGCGTTTTTTCTGATCGCTATAACCGGCCCCTTAGGTAGGTAAATTTAGAAACTGTTAAAAAAGTTAAAAAAATTACAAAATTAACTTCTTCTTTGAATTATTTTCTCTATAATATTTACTGCACAAATCTGTGTGTAAGTGGTACCCCTACCCATTCTTTCTTAGATGAATAATAATAACTTTAGCAAAGCTATTTTGATTATTCCATAAATGGACATAAAATGATCTACTTAACTTTCTGGAACTGTCTCTTTTCTTTAATAAGCATGTAAAACTGACTCGCTTACCTTTTTTAAGGAAAAGAACATAATGGTATTTATAGATATAAAATACATTTCTAAAGGTATGTATATTTCAATTTAATATTTATTTTCAAGTATAAATTGATTTCCAGAGTTAGTAATTTGAAATTATTCGACTTACTTTTGTATGGAGTTCAATTCAATTCCTTTTTAAAATCTCAAATATTTAAGAAATTTTATATTCACAGCAATATGTACCGACATATCCACCACCAACGTGAAGTGAATATTCCATTTAAAATTAAAAGTTCAAATTTAAAGATTTTTCCACGCCATTTTAAAATAATTGTACCAAACCATGTCCTTCTGACTCCTTAACTTCTTTGTATTAAATGAAAATGAAACATACGTATGGATTTATGTATTTTCATCCCACAGAACACACAATACTCTTCGTTATGAGTTTTAGCTCTTGCTTCGTGAAATCCCAGTTATATTTTCTACAAACGAATTTATTTTTCACATTATTACAGACGGATTAAGTACTTAAATTATTCATGTATACGGTATACGCAGTTCTTAGCCACACAGCAGGAGTCATTTGGCATTGTAGCCTAATGAGTTCCAAAGGACCAACATTTTTTTCTTCAAAGATTTTTTTACGTTGCTGTTCAGATAAATTTATTTCTATTTGATGCATAATGAACAGCCATTGAAAAGCAACAGTATATTCTTTGTGGCGTTGAATATTTGTGCAAAAGAAGTAGGTATTCAAAAGAAGGTGTGCTAAAAGAAATGAGGCGTTATAAAAAGGTTGTTTTGCTAACTAAATATGTGTAGAGATTTTTTGTGTGGATATGCATTTCAAAACGACTTCTTTATTTTACATAAGTTCTTGCTGAAGAGTTCAAAAAGTTGCAAAACAGACCCCAACAACCAATTTATTTGAAAACTATATCACAAAAAATTAAATTTTGGGAACAATTTTTGAGCAAAATGCGGATTAACTGAAAAAATCGGTTAACTGAAACAAGAAATTTATTACGGGGCTTTTTTCAACAGTTTCCATGCAAACTACTTCGGATAATTGAGCTTCGCTTAAGTGAAAACTCCTTTTAATTGAAACAAACAATCTTGACTCAATGAATATTTTCACCTATTCAGCTCCGCATAACTGAAACTATCACTGAACGCTGCCACCAAATTTTCAATTGAACACAACTTTTCAATTTGAAATGTCAAAATGTTTCTTATTTCTTCATTCTCGTACTTTCTGTAATTCCCTACCAGTTGTTGATTTTATATTTTTGTTTAGTTTTTGGATTAGACAATCTCAAAATAATTTTTTTTTTTTGTTATAAAACTCCGTTAAACTCAGTTATCCGAAGGTCGTTTAAATGAGAACTCCGCTTAACTAAAACAAATTTTCTGCAATTTTAGTGTTCCAGTTAAGCGGAACCGACTGTATAGAATTCACGCATCATGTCGTTATCTTACGTTATTTCTCACAGGCATAATATTGTCATCGAGTGACGTAATTAACTCTCTTTTGGTTTTGTACGCATTATTTATTAATTGAGATATAATATTACTTGGCAACTTAATTAGAACACAACAAAATTGGCCCACAAGTTTTATTTTTCATTTCAAACAAGATTTAAAACAAATGCCGCAAGAACTTGCTCTTTCGTATGATTTAACTGTAGATTTTAAGTCTGAATATTGTAAACTAATTTTCAATAAATTTTCAATAAAATAAATAAATAAATTCAGAAGTACAAATGGGAGCTTATACAACCTACCAAAAACGCAGTTATTGAGTAGGTACACACAATTTGTGACACATATGTGTGCATGAAACTTACAAATTTTTAAAAATTAACGTATGTAGGTAATTAAAATTAATTTGAATATACCAGCTTTTTTTTAATAAATTAAATTTATGAAAAAAAAACAGGTTTTTTTTTTTTTTTAATCTTGGGAGCTGCTTTTATTGAAATATATCTAAAATGTAAACATTTTCAAGAAAAATATAGAAGTAGGTACGCCATTTTTTATCATGTACTTGTGCGGAGCTAATAAATAAATTTTGAAGAAGAAAATAAAAAAAAAAGAAATTTTTAAAAATCCTGAATTATTATTTTTTTGAAAATTAGTGTTTGGAATTAAACAGATAATGAGATAGTTTCACAGGAAAAAAAATTGTTTTTAAATGTTTAATATAAATTTAAGGTCTGTTAGATCCTTATTATGTATTAGTACACGGGCAAATTTTTGTTAAACTCGTGAGGCTCGTCCTCGAGAAAAATAAGATTATACATTTTCTTGCAGTAGCCGTGGCGTGATGGTTAGTGCGATGGACTGTCATGCCGGACTTAGACCTCCGGCAGCCTCGCCACCTATTTATTTAAAAGAAAAAACGGCTACTGCCTCTTGCGAGGAATTGACAAATCCTCCAAGAGTATCTCCTGTCACAGAAAAGTGCCGCTCGTTAGCCGTTCGGATTCGGCAATAAACTGTAGGTCCCCTCCATTCCTGCAGACACGCACACAGGAATGGTTGAGAGTTGTAAGTCACTAGGCCCTAGTTCTTCATGAGCTGTTGTGCCATCAAACTTATTTATTTATTTACATTTTCTTTACCGATTTTTAAACAGGCAGATGTAATGGAATGTACCGTTAGTTTTGGCTTTAAGAATAATATTTGAAAAAAAAAAAAATTGTTTGAATACAATTTTTTTCATTAGTTTTTCAAAATTCTGAGTTTGAAAATTAATTTTTCAAAAACTGTTCTCTCTTGTAACTCAAATTAACAACAGGATAAAAGAATGGATTTCTGGCTTTAAAAAAAAAAGTATAACACGACATTTTAAGTGTTGCCAATGTTTTTTAATCATTTTTTTCTATTTCAAGTCGAGTTTTTAGAAAATTTCCCCTCCCGCCTAAACGGAGGGAAATAGACCCCCTCTCTCATACGATTTTTTTCTTGTCTGAACCCAACCTTTGCATATAAGAGCAACTTGGAAATTTGAATGGATTTTCAGAGTATCTTATATCGCCGTCGTATTGTATTGTTGATAATTTAAATTTATTTTATCTGAGACGAATCAAATTAAACTTTAACTCACGACTAGATTCTAAAATATTTTCAGCAACAAAGTGCAATACGAATAACTTACTCACGAAAGTTTCGCACTAAGTTGACAATACAATGATGACGGATAGAAAATTTCGACAAACAACATTTACATAAGGCGCCTGTTATAGCTTTCATTGAAGCTCATCATTGAAATTTTTTAATTTAGTCTTGAGGCATTAAAAAAGCAAAATTAATGTTTATTATGATCCCAATATGAAGCTGACGACTCTATTAATATTATTATTGCCAACAAAATTTTTCATATGAGCCCAACCTTTCAAATAATCCGACTTTAATTATTTCAATGACTGCACTACCTTATCAATGATCATTGAAAAAATAAAAGATATTTCATGAGAACGGTTGGGCCGAAATGAATTTTTTTTTGGCCAGAAATATTAATTAAGTCATAAGCTTTATTTTAGCATCAAAATAATCATATATTTTGAATCCTAAACGTCTCAAAATACATCATTAAAATTTTCAATGATGAATTTCAATGATAGCTATAACTGGCCCCTAAATATTAATATTATAAGTACAGAGTATAGCAAAACTCATATCTGAAACTAAAATTAACGGTAGAAAATTAGTTATGCCTAGGGCAACCAAAAATATTTTTTGTTTGACAAACTCGTTGGACCGTATTTATTTTTTTGTTGTTTTAAGGTTGGTGACGTTCTTTTTAGTGCATTTTTATGTACTGTACATAGGTACATTGAATATATTTTTACAACCAATATTGAGCATATTTTTAGAGCATATTATAATTTTTTTATGGCATATACCTCTTTAGGGCATACATATAATTGATTTTTATGGGCCTAAAAGTGTTTTTTTGGGCATATGTTTGGTTGTCCTAGTCATATCATAAAATCAATAAAAACGTTAGATGTTGCTATTTGAATATTAAACAGGGTAGGTACTCGAAGAAATAGCTTGATGATTATCAAAATGTATAGAATTTAGTTGAAAACTTACAAATAATAAACAAAAAACCTAAAGGAAAAGAAGAAGTAAAGATTTTCAAAATATTTAAAAAAATTAAGTATACGCCATAGTGAACCATTGAAATAATAAAATTAATAAAATAATAGCGGAGAAGTGTAACGCCAAAGGACTGCCGATTGAACGAACACACAGCCCCTGCTACCTGCCACCAAAACCATCGTTCCTTCTACTTAAAACATTTCAAAGTGTACAACAAATTTGACTTTTGCTGCTTCACTATAGGACTGTTCTTTAGCTTCCCAAAACTGCAAGTTTTAGTTCAATATTTTTTTATATAAAATTTGACAGAACTTTGTAAGATACTTTATGATTTGCATTCCGTAGAACTTCTCTTATTTTCAACTTTCTTGCCTGCAAATCAACTGATTTCAATTCTAGACAGTATATAGAGAATAAGGCATTCCTTTTAAAATTTTCTAAATTTCTATTTGTTTCCGCTTACCTATACCTAGATTAAATAAATAAATTTGGTGGCAAAACAGTTCATGAAGAACTAATTGCCTCTTTGAATAATGTGAAATAAGTTAATTTTTCATTACATGAGAGACATACAAAATAAAACATATGAGATGCCAGATTCTGTATAATGATGTAGGGCGTATTATTTATTTTGATTTGGTTCGATTCAATGTAGCGATGGATACAAATTTTGTTGGTTAGTTATGCAACTACGTACATATATAAATGTTGAAGATATTTCCAACATCTCTTAATTTCCCTTTTTCACAAAAGTATCATTATCTTCTCTAACTTTAAGTGACACCTTATAGCAAAAGTGTCAATAAGAATAACTGAACGGGAGAAAAATGATAAATTACCATATCTTAACTTGATAACTCTTTTAGGTAGAAAACAATACTATGAAGGGCGAAAAGGCAATTAATCTTTATTAGCAAAAGTATGGACGTCTTTGGTTATATTTACATTTTGGGTATGAATGAAGATAATTAGAAAATTTATTTTCCAAATCTTTTTAAAGAAATATACGTCAGCAACAATAAAGAATTTGTGTGTACTGATAAAAATAGAAGTTTATTCTTTTACTGCCTTATTTATAAACAAAAAATGGTTATTTCAGCTCTTGTGTTCAGGGTAACTACACTATGGAATAAGAATTTTCGGGACTTAAATTGAGAAGTAAGCAATTGCTTTTAGTTTGAGTCCGCAAAAATCTTATTCCATAGTGTAGTTACCCTGAACACAAGAGCTGAAATAACCATTTTTTGTTTATATATAAGGTAGTTAATGTACAAGTATTTTATATTTACTTTATATTTACAACCCAGGGCTTATGAGGTTTAGGTTTAGTTTATTTAAGTAAGTTTCGGTTGCAGATATTTTTTTTAAAGATATCTTTCCTGCGCAACCAATTTTTAGTCGCATAATAAAAGTCAAATAAACGCATGTAATTTAGTTCTTGAGAAAACTGAGAATTACGAAAATATTTCGTTTCTCAAAAAAAAATCGTTCTTTGTATTTTTTTATATAAGATTCATGCCAAGTAAAGAAAGAAGCAACTATTTTTTTTTCAATTTTTTGGTGTTTTTTGCAGAGAATATGTTGACATAGAAGATAATTTTTTAAGATAGCGTTATTGCGTGCAAGGATGATAACTGACATGAGACAAACATTTTCATTTTCTTTTATTTTAAATAAAATTTTTACAGATTTGAATTGTAAGTATAACGAGCATCAATTAATGCAAAACGATATAAAATAATCGTTAGAAAGATTTGAGTCTTGTAGGAAGTTTATTATACTCTACAATACATAATTCTTTGCTGAAAAATATTCAGTAGTAGCCCGTGGCGTAATGGCCAGCCGCTTCCACCTTAAGTTTTTTTAGGTGACAAATCCTCCAGGAGTATCTCCTGTTATAGAGGTTATATATCCCACTCACCAGGCGTTCGGATTCGGCAATAAACTGTAGGTCCCCTCCATTCCTGCAGACACGCACACACAAAAAGTGCGCACTTTTTCCATTATCAAAACAATTTTTATTGAAATTTTCAAAATTTTTGAAACAGAATCGTCTATACAACTGAACTTTAAATAAGGCAAAATTAGATTATATTAACATTTTCAGAAGAAGTGTTTTTTTTTTATAAAAAAGTTTGCTAATTTTGTTTAGAGGGTTCACATTCAACGATATGTTGATCAACATGTATCGGTTCGGCATTTTTGTAATGTGAACAACAGTCGACCGTCGATCGACTTGTTGTGTAGTTCAAATTTTTATTTATTTTTATATATTTATTTTTGTTTATATATAAGGTAGTTAATGTACAAGTATTTTATATTTACTTTATATTTACAACACAGGACTCGTGAGGTTTAGGTTTAGTTTATTTAAGTAAGTTTCGGTTGCAGATATTTTTTTTTTAAAGATATCTTTACTGCGCAACCAATTTTTAGTCGCATAATAAAAGTCAAATAAACGTATGTAATTTAGTTCTTGAGAAAACTGAGAATTACGAAAATATTTCTTTTCTCAAAAAAAATTCGTTCTTTGTATTTTTTTATATAAGATTCATGCAAAGTAAGGAAAGAAGCAACGATTTTTTTTTTTTCAATTTTTTGGTGTTTTTTGAAGAGAATAAGTAGATAAGTATGTCTGTGAAAATTATTTTAACCCTTTTGAAGATCCATGATTTAATGTTGATATATGTTGACATAGAAGATAATTTTTTAAGATAGCGTTATTGCGTGCAAGGATGATAACTGACATGAGACAAACATTTTCATTTTCTTTTATTATAAAATAAAATTTTTACAGATTTGAATTGTAAGTATAGCATCAATTAATTCAAAACGATAAAAAATTATCGTTAGAAAGATTTGAGTCTTGTAGAAAGTTTATTATACTCTACAATACATAATTCTTTGCTGAAAAATATTCAGTAGTAGCCCGTGGCGTAATGGCCAGCCGCTTCCACCTTAAGTTTTTTTAGGTGACAAATCCTCCAGGAGTATCTCCTGTTATAGAGGTTATATATCCCACTCACCAGGCGTTCGGATTCGGCAATAAACTGTAGGTCCCCTCCATTCCTGCAGACACGCACACACAAAAAGTGCGCACTTTTTCCATTATCAAAACAATTTTTATTGAAATTTTCAAAATTTTTGAAACAGAATCGTCTATACAACTGAACTTTAAATAAGGCAAAATTAGATTATATTAACATTTTCAGAAGAAGTGTTTTTTTTTTATAAAAAAGTTTGCTAATTTTGTTTAGAGGGTTCACATTCAACGATATGTTGATCAACATGTATCGGTTCGGCATTTTTGTAATGTGAACAACAGTCGACCGTCGATCGACTTGTTGTGTAGTTCAAATTTTTATTTATTTTTATATATTTATTTTTGTTTATATATAAGGTAGTTAATGTACAAGTATTTTATATTTACTTTATATTTACAACACAGGACTCGTGAGGTTTAGGTTTAGTTTATTTAAGTAAGTTTCGGTTGCAGATATTTTTTTTAAAGATATCTTTACTGCGCAACCAATTTTTAGTCGCATAATAAAAGTCAAATAAACGTATGTAATTTAGTTCTTGAGAAAACTGAGAATTACGAAAATATTTCTTTTCTCAAAAAAAATTCGTTCTTTGTATTTTTTTATATAAGATTCATGCAAAGTAAGGAAAGAAGCAACGATTTTTTTTTTTTCAATTTTTTGGTGTTTTTTGAAGAGAATAAGTAGATAAGTATGTCTGTGAAAATTATTTTAACCCTTTTGAAGATCCATGATTTAATGTTGATATATGTTGACATAGAAGATAATTTTTTAAGATAGCGTTATTGCGTGCAAGGATGATAACTGACATGAGACAAACATTTTCATTTTCTTTTATTATAAAATAAAATTTTTACAGATTTGAATTGTAAGTATAGCATCAATTAATTCAAAACGATAAAAAATTATCGTTAGAAAGATTTGAGTCTTGTAGAAAGTTTATTATACTCTACAATACATAATTCTTTGCTGAAAAATATTCAGTAGTAGCCCGTGGCGTAATGGCCAGCCGCTTCCACCTTAAGTTTTTTTAGGTGACAAATCCTCCAGGAGTATCTCCTGTTATAGAGGTTATAATATCCCACTCACCAGGCGTTCGGATTCGGCAATAAACTGTAGGTCCCCTCCATTCCTGCAGACACGCACACACAAAAAGTGCGCACTTTTTCCATTATCAAAACAATTTTTATTGAAATTTTCAAAATTTTTGAAACAGAATTGTCTATACAACTGAACTTTAAATAAGGCAAAATTAGATTATATTAACATTTTCAGAAGAAGTGTTTTTTTTTATAAAAAAGTCTGCTAATTTTGTTTAGAGGGTTCACATTCAACGATATGTTGATCAACATGTATCGGTTCGGCATTTTTGTAATGTGAACAGCAGTCGACCGTCGATCGACTTGTTGTGTAGTTCAAATTTTGTAATGTTTTGCTCGATCGTTTGACCGCTGTAATGAATGTGAACTCTAGTCGAACGACCGATGATTATAATTTTCCAGCTTTTTTCTATTTTTTATGTAACAATTAAAAAGCACGCGTTGAAATCGAAGTAAAACAACAAATAGAAACGTCAAAAAATGAAAATAGTGCAGTGCAAAAAATTAAATCCGCGTAATGTTTGCTCATTGAAATTTTTTGTTCAAATGAAGTCGGCGAAACGGTCGTAGTATGTATGTAAATACTTTGGCTGAAGTACATATACATATAGACTAAAAGCCCAAAGCAAATTTTGGGTGTGAATGATAGCAAGAATTCAATGGTGTGTAGAGATATGTATGTAGATCTTTTATTTCTATATGCAAATATGATAGTCTTGAATGCTGTGGTTGGGGCCTTTGCAGATAATGCTGCATTGAAAATGCGTTTTTTTTTCTTAAGGACAGATAAAAGGTATAGAGCACATGAAACATTATATATAGTAAAAGTGCTGAGTACCCTAGACATTAATATTGGGGTCCAAGACCTTTTAGGTGGGGCCTTCTGTATGCAAGACGCAATGAAAAAAATGCTAAAAATCCATTTTACAAATAATTGTTTTAGCAAAATAATTCGTGTTCTCAATGATAGAGTGGTCCCTTCTCATCACCAAAATGAGGGTCCAAGACTTTTACCCTCGGGCCATCTGTCTTGAAGACTCACTCAAAAAATGCAACAAATCGATTTTAAAGATAATTGTGATAGCAAAATAATTCTTGTTCACAATGATAGAGTGGTCCTCCTATCACCAAAATGAGACGTTGGGGCCATCCGTCTGAGAAACTCACTCAAAGAATGCAAAAAAATCGGTTTTGTAGATTTATTTATTTATTTCATCAATTGATTTCAAGGATCTGCTGATTACAAAATTTACAAAAAAAAAAAAAAAACAAATATAATATTAAAAATTTAGTTACAATTATCAAAAATAATAATTAACATTAATCAATTACAAAGTTGAAGAACTTTCCTCTTAAGACAATCTCTATTAATGCAAAGATCTATTTAAATACAAACCATGTTAAACAGTTTTTAGGAACGCGTTATAGGTTCATTAATCCCATAATTGGTTCTATGACGAGGAATATAAAATAACTTTTTCTTTTAGAATTCAGAAATACCCAGAAAGATTTAGAGTTATTTTTTATATTGGTTTCAGTATTACTAAAGTATAGCCTACATAAATTGTGATAGCAAAATAATTCTTGTGTCCAGTGATGGAGTGGTCCCTCCTTATCACCAAAACGAGGGGCCATCCATCTGCAAGACTCACTTAAATAAAATTCTACTCTCTCAACCATTCCTGTGTGCGTGTCTGCAAGATTGGGGGGGGACCTACAGTTTATTACCGAATCCGAACGGCTAATGTGACCGGCACTATTTTTCTATGACAAGAGATAATCTTGGAGGTTTTTTGAATTCAATTTTGAAGGCAGTAAACCTAGACCTCCGGCATGACAGTCCTTCGCACTAACCATTACGCCACTGCTACTACATAATTTGTTATGTAATTTATTCGTTAAGCCGAATTCACAAATGTCTCGTGTGGTGTGTTGTAGAGTGTTGTGAACTGAGTACACTAATCAAGCAAAAGAGTATGCGCCATAACGTGGTATGGCGCAATCGTTACAAAATAGATTTCGACACAACACAACAAACCACTCCACACCACATCACACGTGCCAAATATAGATCTACGCACATGAAATACTTTGGAGCGATAGCGACACACGAGACATGTGCGGATCTGGCTTTAATTTAAAAACATAGTGTCCAAGAAAGGGGAAAACCTGGGCGGCGATTGAGTACCCAAAAGGTTTGAATAAAACTTTGTGTTTAGAAATTTTTTTACTTAGCAAATTTAGGTACTTAGGGATGCTCTGAGTGCCCTAATGGTTCTAACGATATGGACGAAATCTGTAAAATTTTTAAATGCTCTCTTAGTTCAGAAATATTTTCATAAAGAAAATTTAAAAATTCTACCACAAACATTCAAAAATGTTTGTTTAATATGTATGTACGTACATACACTGTACATGGGTTAGATTATCGTTGGTTAAAAAAAATAAACAATGTGACCAGCAGCTGATTATTTGTTACTATAGATGTCATACAAAAATAATATTAAAAAAAAATGAGAAAAAAGTACGTATACGTCACAGTGTACCATCATTTCACCGGTATCATTAATAACAAATCTAGTTTTCAAATAAATAAAAATAAGATTAATTTTAAGAAAAAAAAAGGAATAATTTATTTCGTCAATCAATAAACAAATAAACAATAAGATTTTTAAATGTGTCTCGACTTATGTATATCACTGTGGAAATGAATATAATATAATTAACAACTACATAAGTTAACTGCTCTAAGGCACAAAGTAATTGAATTGGTTCATAGTTTACTCTATGAAAAGGTTCATATTTTTGAACTACGCACTCGAAGGTCCCTCGTTGAAACATATATTCTTATAAGGGACATGCAAAACGAGCAATCTATTTGATTTTTAAGAATGTCCCTGATAAAAATGATTGCAAAATACTTTCTCTGACTTTTTAAAAACTGGAGGCCAATCAAATTATACATCTAGTTAAAAAAATTTGAGGTGCAAGTAGACAGGATTAAATATTTAAAAAAATTTCAGCCAAAATAGCGTTATCGTGTCTTGAAATTTTAAAAATTATTCTAATACATACTTGTAAATAGACAACGTTCTTCCTCCTTTTCACTGCCTTTTATAGAATAATTAACAATAATTTTTATTTTTAAGGTTGTTAAGAATAGAAGTGATCCAAGTAACATTTCTAAATTTACTGAGCATCGCAACATTTTACTGCAAAAGCAAAAATTCAAGAGCTGAATATGAAACATTAAGAATGCATATTAACATAATTTATTATTATTAGAAGTGCAGATTTGACCTGAATGCTACACACTTTACAGTTGATTTTGGAAAAATGCAAGAACAACCAAAGCTAGTTCGTTTTTCGGAAAAAAAATTCTTTTATTTTCAAAATCGTAAAACCGCTTTCGAGATAAATATAATATTCCTTAACGATTAAAAAACAGTAAAAAGCGTTGCAAGACTAAATTTTTTTTATAAAATACAAATTTTGAAGAGCTGACAAGAAGTAATTTATGCCGAAAACAGATGTGCAGCTTTTTCCGATGCAGCGAAAATAAGTTTACATAGGTTCTTATGAGAGTTGACATATTCCAGGTTCTGCATGCAGCCTTCGCTGCACGATATCTCTATTTCTAATTTCGCTGCATGGGAAAAAGCTGCACATCTGTTTTGGGCTTTGGAAAAAAAAAAATTCCTTTGCATATATGTAAGTAATTGAGGAACAGCATATTGAGATACAAAATTTTGAGCTTAGATAATTTCAAAAAATCTTTAAGATCTTCACTTTAATGAGAGCATAACTTATTACTACATATATTTGGTAAATTTATAGGTGAATATTAATGAATAATATTTATATTTTAAAAAAAGAGATTGTAGTTTGCTGCCAATCTGCCAGAAACACCAAAATGCTCTTTTTTTTAATCATGAATGTAGTTTAATTTATATCGATAAGAAAACCATCATTTTGGGAATATTACCTATAAGGGTTTTCATCCACACATCATTGTGAATGAAAAGCATTTCTCATTTTAAAATAATGATGGTGTCAGAAAGATCAACCGTCCTTGATTTTTCGAGACCAAATTAAGCCAAAGAGAACTAGAACAGAACTATAGAATGAATATACAGCAAACATATTTGAATATTTATTTACATAATGCGCATTGTATAGGAAAGATAATTGCTAAGAAGACATTTGTAAAACTCGGTTTTAGTTTCATAAATACCTAATAAGATACAGCTTGCAGAAAATAAATCCTTTTCTTGAAGATGATGATGAAGAGAACTGTATATACGAGTATAGTCAAAGTATAGACTATGTATGAAATATAGTTTGTGGGGCTCTTGATGATTATTTTTCCCATTCTTATGCTTTGCAGTATATATTTACTTAAGAGTTCTAGATTCTTGAAAAATACTTGAACCATCTTTAAACTAGAGAAAATGAATAAGGTAAAATGAGAAGTCCAATTAGTCTTGCGGTTATTTTCATTTCCTCTTACCGTAAAGTTTCGTTTATTCACGCTGCTCCAACAGTGCCTTGCTAGTTTCTTTAAGGACTATTAGACTTAATGAAAGCATTTTGATGAGATAAAGTGAAAACTGCAAGCACAGATGTTTTCAATATTCATGTCGATTATAACACAAAATGGGGCTTGGGGTTTAGTTGGTAAAGAGTAGACGTCGTACAAGAGGGCTTAACCATCATTTAGCTTCCAGTTCACTTCTTCTATACCAAATGTGGTCAGAACAAAGAGAATCCGATTTACCCAAAGGTTGTGTTTGTTAAAGACAATGCATTTTAGTTGTTGTCACAATTAAATTGACTTTTCCGTTTTAACGACTATAGGTATGCAAAAACAAAGCAACACAAATTTAGTTATAAAAGGTAATATAAATTCATTTGTTTTTATAATGTTACCCACTTTGAATTAAATGTGGAGTACCATCTTATTTTTTTCACAGAATTTATTAAAAAAACTTAGTCCCTCTATTTTTTTTAAATTTTATATATTAGTTTTAAAGGCTAATTAACAATGTGGTATAAAAGCAGTTAGGGCTAAGGACATGCCAATTTAAAATAGTTTCATTATCGTGTTGATCATGGTTCTTTTACAGAGTTTTCCTTTTTTTGTTATCACAGTTTAATCCAATTAGAAATACACATTTATAATTTTCTAATATTTGTGTATCAATTAGGTACTCGTAGTCCAGTAACTTTATACATCAGCGTATGCGTTAGATCCGGTAGTTCTGATTTTTTGCTGAGTCGTTTATGATATTGGCCTCATGAAAAACCCAATTTTTCGAACTCGAGCTCCAAACGCAACATGGTCAAAAATCAAAAAAAACCGCGAAATTTTCGCGATTTCTTCAGTTATTGGCAATTTTTACCCCAAAGGATTAGTTTTTTGACTATAACTTCGCTCTACAATTTCAAAGTAATTAATTTTTCTTCAATTTTAGCCCAGAACCATCTGTGTAGATCTAACTTTCCGAAAATACAGATATTCAAAATTTAGCAATATGTAATAAATTTATAACAACAAATAGTATAATTTTCAGTATAATAAAAAAAAATGGTTCTTGGCACAAGGTGCATAAAAATACTAGAACGTATTATTTGGGTCAAAAGAAGAAAAAAATATTCTGGAGAGGGTAGTCTATATCCCCCTGTTTAATTGGGAGAGGCAATTTTTCAAAAAATTGATTTGAAATAGAAAATGACTCAAAAAAATCCAACGAAATTTTTTAGAATAAAATCCTATACCTTTTGTCAAAGCCAAAAAAAAAAATATTTAAACCCAAAAAACCATGTTTTTTCCTTATTTTTGAGTTTGGAATGGAATTGTTCAAAAAATGTTGACATAAACAACTTTATTTAAAAAGAAAATTTAGGAATGGACTCCTGGCTTTGACAAAATTTATAGGATTTTATTCTAAAAAAATTCGTTTAATTTTTTTGAGTCGTTTTTAATTTCAAATCGATTTTTTGAAAAATTGCCCCTCCCAATTTAACGGGGGGATATAGACTACCCCTCTTTTCTTTTTTTGACCCAATTTATACGCTCTAGTATTTTTATGCACCTTGTGCCAAGAACCATCTTTTTTTTATTATACTGAAAATTATACTACTTGTTGTTATAAATTTATTATTGCTAAATTTTGAATATCTGTATTTTCGACTACACAGATGGTTCTGGGCTCAAATTGAAGAAAATTTAATTACTTTGAAATTGTAGAGCGAAGTAATGATGCATTTGGAGCTCGAGTTCGAAAACTTGGGTTTTTCATGAGGCCAATATTATAAACGACTCAGCAAAAAATCAGAACTACCGGATATAACGCAAACACGCCCTCCTATGAGACGACAAGTTTACTGGACTAGTATGCTTAAGGTTCGTTTTAGTAATGAGAGATCATCCTTTAAACCGTTTAAACCGTTACTAACGCCTAAAACATATTTTTCAGTTAATTTAACCCCCGTATTACTACAATTTAATGGGCCCTTAAAAAAATCTCTCAAAAAAGTTTAACTCCACTAGCAAAAATTAACTAACTAATAATTGAATTTAATTGGGTTTTATTCGAATTCGAATTATTGACTCAAAATAGTTTATGGGCTTATTGTCAGCGATCTCACTTAGACTAAGTGAGGGTTTCAAATCCTTTTTCATATCCAACATATTCTAAGAAATTACAAAGGAGTCATGTAAAATTGTTCAGGAATAGGGTAATCTAGAAATATTGAAACATAAAATCTATACATATATATGTAATCTTGGGAAAAAATTGATTCGTTACGAGACATAAGTTAACCAAATTCAGTAAAATTAAAAGATACAGACAAAAATCGTTTTAAAAAATGTAAAAACTAAAAAATCCTTTTATTAATTTTGTACATAATATGTATGTACGTATGAATGTAGACATGTTGTGTTCAGAAGAAGTTGCTATACAAAAAATAAATGTGACATTACCGTCACCACAAGCAAGTTTCATTTATACAATAAATAAAAATGCATGTGACACTATTTATGAGCTCCTGTAAGAAGCTTTCACCAACAGCAAATATTGATAGTGACATGCATGCATAAAGCATAATAAAATATACCTATATATACATAAATAATAAATAAATATAGAAGTAGTCAAATAAGACTGCGTTATTGTAACCTGTCAGCAGGAGCTTTTCCAGTTTTGCATGCAAAGAAACAAGGAATACTTTAACATTGAAACTATATACCTAGAAACTATAGGCACATTGTAACTGCCTATAAATTTCAGGAAAAGCATTACAAAACAAAAGATTATTAATTTTATATTGTTTCCACCCATGGGTGAGGGTGTGGCTATAGTTGGAAAGATGTTGCATTCGATATGTAAAAATCACGTGTTATTTTTTTGAATTGCGATATTAAACTATGTATACTAAGTATACATTATGGTAAACTATGGATTGAACTCGGTATTTTTATCAAACTTGACATAACAATGATAGGGAAGAAGAAAAAAGTAGGTGGTCCGTAGGATGCACGACGGAGAATTTGTATATCACCTATAATGATGAAATTATACGAGGTTTAAGTAAAATTTTTTTCATGTCGATGGGTAGGAATTTCGCATTTAGTCTCTTGGACTATTAGGTAAATCTATAAGTTTATAATATAAAAATAAGCAAAATTTCTATGATGTTCTTAAGAAATGTCTTAAAAACGCGAAACACTTTGAATATTTTATTCATCAGTGAGCTCGTTTTCCTGTTGACAAGACATATCTCCTTGGAAGCAAACACAAAGAAATGTTGGATAAGTATTCTAGGACAAGCCTTTAAATATTTTGTTTTTATGACGTGGGGCAAAACTGAAGACTGTCTGTAAAAACAACATCGAATCAAAAGGAGATAAAAATAATGTTTACTTGCTTTGCATTTGATTGAAAAGATGACATTTCAAATAAGAACGAAAGAATATAGATATGTGCATATACCCTGTTTTAAGAAATTCTTTGGTTTACTCATACCTGCCACAAAATTTTGTTTGGTTTCTTGTTTATTAAAAAAATATACATACAAGTGGACTTTTGAAAACCTTTATACATAAATATATATACATATATATTCTTATTTCAGTAAGTTGAAGCAATACAATATTTATCAAAACAGTCGACTAAATTGATGATGCTTTTGTCAAAAGATAAAAATATAAACACACTGGGTCACAGCTTGTTAAAATTCCAGACGTTAGAAAAAATATTTGCCTCTTCCTGCAAACAAAATTATGGTTTCAGTTATAATTTTGCTTCTGCAACCCTAAAGTTTCATTTATAGAAAAGTTGTCAAAATACGCACACAAACGTTCATCTAAAAATGATTGTATTTATTTGAATAAAAAAATTTAGTTACAAATGTGAAAATTGTGTAAACTATTACTGCTTTAGGCATGTTAAGCTGGAGTTTATTATAATACAAGTTTAATATAATACAAGTTAAAAATATTTAAAACTACGAACATTTTAGTAAAGAGAATCATACTAATACCTTAATATCAGGCTGTTTAAAATTAGGTTTGTTCGTTGAACTTCACCCAGGGTTGACCCAGGTTTTCTTGACAAACCCAAGAGTTGTCAAAAAACCTGGATTTTTCGATTCTCAGAAAACACTTTCGAGCTCTCAATTGTATTGTTGACATTTTAAGCAAGAAAAAATTTCTTTACTCGAATAATTAAAACTTAAAATAAGATTGAAAAATGAATAAAAACAAATCTAAACTTTTCCTTTTTCTTTACCTATTTAATTTTATTAAATTAGTGTATACTATTTTATCTAATTTCCATTTTAAAATCAAACAATCACGAATCTTCGACACAATAAATGCTTTACAACTTATGTTACTTGGCAGTTTATTCGTTACCTCAACTCGCCCCAGCAAAAAACCTAGATCTACTTGATAGCGAGTTCAGGGCGACCCCAGGTTTAAAAAAAAAAACAGAATTTGATTATCAGGGTGAGTTCAGTGTTTTCAAAAAACGCTTTGGGGCGACCCCAGAGCGACTTCAGGGCTCAATGAACAAACCTATTATGAGCCAGTAAATTAATTTAACTTTCTAATTTCTAAATAAACGTGGACACATAAATATTAATGTTAATTAAATTATGGAATTAGTATTAAATAAAAAAACTACTTCACTTTACTCGATCTTGAATACCATTTATTTGGTACTTAATTTTTATAAAAAAAAAAAAAAACAATTAAATGAATAATGAACATACATATTTTGGTTTGCTAGTTCAGTCATTCTTTAATTATTCATTTTCATATTTTTCATACTTCTCTTTAATTCTTATTTTCTTGTGGAAGGAAAATAACCGAAAGAAATATGCGACCTCCGGTTGTACATATCTCTGTGATCGAAAACAAGTGATGGATATACCTTAAAAGATTCACAAAATCTTCATCTCTTATCGGTTTATTTCAAAACGTTTCATTAAGTAATCTCAGAAGTTTTGATTCAACGTCACAGGGACTCGAGCTATAATTCCATCAGCTGACAATGAAGCACCACACTTTATCTAGCTTACTATATATGAGTTGGGTATGGCTGTTGGATAAAGGTACATATTGTACAAGTGCAGTGATAAAAGTATTAAAAGTATTGATTTTGGATTCGAGTAAAGGAACTTAGAACATTCACACTTTTAGAGCAGTCTATTTTCCGACGAAAATTTCATTGGCACTCTTCTTTTCCTTGGAGTTTTTGACACTACAAAAGCAAATATACCCTCATACATTACATATACTATAGTACAAGCAGCAAGCAGAAATTCTCTAAATTGCACATAAAGTAAATATATATGAACAGACTGAGTAAATATTTGCTTGGAATTGTTTTCAATGGGTTTCAATTCGAAATTTTAAACTTGTACGTAAATTTAATTTTCCCATCTCGTATATGGAGTTTTGTGTGACTTGCCACAATGTTAAACACAGTATGGGGTTTCTATTCCTATGTCATTTCAATTTCCAAAATATTTGACGTACATTGTGCATTACCACATATAGAGTAATCCTAATCTGTATGCTTTGAGTGATGCACTTTTTTGGTCTTGCATGACAGAAAATCCATTTTAGACAGGACACTCTTAGCAAATCGTCATTTTAAGGCTGCCTGTCATTAAGACTGACATTCACTTTAAATTGTATAAAAAAAATGGAGGTACCTATTAAAATTGAAAGACTCTAAGACCATAATAAATATACTGAATGAATTCAGGATTCAGGTATGTACTTATTTAATGTTAATTCATAAAGCTCATAGTCAGAGGGGGTTTTTGGCTTGCAAAGGGTTGTGTATAGTCACAATTTTTACTATGTTGTAGGTATTGGATTTGCACTTATAAGAATTTAATTTTTCGACCTCAACGGTCCACCACTCAATTCGCCAATTAAATTTAGGCTGCGAATACCTTCCACAAAATAACTCGGTTAGCTTTTTTGAGAAAGGTATTAAGGCAAAAATGTTAAATGAAATCGAATATGTGTTTTGAGATATAAGATGCTATCAATAGGCAGTCATCTATGTGTTTATATGTACCTTAACTAGCACAATTGGATTCCTGATTCCTTGTGTTAAAAATATGGTGCTCTTATTATCATTGGAAAACAACTTGACCTTCTCGTTTACTGCCAGCATTAGCTTCATCTTAAAATAAGTAGCTATAAACACTACAATTTTTCTTTGTAGGCCTGGAAGGGGAACTGCAGAAAGGTTGTATTCCTCTACTTCAATTTTCACATTGAATTCAAAGATAGATTGATAACATTTTTTTTACAGCTTTGAAAACAAAAGCTTTCAAGGCTTTGATTATTAAGGCCAAGGTTTAAAACTATTGAAATTAATTTTTAAGACTTCTTATAGAACCTGGAGTACGCTTTCTTTTTGTATTGTAAGCGATTTTGACAATGATACTTTGATAGAACTGCACTACAAACTTTTCATACAATAAATTGTGTAAAACTACTCTAATAGATACTGCAAAGTTTCATTAATTATCATGTAATAATAATTATGTACCATCAAGTATAAAAATGCTGTGAAATTGCAAAAGATCCTAATAAATCATTATATTAAATTTTCTGTAGCTACAAAAAAGGGCGCAGTCAGACCACAAAGCATGCATGTAGGTATACATTTATTTAGAATTTATTAATTTGTTATTGTAGTTAAGTACGTCGATTCTGTAATGGCGAATCATGCAAAAATCTACCCATTCTCTATCAAAAGCGACAGTAAAATCGAAGATGATGTAAATGCACCAACAGAAATCCAAGTTCACAGTAATAATGAAAATTATGTCAATCGGTAAGGACTATCAAAAAGATTAAAACCTAAGATCTGTATTAAATTCTATAATAGAATACAAATTAAATGCGCGCAAGGTGGCAGAAGTGGGGATTCGATACATCCTTCAGTGTGACAGTGCACTAACTATAACGCCTCGAGCAAATGCCATGTAAAAGCTCAATACTTTGTCTTTCAGTTTGAAGCAAGGCAAGTAGAAACAATATTGAACTTTTTTAAACAAATTTACTTTATTTTTAATTTTTTTTTTTTCATTTACATATACGTAAAGTTTGATCAAAATATAGTTTGCTTGATTTTCCCTTCAGAAAGATATACATAAATATTCTAATGATCTTGTAAGATGCGATTTATTGGAAGCACATAAGCATTGAAAATTGACATATCGGGATTTCTGTAAGTACACATGTAATGTACCTGCCACAGAAATAAGGTTAACGAGTCAGTTTTAAAGTCATAATAATAATTATTTTGAATGCATCAACATGCTTAATTTAACTTCATCTTGTTTTCATTCAATTTTAGGAAAATATGAAAAGTGTTTGAAAAGTGAAAAAAATAAAATAAATTAAGAATCTTTTTTGTGCAATATTTTAATAAGGATTTTTTGTTACTACACTGGTTTTTTTAATAATGAAAATTGAAAGCTTTATTTCTTTCTATATGTTGAGGTAGTAGGAATGTAGGTGCATATAAAGGTAGGTATAACGACGTTTATTACTTCAACAGTGTAAAAGTCGTTGACGGATTTAAAATTTTCTGGGTTTAACATTTTATTTATAAAAAAGCACTGCAATTAATTTTAAATATGTATTAAGTTCTCGTGTTGATATAGTTCTTGGGGAATTATGTAAAATAAAAAAAAATCCTTAGGCACGTTAGGGTTCTGATTCTATGGGAATTCAAAAGAACCTATTTTCTAAAAAATGAAAGAAACGATGGAAATAATTGTGTTCTACCCAAAAGCTATATGATTCTTAACTAAGAAGCATGTAAGCGTTGAATGGCTTATGTGGCTATTCGACGAGGTTAACTCTATAATCAACAGTTTTCACCTGTTCCATGTATTTATACATATAAACTCGTAGGTATGTATAAGTGTATAAAACCCACGATTTTGTAAATGTTACAGTACATTACACATAGATATATTGTATATCCTTAAAAACAACAGTTAGGTAGGTATATGGATGTGATGGTATTTAACATGCTCCGTTTTGCATGAAATGTCTTCCATTTCTCTTTATAATGATAAAGTACCTACCCTAGGTCTTCGTCCCCATACAAAATCAATTCAATGTACCAAGGTATTCATTTCTTGCTTGCTCAAGTAGAAAATTACTCTACTTTAGTTAAACGGGTTGCGCCTTCGTGGCATCCAACATTCAAGATAAAAAATAGTACACTTCGTGTATGAGAATTTTAATCGCAGCGCCAAAAGCCATTAACACTTCAGTCCAGACTCTGCAAGTGATATCTAGAGCTTGTTACAACTATACCGTGGCGTTACCGTATAACATTTTTCGTGTTTATTTTCAAAGCTGTTGTTGCCACAATCAGAAAAGCCTGCACAATAAAAGAGCATACAAAAAGTCCTTTCTTCGTTTTCTGGTTAAAAAAAAAAAACAACTTTTTGTATCATACATATAAATGTGCGATTAAACGGCATTCCTTTCCGCGCTTCGGTTCTTCTTCTATATGTATTTCTTGTACTGTTATATGCTTATACATATGCACACACATGTGTACATTGTACATGGATACACATCCCTACATAATCGCCATCAAAATATAGGATAGTGATATAGTCCTGTTCTTGTTCGTATCTTTCATACACACTTGTGTATGATGGGAAAAAATAATTCATTTGTTTTGCCATTAAGGTTAAGTGAGATATAAATAACAATTGCAAACCTTGTTGTTTAATACACAGCAGTAGATTATTGTTTTGTGCTAATGAATTTGACTCACCTACATGTTTGTTTGCTCTTTAAACTGCTTTTTTCTATGAGTTTGTAAGGTAAATGAATTATGTATAGCTCTTCGTTGTCATAAGGAGATTGTTAATTATCTTGGTCCTTAATGTGCCGTGCTTATGTCGATTTGAATTCCATTCAAGTTGCGTGAATTCTGAAACCCACTTAAGATGGGCCTTGTAGATATCACACACAACATATTTTGAAAAAGTTCGAGAGCTGATGAGTTTCCAGGTCTAGAAAACACCTTAATAAGGCCAAATGTTTTTCAAAATTTGCTATTTAATAAGCAGACAGAAATTAATTTCATGTTGCTTGAGTTCAGCGATAGGACCACTTCGAATCAAAGCGAAAGTACATAGGTAGCCATTATTTAATTAATTAAGTGGATAAAAAAGAAGAACATATCTTTCAGAAAAGCATAACATGAATAGATACATTAAAAACTACCTGAATAATTATTGCTACATTAACATCTAGGGAGTAGGGATAGGTATGGCTGTTATACAGTAAAGGTACCTACATCGCAATAGTGGTTTATTATGTAACATAGTTTTGTGTCCATGCCCAAATAGTTAAAGGTACTATAATACCTGATTGGTAATATAAATTTGCATTACTTAATAGTAATTTTACGGAGGTAATCACGAAATTATTTATTGAATTATGTATTTGTTTTGTGATAAACGTAAATAAATAAATAAAAAAAAATGCATCTTTAATTACCTACCTCAGAAAAACCTTACCTAGTACCTACCTTTATCAATGGACCACATGAACTCGATTTGAGCTCAAAGCGAATTGTGATTGAGACATAATTTTAATACGAATAAAACAGAAATATGTCTGTTTTTCCCTTTTAATCAAAAATATTTTTTTTTTCTAAAAATTAAGAAATATAGTTATGTATACATACATATACCTACATATATTTAAATGGACATTATTTACAAAAAAATCCAATTTCAAATTTTTGTATTACGCAAGTTTGTACTTTTACAGGCATATATGTACGTACATAGCTATTAATGTTTCCCGCCGGGTAAAAGAATCAAGTGCTCAATGAGGCTCTAGAAATTTTTACATAGATAGATACTATCAAGGGTTACATACATACATAGATAGGGTTACCTTTGAAATTGGCTAGGTCCTCACCAGTTATGCACCATTTTGTTTCGAGAGATACAAACAAAAATGTTTACCTATTTAAGATTGGATCATTGGACCTTCCGCTTATACTATCCTATTCCGAAAAGCTAACTTGGGATAATTCAGAATATAAAAGTACAATATTGAAAATATATACTTACGACCAGTTGTCTTTTTGTTTTAATTAACAATACTAAAAAGTGGCCTGATAACACAGCTGTTCGGGAGTTCGAATCTCGCCAACGTGCCCTCCGTAATACTGGGGAACCTGAACAACTTCCTACTGCTGTTAATAATTCAAAAAACTAAGTAGCCTCAAATCTGTATCCATTTTCTATAATAATACTAGTGGATTGAAGTCTAAACTGAGTGACTTGTCAAGGTTAAACTGTTCACTCCCAAGAACTTTCTTCTGAAGGTTAGGTAGGTATGATCTAAATAAAGGGCAAACTCCACAGATATTTTTTTATGTCACTGGAAATTAAATCTTTTGATTTTTTTTTCGGAAAAAGCTACTATCGTTCTACTGCATTGCTTGTAAAATAAAATGCACAACTGGATCGAACGAACTTGCTCTTGTAGTAAAAGTTTCTTCGAATTTTAAAGATTGACATATTTATTATTAACTAGCTGACCCAACAGACGTTGTCCTGTCTAAGCTATAAAAAAAAAATTGAGATGATTTACCACCAGATGAGAAAGAAAATAACCAAATGTTATGACCCTTAAAAAAAATATAGCCAAACGTGTTACACACTGATAAATTTAGATATTTCAATTTTTGTTTGGGATCTTGTAATCTCTTCATTATTCTTTGCCTGTTTTTAGTTCCTAATGTATAATATTAAAGACTTTTTATAATAAATAATACAACATTAACATTAATGGGTCCACTGTGGCGTATACGTACTTTTTTATCAGCATAAATTAGTTAGACTTACAAATCTGTACATCACAGCTTTACAGTTCATTTTATATAATTAGAGTTTATATATAGATAATCTATATATTTATATACAAAAAAATTCTGAGTTTGTTGTTTAAAAAAATTGAAATCGATTGCGAAATTTATCCCTTTACTTCCTTTCTTTTATCACTAACTATCCATTATTATTTCTTTCGGCACATATATATTTTTGTCTTTTAATCACTGACAAACAGGTCAAATCCAAGAATCCGCATCCAATTTGGATGATCTTTAGCCGAGTTATGCGCGTACGAAAAAAAAAAAAAAAACAACACAAACATATACATATATGCCAGTAAGACCTAGGGTCTTATAAATTAGGCAATGTTAAAAGGAATAGAAGGATAGGATAGATTTTGGTTGGCACAGTGGATTGAGAAATAAGGTTTTGATTATCTCATTAAATCTCAGGGGTGGCGTTCAGTTGAGGGAATATAGAAAAGAATGCTGCCTAGACTGGGGCTCGAACCCACACATCCAGGTTAGCAGTCAAGCACTACTTCCACTGCGCCAGGGCCACCCCACTAATAAAGAAAGTTTGAAATTTCAAGATGTTTTTACGATTTTCACGGCTCCGTTGTGTATTAATATGATTCAATACAAATCCAAAAAAAAAATTCCTAACCAAATCGGACGATGTTAAGCCGAGTTATGCGCATACAAACACAATTTCATTTCAAGGTGTTTTCACGATTTTCCGACTTTACGGGTCTAATTTTCTGATTTCCGATCAAATTTTCGGCTCCATTGTGTTTTAATCTGGTTGACAACAACAACAAAAAAATACCCGGCCAAATTGGATGATGTTTAGCCGAGTTATGCGCGTACGAACACCAAAAAGGATTCATTTTTATATACATATATGTATATATAACATTTTTAATAATTATTATATACATGTATATTATTTTAAATTTTAAATTGAAGAATATATTAAAAAAAAGCATGCACGACTGGGTCAAACTAAGTTGCTCTTACAATTTACTATCCATAATTCTGTGGATTTAGTCTGAATACATAAACCTATTCATCTGATTTTAAAAGAAATAATTTTTTTTGGGATTCTTAAGTTGAAGGTAGTATTTTATACTAAAATAAACACTATAGCATTCTGCATATATGTATGTAATTTAAAAAGACAATAAAAGAAGAAATTTCAGGCCTTACAAAAAGGTATAGCATGTAGTGTTGTAACGGTTACCGTTGTTTTTTAATATTTTTTTCTGTTTTGAGTCATTTTTTTAGTAAATTGCTCCTACCGTTATTTTTATTTTTTTCAAATACTTAAAAACACTTAAGCATCTACTCTTCAGAGTTTCTCTAAAAACTAATACAAGCATTGAATATTAAAAACAAAAATACTACTTACATAATAAAATAAAAAAAAAAAAACTAGTTTCAACACAATTTATTTCATTATTTTTTCAAAAACATTCTCTCAAATAAAAAAAATAAATTAGGGCCTAGTGACTTACTCTCAACCATTCCTGTGTGCGTGTCTGCAGGAATGGAGGGGACCTACAGTTTATTGCCGAATCCGAACGGCTAACGAGCGGCACTTTTCTGTGACAGGAGATACTCTTGGAGGATTTGTCAATTCCTCGCAAGAGGCAGTAGCCGTTTTTTCTTTTAAATAAATAGGTGGCGAGGCTGGGGATCGAACCTTAGACCTCCGGCATGACACTCCATCGCACTAACCATCTCGCCACGGCTGCTACATTCTCTCAAATAATTTGAATTAAGAATATAATAAAAGAACGGCTTTTAAAAAAGTATAGCATGACAATGTTAGTGTTGCGGTTGTTTTTAATGATTTTTCTTTTCACAAATCAACCTACACGCTCCAGCTTTTTGTCACACCTTAGGTGAATCACCCTGTAGAAAGTATAATAGTAATAAGGTACCTACAAAATTTTTCTTCTTCAATGACAAAATCGTTACTAGATGAAAACAATAAGACACAATCATAAAATACAATAAGTTAATTGATCTAAGTATATAGAGAGCTAACAGTTAACTCTCTGAAATAATTTTGTATCGCAATAAAATTTATCCAGTTTGCAAATATGTCCGCAGTTCATTTATACCCCTCAAATTACATTGTATTTACTAAACCACTACTACCGATAACTGATATTAGCTTTTATATAAATAAAAACACCCTTCTTGCCAAAAAAATTATAAATCTAGTACGGCAACGTGTGGTTATTTTACGATCTGGATTATAACGAAGGCTCCCCTACCGAATATACATATAACAAATACGTAGGCATAAACCAGAGTTTATGACTAAATGCGAAAAATGTTTTTATTTGTAAGGGCCGCCCAGTTATTTCGGCTTCAATTTAAATTTTTGTTTTGTCGTTTCTTACAAAGGTAAGGATAATATTTTATCATTATTTCTGTATTTTATTAAGTACCTACAAAAGATATGAAGGCAATTAGTTTTTATGTACTCGTTTGTAAAACTTTAAAAGCTCACTTAACCAAGCTTAATTTAAAACTGTATTGAATGTTTGCCGAATATCTACAAAAAAAACGTTTTTTCCAGTTTCATAATTTATTATAATTGTTATAGATTTATTTTTACCTTTTTTTAATCAGTAACTCGTCTAGGTACATCTACATATTCATTTGAAAATCAACCCAACACGTCTTTAGTTTCATGCACACTTAAACGAGTCACCCTACATGATTAGGTACACCTAGGTACCTAACCTATATAACATAATATATTTTATAATTTGTGTTTAAATATTATGTATACAAAATAAAAAATATTTTTTACAGATGTTTATTATTGTATAAATATTATAATATCTAACAAGAACCCATGTTTATTATCAAAGATGTTTAGGTATATTGAATTATAAAAGAAAAATGAAAGATAAGGAAACTTTATACTTAAGTGTAGGAAATTTTAAAAGATAAACCAGCCTCTGATATTGGTATTAAAAAGGACGATAAATATACCCTCTGTGCTGAGTACATGCTCGTACCTACCCATGAAAAAAATGAGAAAATAAAAAATAACATTGACCTCTACAATCTTGCCTTCAAATTAACTACAATCAAAATCTACAGACAAACATACTTGACCATTTATGTGGTAAACAGTAAAAATACTCTCCTATCTATGATGAAATTGTGGGAAAAATACTAAAATGCCATGGACAACTAAGCATCCACCCTAACCACCCTTATTATTTGCCAAATTGTTTTCTCAAAAGAGGGTTCCTTTGTTTGATGTTATTGCGGCAGACAGAGATGCAAAAAAGAGACATAAGATAATACAGTATTGGAGTTGGTAGTTGCCGAAATGTAATGACCTAATAAAATAATGAAAATTGCAAACGGAGGCCTTTGGATAAAGTCTTTTGTTCGGATTTTACTGGGGTAGTAAAAGTTTCTCTTCATGGTTGTTAAATTGATGAAGTGATCCCTTTCTCTATCTCATAGGATACGCACCGGCCATACTATCAGTTTCAGCATTATGATTGATAATAGAATCGGGCAAAACACATGTACAGGATGCCGTGGTGTTGACAAATTCTTCACAGCACACACACAAATACAGTTTTATATTGCTATATTGAACGAAAGGATGGATTAATATATTAAGATGTTTATTTGTTTTCCTTCAATATTATTCCGATATTTCGAGCAATCAATTTGTTTTGTTTCAACTCTGAACTTTAATACATATGTATATCGTGTGTATAATGATATGTTTTTCTTCTTCTGCAGATTATTCATATTATATAACCATTTATCTAGCACTAGAATTATAAATATAATAATACCTTAAAATGTACCTCCACATACAAGACTCATGTTATGAAAACTACATACTCTTGCCTGAGTCTCACAAATAACAAAAATATTTCAAGATTTTAACATTGAAAATGTTTAAGGATCGTTTTGAGCAAATTATGGTGATACTAAAATCATCAAATTAAGAAATGAATTCAAGAGATGTAAAATGAACTCCAGCGTATAGGGGGACAACTATAAAATTTCTGGTTGGTGTTACCAAACAATAACGTATATGAAAATCTTTCTACCACCAGGTCTGTTTTTTTTTTTTAATTTGACCGAAAAAATCGAAAATCGTAAATAGCCCTTGAAAAGCAATACAAATTAGCCATTTATTGTATGTTCAAAACGCATAACTCGGCTAAACCTCATCCGATTTGCATGGGGGAGCTTTTGTTGGATTTTTATTGAACCAGTGCTGAACATCATGCGATTCGCATAGGAAGGGGCATTTATAATTTAATTAATCTTAAGTTGAACAAAGTTCGCAGGTGGAACGAAGTTCGTTTCTATAGGTGTAGAATTTCATATATCTTCATATACAGGGTGATTCACCTAAGATGTGACAAAATCAAGAGCATGTAGGTACTTTGAGTTGAGAAAAAAAAAAAAAAATTAACTTATAATAGAAAAAATAAAAATCATTAAAAAACAACGGCAACACCTACACTGTCTTCATCTCTTTAAAGCCAAAAAGCTGTCCTTTTATTATAAATTTAATTAAAATAGTTTTTGAAAAATTGATTTTACAATTTAAAATTTTGAAAAAATAATGAAAAAAAATTGTGTTTAAACTAATTTTGTTCAAAATTTTTGTTTTTAATATTTGACTTCTAGTCAAACATTGAACAGTGGATGCTCATGTGTTTTTTAGTTTTTGAGAAAAATAAAAATAACGGGAGGGGCAATTTTCTAAAAAAAAATTGACTTAAAACCAAAAAAAAAATATTTAAAAACCACAGTTACTATTTATAGCTTTTTGTAAAGCCAGAAATCTCTTCTTTTATTTTCTTTTTAAATTAAGTTGTTGAGGTAAACCTTTTCAAAAACTATTTTTTAAACTTAGATTAAAAAAAAATAAAAAAAATTATTGTTCTGATTTTAAAAGAATAATTTTTCTAAGGTAGTACCTATCATACATGTCCCTAACTTAATGCTTAAATTGAAACATTATTAAAAATCAACCTGATTCCATATTAATTTAGTAAAAAAAATTTTGAGAAAAAAAAATTCAGAACCGTGAGAGCGGTTTTTTTTTAAATTAATTTTGTATATACAAAATTTTTAAGAAAACAAATTGGTACAACATTTTTTAGTATTTAGTTATGTTGAATTAAAAATTAGATTTAGAAAAATATCTTGTTAATTTTGACTATAAACGAAAAATTTTTGATCAAAATATGCTATATATTTAAAAAAAACAGCTCAATACCAAGTTTTATAAAAATCAACCGAATAGTAAGGTACTTGGATAAAAAAATAAAAACTTTTTTTAAAAATCCAAATAAATTTTTTTTGAGCATTTTGGTATGCAATGCAATGCGATTTGAGTTTTTCAGGGAATTCTCCACAAAAATAATTGTCATCGTCAGCTGATTCCTTTTCGAGAAAAACGTAAATAAAATAAATGATTCCATGGGAAGTACCATTTAAGACCATTTTTCACAAATTTTATTTTCAAGAAAAGGTAGAATATATCAAACAAAATTTATTGAAGTCATTTTTGAGAAAACTAAACTTTTCCAAATATGCTAAAAAAAATTATATGGGCAGGTACCGTTATTTTTGTTCCTAAAAAAATGAAAAAAAAAACGTGTCGGAAAAATGTCCAAAAAAGGCTAGTATAGAAACCAAGTGTAAGTAAAATCAATGCGTTTAGGCTGCAGGCAAGTACAAAGACAGATAGACAGACGGACGGAGATCACATTTTTCGTCTACAAGTTCGACCAAAAACTCGATAGTTCGATTTTTTTAAGAACCTAAAACTTGCCATATAATACATCGCAAGTAAAAATGAAAAAAAGAGATAATACATAACAATGTTGTCACTGTGATCCTAATTGTTTTATTATCATGATTTGATTCGAACCAGATCTACATAAAGAATAATAAAACGCAATTATTGAAATAAATAAAGTCAATTTATATAGAAGGTTGGGCTAAAATTAAAATTTTTTTTGCCAATAAATAATAGAAGTCATCAGCTGCATGGCGGTATCACTGATTTTGCTTTTTTAGTGCCTCAAAAATGAAATTAAAAATTTTCAATGATGAGTTTCATTGAAAGCTATAACTGGCACCTTACGCTGATATTTACGTAAGAACTTCTACCGAAATTTAAAAAAAAACATGTATATATGTATGTTTCAAAAAAGCATATCAGCAAAATTATGTTTTTTTCAACGCCATCCAACGAAAGCAAATGTAAATTAGATTTAAAAAAAAATATTGCATCTGCTAGAGTGGTTTATATAACTATCTCATGCATGTACGTGCAGAGGTAAAAAAAAGGACTAAAAACCACAAACCTTAAAACTTCCGTTTCTCTTCAGATAATGCTTTTGCAGGTGCAAGAAAATTGAAAATTAAGCTACAATGCTAAACCATGAACGTATATGGATGCACCCACAAAACTGCGTTAGATATTTGCAACAACCTAAAGAATCTCCACCTGCTTCATAAGGTTGTTTGCATTTAATGTGGCATTTGTTTAAAAATATTATTTCACATAATTTATGCATCTGTGCTTTATGGCAACAGATTGTACAGTTAACCCGAATTTATGTTTCTTTTTTGGTGTTCAAATTTCAAAATATATGTATGTTGGCAATTTGTTTTCTTTACGAATATATTTTTTTTTTAATTATTTTATTTACATTGCCAGCCCCTAGCAAAAAACTTTCAGCCTTAATGATTGGGAACTCTAATCTTGTTGGATATAGTTCATATCAACTAGATATGCGTATTAACAAGGCCCTCGCTAGTTGTTGGACTTGATGAGTCCAAGTGAAGGTTGTTTCACAATGCGACGAGAAAAGGACGAGATCTCCTCACAGTTGTTCTCTCTTAAAGAAGAATTTTAAACAGTGGAAAATACTTAATTAAGCATTTCTCGTCGTCACGTTACGTCATAAAGTTCGAAAATTGAAAAATAGATGTAACGTGACGACGAGTAGTACTTTATTATGTATTATTTCATTGTTTGAAAGTTAAGAGAAAACAACTGCAAAGAGATTTCGTCACGCTGACGTCTCGTTTTCTCACAGCCTTGAGATCGCCGTGACGAAACACTAATTTAAATGGACTAAAGGCCGTTAAAAGCTATTTTGAATCTTTTTTCTTACTGATTGTTTGGGTACCTGTAAGCAATAAAAGTCATATTTTTAGAGAAAGAAAGCGTAATTTGCATTTCATTTAATTATTACTTTTTTTTAAATATAAAATTATGCTGCTCACTTTATTGTTTTACTTATTCAAGGTATATACATCTGAATCATTGAATAAATACAAATAGAAGTGACACCGAATTACTCAAAGCTCTATATGCTCGTTCTGTGGCGTTTTGTAGAAACAAATTGATGATGTAAAATTTTTCTGTACACAAACCGATTCAAAAGGGATTTTTATTTATTAAATTGTTCCTTTTTGTATCGGTATCCATAACGACGATTTTTATTATTCTGTTTAATTTTGAAATTAGTTTACAAAGGCATGTGAAGAATGTTTGTATGTATGTATTGTCATTTAGAGGCATTGGATGTTTTTTATGTTTTTGTTTATATGACGATGATTTTTACATGCTACGCTGAAGATTATATTTCTCATATTGAAATACAGAACAAAATTATATGAGGATGAGAATATTTTGATTATTTTATTTGCTATTTAGACTTGAATTATTTTCTTGATTCTGATTTCTTAGTAAAATAAGAATTAATTTTTCCTATTTTTTGTAACATTTCATAGAAAGATATTTTTTATTTTCAAATTTAAAATCTTAATTTATAAAGGTAAAATCTATTGAAAATCAACTCTGTCTGTACCTACATACATATTTATAAACCCTAGAAAGGTTCTAAGTCCCGGGGTTCTTTAAAAAAAAAAACAGACACAGGCTATGTAAATACGGGACAGTCCCGGGAAACCCGGGATGAATAGTCACTTAGTGTATCACTTTATTTAGTAAAATACTAGACTGAAAATTGAAGCATAGAATTCTTTGGCGGCCTCGCTTTTTTCGTACTTTTATCAATTTTATTATGTGAAATAGCTGTTAAGCTACTATAGGTGCCATGCATTAGTGCACTTAACTATTCAGATGGTCTTTTAAAAATCGCAATTTCAATAGGGTAAACAAGGATAAACAAAGATAAATATCAGAATTTATTTTCTAAACGAAAAATGATAGGGAGGTGGTTGTTTTTGTAATTGATTTTAAATATACAAAATTCTAAAACTCGAGATATGGTTGTTTGAAAGCAAATTATGTTTTCTGGAAATAAATTTTATATTTTTAAAAAGCAGATAAGAAATTATATTTTCCAAATTTTCGAGCTAACCTCAATTTTTGGCTAAATGAATTTTTGAATAATCTAAATTGTTTCCATAAATTTTTGGCGGTTTTTGATTTTCTTCAATTATCCGCGCATAGGTATTTTCATTAAAAACAGTATCAGTGCAAGGACATATTAATACCGAGTACGATGGTACTATACTGTTTCCAAAAATGTTGTCTAGAACTCAAAATTGCTGAAATTTTAAATGTCGATACTTTGAAATTTTTTAAATTTTTTAGAGAAAAACTTTGGAAGTCTCAAAGAGGTGACAACAAATTTTGGAAGGTAAAGATAACCAAAATTTAATTATGTAAGTTAATAGGTACTTTGATATCGAATACAACCATTTTCGAAGATTTTTTCTCAGCTTGCTATGGTACCTCCCATTATAAACTAGTGTTTTTTATTTTCGTTTTTTTTCGAAAGCAATTAGTAGCTGATTTTGATAATTTTTTTTTATGAAAAATTCAAATAGTTTTGTACCTATACAAAAATTTTTTTGGATTTTTAAATAATCTAAATATTTCGAAAACGACTCGGTTGATTTTTACGAAACTTGGCACCGAGCGGTTTTTAAACATGATCTAAAATATTTTTAACAAACATTTTTTAGGTAGTTAAAATTAACGTTGCCTTCCATATAAATGTTAAAAACCCGTTACAGAAAATCATTAACACTGCATCACATACAACCATTTGTTTTATTTTGGACTATCTCATTTTTGTATAACCGATTAAAATTACAAAGAAAACTAATTTTGGAATTTTAAAAAAATGTACACATTTATTTTTAATGACGATTTTTTACCGAAATTTAATTTTTAATTCAACATTAATAAATAATAAAAAATGGTGTACCAATTTTGTTTTAATGTACAAAATTTTATTTACTAGATGATTCACCTAAGGTGTGACATAGAGCTAGAGCGTGTAGGTTGAGTTTAAGAAAAGAAAAAAAATCATGATAAAAAAACATCCCAAGGATTTCAAACTTTGTCTTGACCAAAAAAAACGAAAAATGTCAGATACGTTTTTTCAGTTAACACGGAAATATTTATTAATGATAAAAATAAATGAATTTGATAGCACAACAGCTCATGAAGAACTAGGACCTAGTGACTTACAACTCTCAACCATTCCTGTGTGCGTGGCTGCAGAAATGGAGGGACCTACAGTTTATTGCCGAATCCGAACGGCTAATGTAAGCGGCACTTGTCTATGACAAGAGATACTCTTGGAGGTTTTGCCAATTCCTCGCAAGAGGCAGTAGCCGTTGTTTTTATTTAAAAAAAAAAATTAGGTGGCGAGGCTGGGGATCAAACCTAGACCTCCGGCATGACAGTCCATTGCACTTACCACCATGCCACGGCGGCGTCATAATGGAAGTTATTTTCGGTTCCCTCCATTCCTGCAGATAAGTGTTGGAAGGTGTTTCATTATGCTTTGGTTCTCCCGTATGCAGTTTTTTATTTCGTCCTCAGCCTTCGAAATGTTTCGAAATTATGTGCACCTATAGGTATACAACACCCCTATCCTACCCACTATCCTTGACCTAAAACTAATTTTGTTACACCAAAATGTAAGTACACACATTGAAATATTTCCTGCTACTTTCACTTTAAATATCAGATGAGTAGAGCTGAGTAGAGTTAGGTGTAAGGTATACCTAAACAATGCAGATAGTAATGAATAGAGCAACCAAAAATATGCCATGCCATACTTTTTCGAAGAAATATGCGCTTGAAAAACAGTATTTTTCATAACCCGTATTTCTAACAGCCTTTTTTTAAAAGTGTTGCTAGGAAAAATACTCTTATCTAGCATATTTTTGATTGCCCTAGTAAATATCAATATAGTGTTTTGATATTAAGTTAGGAATTCAAATGCGTGAACACATAAATAATTCTATACAAATTCTAAATTTCAGACTAAACACAACTACTTTTGTTTCCATAGAAATATACAAAAATAATGAAAACAAAACAAATTAAACATTCGTTTCCATAGTAATTAGAAAAAATTCCCATTCGAATTCATAACCCTTTTATGATTAAGGAAGTTTTTTTTTATTGAATACATCAACCTACCATGCGATAGCAGCCCTATATGCAAACCTTAGTGGCCGATTTTCCCGGTGTCTACTTCTATTTGTATTTATTCAATGATCTGAATTATGTTTATAAATATTTTTAATTAGTTTTCTAACATGAAAATCACATGTTTTCTAACATTTTTACATTGTTATGATATTAACCTGAAAAAGTAAAAGTCCAATTCTTTGAATAAATTAAATTGCTAACTTTATTACATATAGTCTTAATTTTCATTCTTAAACATCCCACTTTTGATTTTTCAATTTAAGTTTTCCACTTTAACTGCTCAAGTTTGACAGACTTGAAATAGTGTTAACGTAGTAGGAGAGTCTTTATGCAATATGTAATGTGTTTTGTTTACACTGCGAGTTTTTGCGGTCCACTCTTACTTTTTATAGCATAGTTAAAGTTTTCTTATGGCAAGAGTACAAGATTTAGGATTGCCATGTATTTGATTTTATGACAATGAACACATTATTTTATTTATGTATATGTACGGTGCATTGTATGATGTTCATATACATATAAATTAAAATTCTTGGGCCGGATTTATCATTGTGCTATGAAAAGCTTAAAGGAATGTAGTAAGTACCTATACCAACTTGTTTAGTGGGGTGTTTTGCTAACTTACTTTGGCGAAGATGGTATGCGTATACTAAAATTTAAATGAAATCAATTAAAAGTTTTGTGAGTGTTTAACTTTTTTAATTCTTAAAAAGCTTTATCTTTTTCTTGCCTAAACCACTTTTCTGAAAATAAATATCATTTTATATTGCTCTGATGTTAACAAAACAGAGTTCACAGTCATAGTGCTTCCTTTCATAGGCGTAGAATTTTTTTTTGACAGAGGCTGGAACTTGATTGTGATGAAAAAGTATCAGGTCTCCCTAAAAACTTGATTTTAATAATATGTACTGTACTTATGTAGGTTTTATCCCCTTCTAAATCTATAACGCCTCAAGATGCCCAAAAACCGACAAAAAGCCCGAAAACTAAACAAATAAGTGCTACAAAGTCCACCTTCTGCTGCGTTGTGCCGTCAATATTTTCTTAAAATTTGCATGTTTGCAAATTTTACAAAACTTGCAATAACTTAATAAAAATATAATAACTTTTTAAAAATCAACAGCTTTTGGTGGAAGACCGCATGAACCTATTTTTTGCACCTGTTTTAGCCTGGCTTCATGGCTGGCATAATTGGGTAGGTACTCAGACCTGATAAGCGTATTCGATAATGGGTCGTCAAATGTTATAAAAAGGTCCTCCATTTAAAAAGAAAGGATAGGAAAAATGTTTTGACTCTCTCTTTATTCAAACAAGAACTGAATTGGCTTTAATAGTTATAGAGTTTATGTGTTGAATAAATTTAAGTTTGCCTAGTTTTTAAGTTTTCTAATACTTTGTTAGAAGGTTCTTATATTTGAAAATCTTTCTAATACCACGTCTGCCATCTGAGTTTTATCTTAGTTGAAGAAAGTGGAATTTTTTTAAATAAGTTCGGTTGGAAATGAAGCATGACATTCTCAATTTTTTCAAAGCATTTGAAGTTATATTTGTAGTATATTAAAACAGGTATATTTTCTATGTCGCAGCGCGATTTGTCAAAAAAATTGAAAATAACGAAATTACTTTACTACTTAATTTGTAGAAATAGGATCTTTAGAACTAAAAATAACGGATGGAAGACGAATTTAAAGAAAACCTGCTTTTGTTATTTCCAATTTTCTGAAAAAAATAGAATACATTTTGACACATGGTTTTTAGTGTTTGCTTAAAAGTAGATGGGAGCATTCAATATTAAATTCAAAAATTCTACTTAATTACGTAAAATTTTGAACAAAATTAGTTTGAACACAATTTTTTAATTTATTTTTCCAAAATTTAAGTTTGAAAATTAATTCTTAAAAAAACTCTTATTAATCTTATCTTATTATTAAGGCAATTATTTAAGAAAATTGCCCCTCCCGTTATTTTTGATTTTGTCAAAGACTAAAAGACATTTTAGCATCTGGTTTTCTGGTTTTGAGAAAAAACTAATAAGAGCAGAATTTTGGAAACAAAAATTACACTTAATTACGTAAAGTTAAAAAAAAATTAGTTTGAAATTTAAACGGGGAGAAATAGAGCCCCCCTCCCATACGTTTTTTCTTCTAAACCCAACCTACTCGCCCTAGCTCTTTGGTGCACCTTATACGGAACACCCTGTATAAAATAAACTGTAAAGCAATGATGTACAGATTTTTAAATATAATATAAGCTGATAAAACAAGTACGTATACGCCACAGTGACTCTGCTAATGCTTATTTTGTGTTATTTTTTTTAAAGGGTCTGTAATGGAATATATATGTATGTACTTAAAACAGGCAAAGATTAAATGAGAGGATTTGTTCACCTCTCTATCTTCTAATATCCACATGTAATACATAAAGTAAAAAAAATATCGAATTGAAAATTTTGAAATCTTCGTTTCGAGGTCTCTGGAATCCGAATCCTTCATTTTATGAGAGTCATAACGTTCAGAAAGGGTTTTAATCTATTCGTAAAAATTGGTAAGACTTAAAAAAAATCAACTAACAGTTCAACGTTAAAAATTGTTCAAAAATGATTCTCGGCTCGAATATCTTGATTTTAACTTTGGATTAATTTAATTTTATACACATTGCCATTACTAATAATTGGTAGAATATTTAAAAAAATTTCTATTGAGAAAAAGTAAAACCAGAAACTGCTAAAAATTGTTAAAAATGTCTTTCGGCTCAAATATCTCTAGAAGAAACAATAACAATAGCATTCATGTGACGGCGGAAAACCCTGATAAACCTCAGAAACCAGATATATCTCCGAAGAAACGAGCTCTCAAAATTTGTATGAGAAATTTATTATGTAGACCTGTGCCTACGTTCTGTAATTCTCACATGCATAAAATTGGTCGAGAACCGATGAAAACTGAAACAAAATACATTTTTCAGCGTTTCTCGACTAATTTTTTCGATGTGAGAGTTACAGAACGTAGGCACTGATAAATTTATGCCTCCAATTTGTTGCTTAAAGCTAAGAAATAAATCTGATACACTAAGAAATGTCATCTGATGTGACATTTCACATCTTTAGCTCACATATAGTAATCTCATAAAAATATATGTGATCAAGATCGTATTTCATTTGATATTTTGATTTTTAAAATTTAAGCCTAGTTTATACATCAATGCGAAGTGAAATTCAAATCGAAATGAAACATCAATAAATCTCGCGTCGAAAGTGTAAAATCAAACGCGGTATTTATTTGTGTTTGATTCTTTAACTTTATTTAAGCAAATAAAATATAATGATTATAGTTCAACGTTTTTATATAATTCAGTTTGGTTGACGATACGGTGTGTGTTCGAGAGTGAAGAAAGGTTAAGTTTAAGGAAAACGCAATGGATCGATGTTTGACGTTTTTCTCGATCGCTGACGTTCGTAAGTGTGGACTCTACTCTTTGGGTCTGCTCCCATTACATCCCCCTTCTTTTGGAGTTTTTTGTTTAAATAAGTTACTAGTGGTATAGCCCATTGAAATGTTACAAAATTTTGGCCGATCCTTGCATTTTGTACAGGACAAATTTTTTTTAATGGATCTGTAGATAGGATCAGTGTGAGTGTAAGACCGAGTTTTCGGGGTTGAAAGCCAACCATTCGGCCGCCATTTTGGAAAAGAGGGCGTTAAACGCCCTTCGAAATATCTTGAGAACCATACATCGCACAAACAACAAAATTTCAGCGAATTCATGAAGAGAATTTATTTCTCTACTAAAATTCTCTTCACAAATGCGCTAAAATTTTGCTTGTGCGATGAATAGCTATCAAGATATCTCGAAGAACTGTTTACGCCCCCTTTTTCAAAATGGTCGCCGAAAGGGGGGGGGGGGGGGGGGGTTCAACCCCGAAAACTCGGTCTTACACTCTCACTGATCCAACCTACAGATCCATCAAAAAAAATTTTGTCCTGTATAAAATGCAAGGTTGATGTAAAATTTCAATGGACTAGTAGGTTAAACGTTGAGGTTGTTTGACTATTCTTCCAAACCGTGTTTTATATCCTGATAATATCGGTGTTGACCTAGTCGTTGGCGGATCTTGAATTTCGGTGTTTGTTGCTGGGTCAATTTGGTTCTGCGTACTTGGTGGTGATGTGTTTGAACTTTGACGCTGTGTTGTTACGATTCTTGGTAGATCTTGTTGACCTTCGATGTCTGGAACTGTGGTTGGAGGAGAGCGAATGATTGCTTCTGTTGGCTTAATGTTGCAAGAGCTGCGACGGAAGGTCTTCCCTTCTTTATCACGCAGAGTATAAGACCTTGGATGAACTTGCTGCGTGACAATCGCTGGCTTCCACTCATTTGAGCTATCAGTTCTAGTGACGACATTTTGTCCCACGTAAAAAGGTTTATCTGGCGCAGCTCCTTTGTTTGCATATTTCGCTTGTTTTTCGCGTTCTTTTTTGAGCAATTCAGGTACGTCGGATGTTATAGATTTTGGAATAAGCGATAAAATGGTGGTTGGTAGTGGTGACCTTGTCTTTAGCATAGAGTCGTTGTGCAGGACTTTTAAGTTTACCTCTTGGAGTGTTCATAAAGTTGAGGATTCCAAGTTGGTAGTCGGTGTCATCATATTTACATTTTTTTAGAATACTTTTAGCTGTCTGGACAGCTCTTTCTGCAAGACCATTCCCTTTTGGGTGATAAGGGGAACTGTTCCGATGATTGAATTTCCACTCAGTTGAAAAATTTTTGAAGTTACGGCATGAAAACTGTGGGCCGTTGTCAGTTTCCAAAATACGAGGAATGCCATGAATAGAAAAAACTGTTTTAAGAAATTTAATAACATACGTTGCTGTGGCTTCTTGTAGTTTTGTAAAGTTGATGTAACCCGAGTAGCTATCTGTTACGACAATATAATCTTCGCCATCAAAGTAAAATAAGTCGGCAGCCGCAATTTCAAATGGATGAATTGGTACTTCCTTCATTCCTAGTTCGATTTTATTGTTCTGTCGTTGGTGAACTTGGCCTGCGGCACACTTTTTTATGTAATTGGCGATGTCGGAACTCATGTTTGGCCAAAAAATGATATCTCTAGCTTTTCGAATACATTTTTCGTAACTGAGGTGGCCGTTGTAGATAAACTTGAGCACTTCGTCTCTCATCTTGACTGGGATTAGGGCTTTCTGTGCCTTGAATATTATTTCATTGTCTATGCTAAGCTCTTCTCTGAAGTTCCAATATGGTTTTATTTTTTTCGGGAGACTTTTAATTGTTGTTGGCCAGCCTTGCATGATGTAATGTTTGAGTTGAACTAGTGGCTCGTCTTGATGAGTGAAGTTGATTAGTCGATCAAGTTCTTTACCAGACATTGAGATGAGAGTATATGTAAGTTGGATCTGTAGGTCATTTTCGTTTTCTATGTGGTTTCTCTCCGGTTCATTTTCGCAATCTCTGCTTAGCGGGTCAGCTAGGTGCATGTTTTTACCTCGTTTGTAGACAACCGTTGGATTATATGTGAGAAGACTCAGTCGAATTCTTTGGAGTCGTGTGATGGGTGAGGAGTGAATTGGTTTTTGGAATATAACCTCCAATGGCTTGTGGTCTGATTCAACCATAATTGTTTTCCCCCACACGTATTCGTGGAATTTCTCGCAACCGAATTTTATTGCCAGTGCTTCTTTTTCTAGTTGCGAGTAACGGGTCTGACATTCGGTTAGTGCTTTTGAGGCATATGCCACTGGCTGTTCATTTTGCAGTAGGACTGCGTCTAGAGCTGTTGAACTTGCATCGAATGTCGTCCATTGACACTTTTACGTTGGGTATTTTACTAAACAATGTTTGCATTATGTTCTGAAACACTTCGAGGGCCAGGCAAATTCCGAACGGTAGCCTCCTACAGCTATACCTTCCCCATGGTGTAGCAAAGGTAAGAATTTTTTGTGTACGCTCTGAAACACGTACTTGCCAAAATCCCCTCATACAATCTAAGAGCGTAAGGTATTTCGACCCGTGAATTTGGTTCTTCAATGGTTTGCATTGGATGATGACGCCGTTTGATGTTGCAATTGACCGTGGTTGGATCAATGCAAATCCGCAGTTTTTGATTTTTCCGTACTATGACCATCGGAGACACTGAGCCTGTGGCTTCTTTTGTTGGTTCAATGACGCCTTATTTTACCATGTTGTCTAGTTCTTTCTTAGCATCGTCTCGGATTTGATAAGGGATTCGACGGGGTGAGGATACATCAAACTTTGGGTTGTCAATTAAGTCGATGTCGTATTCATAGTTTTTGAGGCATCCTATAGGCCTTCAAATACGCTGTCGTGTTGATTGACTTCATTTATGCGACTTAAAAGACCGAGTTTTTCGCATGGGCTTGCTCCTAAAATAGGCGTTATATTGTCATTTTTTAATGAACAAACGCCCCAAATTTCGGGGCTTTTTTTCCTTTTTTTGTTTTTAATTTTTTATTAGGGCCAAATTTCATGCGTTTCAAGTTTTACAACATGAATCCGAGCGTTTCCAAGCGATGATAATGCTTTTATTCTTTTGCGTTCTCAAAAATGATTCTGTTATTAGTTAAGAATTAACATTAATTGTAAAAAAAAAACTTACGGTACACTTTTATCCATTAATACTCAACGGAAATGCATGAGTGATATGTCGTTAGAAAGGTTTTGTTCCACAGATGTGCAGAGTTTAAAAATTATGTGCATATGAAGCCGTTAGGGTTAGGTAAGGGTTATTTGATTTTTTTGACATTATTGATTTTTATCTTTTTTTTTTAAAAGGGGCGTTAGGAAGCCTAACATTTTGGCGGGTGATGACTATTATAGATTTGGATTTTTGGTGAAAAGGTGAAATTGAAAACTTACCGTAAAGCGGAGAAAGTTAAAGTTTTATATATTTTAGCCCAAAAATCACTCATATATGTGTAAAACTATCAACGTGTACTTTGCTTGTTTTGATATAAGTGGGGGTCAGCAACTGTACTTTATCGATTTTACTAACAAAAGTAAAAACCCTACAAGAATTAGTTTTTTTTTTGCAATTTATTTTTATATTTTCCTTGCTAGAGTGTGTCATTTTTTGTTGGCCGAATTTCGGGCCACTGGTGATTTAGTTTTCAAAGGTGTACAATATTCTGAAAATAATAAAAAAAAAAAGCGCGCAGAATTTGAAAAACAGAATTGTGATTAAGTAGAATTTGAAAAAAGAATTTTGACCCAGGTAGACCTTTGACTTCAACCCATCAAGGTTTTACAAGTTAAAATAAATTAAAAGATAACAAAGCATTTTTAATTAACAAGGATGCACGTATTAAAGTATACTAATTCAGCTTCGAGTTATTAGTTATTTAGTAAATCAAATAAAAACATTTAGAACCAAATTTTCAATTAAGCAGTCAGTTAGTACCTGCCTAAGCTTCAGAACTTCAGATAGAAGATAGAGCAAACATTAGTATTTCAAAAGTAAAATATAAATTGTTCCTGTGAATTAAAAGGACCTACACACACACAGTCCTTTTTTGTTTTTACATTGTAAGAGCATATCGTTCGTCTTTTTTCTAGTTTCAGGTGCAGACAGACAGAAAAATACATAACGTACATAGGTAGGTCAGTACAATAATTACATAGATAAACATGACATAGATACATTAAAGAAAGACACGCAATAAATATTGCGATATAAATATTTATCCTCAGTTTTATTTGTTTATTCTATTGTTTCTCGCAAGTACGGGTTAAACCTTTATGCACATTTATAATTTTTTTCTCACTCATATAAAAGAAAAAAAGCTTTCTTATACAAATGCTTGTGTGTGAAACTGAAACTAAAACAAACAAGAAAACAAAAACGTAGGTATACGTAAGAGAAATATAATACAAAAAGTTTTTATAAAAATTCCTTCAGAGTACCTATTTTGATTCCTAGATTTTTTTTGAGTGACCTCACTAAAATAAAGTTACATTCTTTTTGTACCCCCTGCAAACAATTAATTTTTATTTTGCATCCTTCTTAAAAAGAACTTGTGCAGGGCACATACTTATTATCATGAAGAGCCCAATTGTGTAGGGTAGCGACTTTCTTATCCTTTTGACTTTATCCATGTTGTTGTTGGCAAACAAAAAACCATTATTCATATTCTTCAAAATGTTTTTGCATTGCAAGAAAACTTACGTTTGAAAGGATATGCTGCCTCTTAATTAAAACAAACTCACTAAAAAAGGTGAGCACAAATTATAATTATGGCAACCTTGCAGGGTAGCAGAGATATAGAATAAAACCATATTTCAATCAACAAGTATAAAAGATATACATATTGTGCATACAGCATGAAATATTTTGCAAGAATTACGGATACTTTATAAAACTTATACTTCCTGGTAGTTGTTGATGCCAAAATTGTGCACAAGCATTCCTTTCCCGGCGGAACTTGGTGGTCAATAAAATTCAAAGTTTAGTCGTCGCAATTTCCGTGTGGAGAATAAGTGTCATCTGATTTAACAATTTATTGTGTTGTTTACGCTAGCTGTGAAAAATTGAAACACAACTAACAGCGTTTACCTTCAGAAAAGACTATTATATGTCACACATTGTTGTTGTAGCAAAGCTCAACACAATTCTCATACCTTACCCACAACTAAAGCAGCCACCTGCGAAATTTGTACTCGTGCCTTATCTTCAGGATATCGTATATAAGTTTAATAAGGTAGCAACGAAAAAAGCCAATACCACTTAAAGATTGAACGGTTCAAGTGTGTTGGTACTTGGTGGTACTGATTCTTGAAAAAGAAAAATAATAATATAAATCCTTTAGCAAAGATACGAATATAGCACACAAGCTTAACATTTTATGGGAAATTTAAAGAAAATAATAACAAGAAACAGGAGAATGCATATTCGTTGTAGACACTTGGAAGACTCAAGGATAAAGTGGCATTTGGAAAGTTTAAGGAACCCCGTTCCTAACTTTTAAGAAACTTTTAAATTTTTCTAGCTTTATAGTTTTTTTCTTCTCTTGGCTCAAACTTTGCAAATATTTCTTTTGCATTTAGAAAAAAATGTGTATATATTCTGCGAAGGTATACATATATCTAACATAAATAAAGGAACAGTGTGAGAGAAAAATAGCTTTGTGCAGAAGATCCTACTTAACGAATGCAGTTGGGACGTAGTTCTTTTCCACAGCATTATTTCTTTGCTTGTTAACTTGCTCCGCCTTGTCATAATTCATTATGAAAAGTAGAGCACTATTAAAAAAGTTTTTCTTTAAATTTTCCATTGGGCTCATGAATTTTGATTACATATCGCTGAAAGTATTACTCACAAGGATTTAAAAGCATATAATTCAGAGGATTTTTAACTTGAATCCTTGAAGAATGACATCAAATTACTGTGTAGGTAATAGGTAAGATATATAGTGAGATGTCTTAAGAGCAATTGCTTTTGCTGAAACTTCAGGGAAGAAAATGTCATATTATATTTTGTATAGAAAGTTTACCTTACAAATACGTGTTTCAAATGTCTAAATAGCCACAGGTAAGGTACTAAGTATATTAAGGATACCACAGCGACAGCAGCAGAATAATAACTTGACAATGAGTAAACATTAAAGAAAACTTTCACTCACAACTTACCTGGCAGCACCTTTGACCCGCACTCATAACCCATACATATGTACCTACATACATGTATACTACACACACATAAAATGCTATATGTTGTTCACATTGTTGTAGAAAAAGAGGATTGATGATGGTGTTTTAATTGCTGGAGTTGAGTGCTCAAAAAAATTGCAAGTCAAAGTTAAAAGGAAATATTTGTTTCATATATTCGAACAATAACCATTTATCAATAAACTACATATATTTTATATCGAAATTCTGAGGATAAAAAGCATTCTTGGCCAAAAATGTATTGATTATTTGATTCATTTCGGTATGAATGAAAATGGTGCTCAATTTGTGTGAATATATTCCGGAAAAGAAGTACTTTAAGCTAACGCTGAGGTCGAAGCGCTTGAAGTTTACCGAATAAATATTACTTATAAAATCAATGAATCTATACTTAGAAGAAAGAATTTTTCACTATAAAGCACACATTGAATATTGAATGCGGTAAACCTGTTTTTTTTTTTTTTTATTTCAGAAACTATTTTTTTTTTTATGATTGACTCATCCCATACTCATACATAAAAGACTAGATTTAACAAAAAAAAAAAAAAAGATTTAACCTAAAAATATTTTCACTAAAAAACAATCAACCACATTTCGATTTTCTAAAACACAAAAAAAAAAAAACAGTTCAATATTTTACTTGCACTGGTTTGTTGCATTAAACTTCAATGCAATCCATGACTTTATGGTTAATTTCACTGCAATATTTGAGTCATAACTAAATTTGATTATTGGTAAGGCTCATTAGGTTTACGGGGAATTATTTAAAAATTAAACAGAAAAGATAAACATTTTAATGGCTGTATGTATCTTGTACCCATTTTGCAGCACTGGAAATATTTTTTATTTTTAAACTGGCTCAAATTAAAAGAAAAAAAAAAAAACCGTTGCTTACAAATGATAATTGTAGTTTCTTTGTAGGAAATTTTCAAAAAAAATAAGTTTTAAATGTTGGTCCTATAACGCTGAAAAAAATTCTGATACCGCTATTCATAAACTCAAATAAAACATGCGTAATTTTTAATCAGTGAAATAAGTGTGAAATCTTATCAAACATTTTATCATTTAATTCACCTGAGCAGGCGAATTAACGACTAGTTAAGTTAAAAATTAGAACCGCCTATTGGACTTGTATATACACAAGAGTACTAGACTAATTTAAAAAAAATTAAAAAATTGTATTCGATTTTCAATGCCACTAGCCTTTTTGTTAGTTTAGTTCTAAATATATCACCAAAAATAATGTATAGCTCAGTGATTAGATTCTACGAAGCCCTTTTAAAGAATTCGAATGGAATACCATCGATGCCAATGGCTTTGTTTTCATTTGAACACATAATAGTTGATTGCACTTCATTCGTTTCTATTTCGTTACTAAGCAAAGGAATTTACGTAACTGTGTTAAGGATAAACTTCCTGTGATGATGATGTCAATAGGTTTTGAAAATATGTAATAAATTCAGATGCGGTTATTTCTATTTTTATATTAGACGAGTTATCGCGCGTTATTTTAGCAAGCCTCCACCAGTCGATAGTTGCCGTTACTTGTCTTGTCCAAGTTGTCTGGCGATGTTTGAGTATTGTTTTAGAAAACTTAGGGCTTTGTATTGCTTATATGACTCGCTATAGTACTCCCTGTATACGTCGATGTTATATTTTCTGTATAATCTGAGACTTTTTAGTACAGTTTATATAGCGAATTAACAAGCTGTATCAAACCATGGTTTCTTTGGTACAAAATTCAGGCTGGGTTGATTAATTACTCCTTGTGCAGTGTATTGTGCATCCTTTGATTGCCAGACATCGTCCTTCTTTTGTAGTACTTCTAACAAAGTTTTAAGGTAGGACCTCATCTATAGACTATGAATTTATTCGATTCTGACGAAAGTAATTCTTGGCATTGTTCGTTGCAAACTCCATTGATGTAAAACTCACTATGAAGGGTATATGATCAGAGAAAATTTGGCATCCTATTACAAAATCATTTACAAAAGCAAAAATAATTCTTTTTATTTGTGTTTGTGTTTTTAAAGACGGGTAGCCGTGGCGTGATGGTTAGTGCGATGGACTGTCATGCCGGAGGTCTAAGGTTCGATCCCCAGCCTCGCCACCTATTTATTTAAAAGGAAAACGGCTACTGCCTCTTGCGAGGAATTGAAAAATCATCCAAGAGTATTTCCTGTCACAGAAAAGTGCCGCTCGTTAGCCGTTCGGATTCGGCAATAAACTGTAGGTCCCCTCCATTCCTGCAGACACGCACACAGGAATGGTTGAGAGTTGTAAGTCACTAGGCCCTAGTTCTTCATGTTGTTGTGCCATCAAATGTATGTATGTATGTATGAGCCGAAAGAACGCTGTCCCCAAAAAATCGATTTTTTAAAATATTTTTGATCGCTATGATATATATGTAGTATGTACATATGTTATTGATTTTTGAAAAAAAAAATTGATATTATTTTTTATGTTTTAAATTTTTTTCTCAATTTTCTTATTTCAAAAATTTGAAGATACAAATTCTAAAAGAACACAATGATCTGAGATGACCATCCTTTAGAATTGTTCTATCTTTTGAAAAAATATTTTTTCGAATTTCGAAAGATGACCATTGTAAAAAAATTCAATTCAAACATTTTTACAATCTTCAAGTTAACGAATTTGAAAAGAAAAGTTTTTGTTTGATAAGTTAGGGCGATTATAAGAGATGGTTATATAAGATAATTAAGTTTTTTACAATGGTCATCTTTCAAAATTCGAAAAAAATATTTTTTTCAAAAGATAGACAAGTTCTAAAGGGTAATCAATTAAGCTCATTGTGTTTTTTTAGAAATCGTTTTTGTTTTTTCAAAAAAAAAAAAAAAAAATATTTCTATAGGGGTGGTCAAAAAAGTTAAAGGATGGTCAATAATTTTCAACGATCAAATTTGAAAAAAATTTTTGATTTTTGAGGGCAGCGTTGTCTTGGCCCCCCATTTTAAAAATCGATTTTTTCGATAACTGTGAGTGGTCAGAAAGTTATAATGGGTCATTTAGTTGGTACAAAAAAATTAAAAAAGTAGACACTTTTTGGAACCAAGTTAACACAGCTGTTCCAGTTGTACATGTTGATTTGAAGTTATAGCTATCATTGAAATTCATCATTGAAACTTTTAATGATGTATTTTGAGACTTTTAGGATTCAAAATATATGATTATTTTGATGCTAAAATAAAGCTTATGACTTAATTAATATTTCTGGCCAAAAAAAATTCATTTCAGCCCAACCTTTCTCATGAAATGACTTTAATTATTTCAATGATCATTGATAAGGTAGTGCAATCATTGAAAAAAATGAAAGTCAATTTATGTGGAAGGTTAGACCCAAACGAAAATTTTGTTCGCAATAAATATTAATTGAGTCGTCAGCTTCACATTGACATTAAAATAATTACTGATTTGGCTTTTAAAGTACTCTAAATCTTAAATTAAAAATTTTCAATGATAAATTTCAATGATAGCTATAACTGGCCCCTTATTTAATAATTAAAATCCACAACAAACTTTTTGTAAAATTGTAGGTAGGGTAAACTGCCTTGTAAAGAAAAAAGACAAATGCATGAAAAGAAAACAAAAATAAAACAGAATAAGCTGTCATTACGATTCGTATTATTGGATTGTCATTAAAAGAACTTGCTATAAAAAAGCGATAGTAAAACGTGGCTATTGGGAAATTAACAAAAGAAAAGGTACAAATTATTATTGGTATAATATCTCTTGCTGAATTTTCGGTTTTACAGTATATCAAGTGTTATGACGTTTTAAAGGAAATTACGAGGGTGAGCAATTGGCAACTGCGTCTTCTTTCTTACCACCAATTCAAGCACCTTGATAAATAATATTGATAAATGATAAATGCATGTCTCCTTTGAAGTACATAAAACAATCGATTTCTAATTGCACGGGCACGCAAACAAAACTTTTTCTAAATGTAGTATTTACGAACATTTAAAAAAAATCAAATAAAAAAGAATTTTTTTTTTTAACGGGAAGCAAAAATCTTACTGTTGGCGCAAATCATTTGATCTAGAGGGTTCCTGTTCGTTAACGACTTAATTTTATGCTGTGTGCATATTTGGCACTACACTATACGATTTGGTTTCTTATTGGCTCATTGCCCGTTAAGAAGAATAAAAAAGTAATCATAATTTTTGGTAGCTAAGGATGTTGAAGTCGTTAGAAATTGACTAAATTGGAATTGAATGAATTCAGTTGTGAAGAATAAAATAAGTGAACTTTAAATATATTATTTTTTTCATTTAGTTTTTTTTTGTCTTCCAAAATAAACAAAATTCATAATACCGATGTTTTGAAGATATACATATATCTAATATATAAACGTGATTTAATTTTTTTTGTGCATGAGGAAAATGTGGAAATTTAAATAGAAGTAGAAATAAGAGAATAGTAACGATTTTCCAGATGAAAAGAAAAAAAAATATGCGTCATATTTTTGATGTTTTATTTATTTGATTTATCTGATTCAGGAGTTTGTATATTGAAGCCAATAATAATTTTAATATGCTCTCACATTTTGTAACTTTGTTGGCATGTTTGGTACCTATCACACTCTCCCAAAAATATCCTTGTGATAAGCGATATGTTTTTCATAGTGTTAAATTTAACCAGAAATCATTCACTACTAATATTTATTAATGGGCAGTAATATTTGACTGTTTCAGTGAAGATCTTTTAGCTTTTGTTCTATATAACTTACAAAAATAGCTTGTGAGTACGGTTTTTAGTTACAGTTCGAAGGTTTTCTTTTTACAGGCAAGATTATAAGGTTTCCATTTGATGACTTAAAATATTGGTCACAAACAACTTAAACGCTTGTGGTAAACAGTTTTTTCCTTGTGGAAAAGAATTTTTTGTTTCAGTGCAGTCTTACCGTACATCAAATCATTTATAATTTATTATTTATGTATCCCTTTACATGAAAAAATGTATATCCTTTTGAAAATAAATGAATCCATTCGAAAATAAATTTAACTTCGTTTATTTATTTCAATTGTATCTTTTACAATGGGCAAAGTCTACCTCCAATAAAATTTAAAATAAATACGAATTTAAGTTTGTAATATCAAAGGTTTCTTATTAAAAAAAAACTTAACAGAAACTCGAGAATAAAGTTAAAAATTTTAATACATATTACTGAATGTATTAGCCCGTTTTACATTTAATAAAAAAACACAAGTTTATAAATAACCTACAAACTTTTAAACAGGGATGCAAACTTTTCCTGTATGCGATTCATCAAGACGAAATTCTTTGGCAAACATAATTCATAATGGCATCCACCGTTACTCTTCTTAAATTGTTTTTAGAGCTAAAAAAAGTACACCATCTGATTTCTTTAACAAATCTTATTTCTGAGAAAAATTAAAAAAAAATCAAAATCGTACTAGCAGTTCGTTTTACAAAATTCATTTTTTATATGTACATATATAAAATTTTGTAAACATTTTTAAGCAACAATTGCTGTACGATTTGTTAGAATTTATTAATGTTGAATTAAGAATTAAATTTCGAAAAAAATTGTTTTTGAAATATCGAATTTTCAAAAAAAAAGTGTGAAATTTTTTAAAAATCCAAAATTTGTTTTTTTTTTTGAAAATTTTAATATGTAGTATGAGTTCAAATTTTAAGAAGCTTTGGTATATACAATTTAATTTAAATCGGTTATACAGATAATGAGAAATAATAAATGGTTCTATGAGAAGAACTGTTAATGATGGCTAAATGTAAATTTTGTTTTTGATTTTGATTAATGATAGACTATGCTAATAATAGTATTTAGAACAATTTAGTAATGGTTAAATATTAATGTATTATATAGCACGTTAATTTCCAGACGTGTGGTAACTCTACAGGCTATAGGTACCTTTATTCAATATACATAATATAATATCAACTGTAGGTACATTTTACATATCACGTTCGAGTTGATTAATTGGTAACATTTTACAAAATGCACAAGAAAAATTATTTCAATTCTAGTATTTACATATATATTTGTATAAAGTACACATATTCTGATTTGATATCATTATCATAATAATAATTGATTGATCCTTTTTCTGTCGTTAGTGTATGCTACAAATCATGTAGATTAGATTTGGTGCTCTTAGTATTTTCATTTTTTGAGCACGTTGTTGTGTGTATAAAAGTGTACAGTAGGCACGGTACATATAAACATGTTCTTTTAACTGGAAGTTTGAAAACAAAAAAAGATTTGGAATGAGTGATAAGTCCCCAATCAAAAAATGAAATAAGTCTCCAAAGAAATAACAAAACAACGGCGTTTAAACAGTGAGGTATGTATGGGGGGGGGGCATGCTGCCCTCTGCTTGGCCCACTATAGGATTTGGGGTAAGTGCGAGGTTGGGTGTATGCAAATTTTCTTTTGCATTTAAAGAATCTGGATTTAGAGAAAATATGAATTTATACTATATTACCCAATGTCAACCAGCTGTTTTCTAAATATTAATGTTGCCGTAAAAAGTCGAAATAATGAAATTCTAGAATTTACCGGTAAATCCTACCTCACTATTTATACATAGGATACATTCAGAGTTTCTTTAAATCCAGATTCTTCAAATGCAAAATAAACTTTGCATACACCCAACCTCGTACCTACCCCAAATCCTATAGTGGGCTAAGCAGGGGGGTTGCAGGAGGTAGCATGCTGCATGCCCCCACATACATACTTCACTGTTTATACGCCGTAATTTTGTTATTTCTTCAAAAAAATAAGTACCAAATTTTGGGAACTTATTTCATAGCTGAATTTGGGGATGAAATAAATCCCAATTTTGGGGAGTTTTTTCAAATGAAAAAAATTCCAATTTCCATATAAATTTTGGTGATTTATTTCATTTATTTTTTGGGGTGTTATTTCACGGAGCCATTCCTTCCTACTCTTTTACACTTTTAATATCTTTAATATTTTATTTAAGTACTACTGCCGTTCAATTCAAATTGAGTTTAAAAAGACCTTAGGGCTTACAGGAATATAGTAAAAAAGAAAACAAGTAAAACAAACGTTACGTCATCATTAGATATAAGATGGATTAGATATTTTTTTGCAAATTAAACTTAAAAATATAACAATCATTTGCAATTAGTATCTGAAACCCACATATCATATTTTATGCGTCATGGTTTTGGTGAAAAGTTTGATGTTCATAATATGTATCATTGCATAACTGAGTCAAGCAAGGTTTTGTTAGAATTTGAAGAATCCAAGTTTTGTTCAGATAGAATTCTGTACAAGAAATTTAAAGAGTTTCTAATTAAAGAAATAGCGTATCTAATGAAAATTTGCTTGTCTATTCTTTTGCGACATCTTCTTTTGACTTCATTGGATGAAATTTATTGAATTTTTGAATAACAACATAATTTAAAGGCGTTACCACAAATTGTTTACGAATTAATTTTAGGGTACTATTTTAATTGGTTTTATTTTTGTTTGTCTGGAGATATAGCTATTTCAAGGGCTGCCAAGCCCTAACATCTGTCTCCTTTTAGTGGTGCTGAGCTTTAATCCAATTTTATTGTGAAAAACTTTCTACATGCACATCATGAGATTTGAACCCACGCATATCAGATTTGCTTAGTCTTTAAAGTCTACTCATTCCACTACTTATGACCACTGACGTCACAGGTCGAGATGTGCTGTTTGTTTATCAAATGCATTTGAAGCATCAGCTATTTTATAAGCTCCTTTAAGTATGCTGTCTTGTTCCGCCTCCATTTTTCTCCGTACCTTATTTTGATAGAGTACAATTCGTAGTACGTATCAAAGGGGGAGAGGTTGGAAAATCGGTAACAAACCAGACTATTAAATTATAATTATTATTTATTGTATTATTCATACTAGAATGTCAGTTTTATAGACTTAGCCATTCTTTATTCCGTCAATTTCATTGAATTTTTGAACATCAACAACAACTTAAAGGCGCTACCACCAATTGTTTACGAATTAATTTTAGGTATTTTATTTTGAAATTTATTTATTTATGATATGATATTTGTTCCATAATCTATTAAAATTGAGCGGAGATAAAGAAAATTGGATAATTATAGGTCTTTAAACTATTTTTAAGTATATTTCATCGAGTTAAAAGCTATAGGTATTTATTAATAAAAAAAAACAAATTCGATTTCTTTTCTAACTTTTTAAATTTTCTTGGCATATTGGCAACCTATGATTGGTATACACAATTGCTTTTTCTACTTTTTAAATCTCTTTTAAATCTCTTCGTTTTATGATAAGTATATATTCATAAGACTGATTTCATAAAATATTCAAATGACATCTTCAACTGAGAAACGTTACCATTCAAGGGAATAATGCAAAGGTATTGGTATGCAGAGTCTTATATATATATATATATTTCTTCCATAATTGTCCAGAATGCTCTGCTTATATTATTAACCGAAAAGATGTGCGTCACTTGAGGGCGATTCAATTATGCATAGTATATTTTTGTTTGCCTCTAATCAATAAGAATTGAAACAAAACGGATAATAAAGCAAATTCTATTGAAATAGGGTGACACCTAATTGAGAAGAAAAAAACTTAAATTAAAGGTACGGAAAATTTACTCCAGTCATAGATTTGGTATAGATTAAGCAATTCACAGTCCACTTTAAAGACTCCTGACTCTAATATTAATTCGATCAGAGACCGGTAAGTGGAACCAAAGCGTAACAATGATTTTCTTAAACGTAAGGTACATAATTATGACGAATGCTGTATAGCTTTGGTAGGAACCTACTACTACTGAGAGTTTTCGAGAAAATGTGACTATATTCTGGGACTTTAAATTTACAAGTCTGGTTTGTTTTGAAAAAAGAACTCGAACTTTGAATCGAACTGCCACAATTGGCTTGACTGTTTGATTTGAAATTTTGTGTTCATTAAGGTGTTAAATTACAGCAACAACTTACTATAAAAAAGTAAACATGATTTCAAGTAAAACATTAAAGTAAACATGAAATCCTGGGGCCTATTTCACCAACTTACAAATTTTGTGAAAAAATCGATTAATTCTGTTTCTAAATCCTTGCATTACAAAATAATTGCAGTTGTACTTTACATACGGAAATTTGTGGGAATATCTTTCAATGAAAATCATCACATTAACCATTTGCGGGCTGAATAAATAACCTTTCCATTGACACGCACTTTTACCATTTTTTTGCCGTTCAATTATTTGAACGAGTAGTAAAATAATTTTCGAAAATTAAAAAATAAAAAAATTTTAATCAAAAACTGAATTTCAACGAAAATTTAGTTTTTTTGTTCGTTTTATGAGCATTAAATAATGTTACCAGTATGTTAAAGAATTGTTGTTTACAACTACAAATTTCCGTTATTGTTCAAAAAAATAGCGACGTTTAATTTATTATTAATTGTTGGTTAACTTTTATGTTTTAAGAATGTTTTTTATTTTCATATACCTTTTAACTAACCATACGACCTAGCCTAATTAAAAAAAAAAAGAATGATGTAATATTTTATATATATTAAAAATATACATGAAATTCAAAAAATGATTTCTCAGTGACGAAAATATATTGGAAACTTCGTTCCCCCAGAAAGTATGCAACTTCGGGTTTTAACGACTTTCCGACTTCTATTTTCAGTATAAATTTCCAAAAAAAAAAAATATTAATTATTTCGGAAATTATTGTAAAATATCGAAAAAATAGTTTTTTCTTTCATTTATAATGAAAATACCTCCAACTGGAGCAATTCTGACTTCCAGAAAAATATAGTCTAGTTATCTGTTCAGCAAATTTGTGAAGCTATGACATCATTATAATTCTAAAATGTTGAATGTTTCCGAAAGAAAGTTTTTTTGTTTCCTACCAACATTATATTTGAGACGAAATACAGCAAATAGAATACCCTGTTACTGAAAACAAAGATGAGGAAAATGGGAAATTCGCCATCAGCTCAATCGAACCGTTGTGTGCAGTGTACGTGGTTATGGTTATTCTTAGGTGCTTTGTGCCTCTCATTTATAAAAGAGACAAGGGGTGTTTTGAATTGGCAAAATGATTGGTATTGTCAAAAGAAACGTTTGAATAACTTTGGAAACAGAAACCGGCGGAAGCTCAAGTAATGATTCAAAGGATTTTAAATTGCTTTGAGATTTCTTCTGACTGTTACTTTTTATTAAAACAAATAATTGCCATTGTTCGAGTGTATTATACTGTATAAATGTATTGCTACACATACCTACTAACAAAATATTTTCATAAAAATAAAATTAATGAAAACGCTTCTGGGCTTATATAGGAATTTTGATTGAAGAGCCCAATGTTACCAGCTAACTAAAATTTTATATTTTAGGGGGGATGATTTTTTAAAAATTATTTTTTTAACAGTTAACTATCTATATGTAATCATAAAATTATCTACAGCTATAATTATACAGTTACAATAATAAATTTATGAACTAACTACATTTACAAATAGGCTAGCATCCATTATATTTTTTTTTGTTTTTATTCCATTTAATCCTAGTAAGCTTTCCACTTTCTCTTCTGTAAAAACCTTATACTATTTCGAAAATTAATAAAAAACAGAAGGTTACGGTATTATTTTTATAGAAGTAAATTCAATTGTCTGGGCCTTGGGTTTACTATTTGTGCTAAAATTTACTTTAAAACTGGGTGTACCTACATTTAAATGTAGGATTCAGGTGACTGAATAATATGGCTGTAAGCGTTTCATTGCGGAAAACGTTCTTTCTTGGGTGCTTATTGAAACTGGTAAGGTCGCAAACATTTTCAAAACATTGTCCGTATTAGGAAGCAGACCATTTTTGCATTCCCCAAAGCCCAAGGCCTGACATTGCACTCTTTGAACGCTTTATTTCTATTGTTTGTGTTTTTGCATTCGCATAGCAATTTAAAAATTTTACTCTTTTTTGACAAGTATTGATGGAATTAGAATGCACAAAGAGGAGAGTTTGGGTTCTCGAAGCTCATTTTAAGCTGACTAACAACATCTATGGTGCCATAAAATAAATTCCAAAGGAAAATTTTGGATTGAACTTTATGGCAGATGGCACTTTGAAGAGTGCATTACAATAATGACCTTTTTTGCACACTCAAGAGTTTAAAATAGTAAAACAGGTTTCATTGTCTGTCATCATTATGTTGGATCAATGATGCTGCTGAATTGACTCAATTCTTGGAATTTTGAGTTTTTCATCTGAAAAAGTAATTCTACTTTGATCTCTGAAATGACGTTATATCTAGTTTTTTAGAACGTATTGGCTATAAGTTCCATATGTTACAGAGCAGATATCATAGGGGCAATGTGTATGTGAACAACATACTTAAGCAGCACAAACTCAACATCCGCTAAAATATATCGCAAAAAGCAGGTCACCTTGAAGTTTTAGAGTACACAAATCTTCCATAGTATGAATAATCCTTCTAAAAATCTATTTAAACCTTATCAAAACGCGTCATGATTTTTAACCCGGAGAGTTTCGTATATGACTTTAAAACCTGGCCAAACCTGGAAAAAAATTACTAGGTATAGAATTTTATCATTGATTTGGGTGCATTCAAATTCTAGAAGAATTCTTCTTGGCTTTTTTGTAAAAGATTTAGAGGAGAGGAGGTGGAAGTTTATCAAAGTGAAATGGTTGTTTCGGGACAAAAAAGTTAAAGTTCTTTTAAGGATTGATTCTTTTAACGGCCATATTATTTACTTTATTCAAACCTAGTTTTACGGAAAAACTAGTTCTATAGGGATTTCGAGTTTTAGGTTTTACACAAATTTTTATTACTTTGACATTGAAATCAAAATATTCGTACAATTTTGACATTTAAATCAAATTAATAATTAAATCAAATCATAACGGCTATATTATATAGGTAGATTTTCTTCAAAGCTTGTTTTACTGAAAAAAACCAGTTCTACCTATAGGGGTTTCGAGTTTTAAGTTTCTCAAAAAAATTATTGATTTGATTAAGATGTCAAACTATTTATGAATATTTTGAGTTAGATGTCAAAGTAATACAAATTTGTGAAAAACTTAAAACTCGAAACCACTATAGATCTAGTTTTTCGATAAAACTAGCTTTGAAGAAATTCAAGAATATGGACGTAATTATTTTTGAAAAACTTAAAACTCGAAAACCCTATAAAACTAGATTTTCAGTAAAACTAGCTTTGAAAAAGTCAATAATATGGCCGTAAGTAAAAGAAGATTATTAGATAACGAAAACTCTTTGATAACCAAAAATTCGGGGGAGGGGGGTATCATACCCCTGTGATCCCCTCCTAGCTACGGCCTTGTGTGCATCGGCGCATCAGTGTGTTCACTGTAATTGAGCTAGAGTCTAAACGGGTTCACCGATTTGCTTAAAATTGAGCATAGGACATTTTCATTTTATTTCATTCATTCAGAGAGGAAAAATTCAATTTTTTTAATTAGGTCATGTAGAACATTTAAGAGTTATAGTTATAGTCAGTCGAAAGACGAAGATTGCAAAGTATGTAGATGGTTGAAAAATAATTCACCATTAACCATTATATTAATAATAAATTTTATACCACCAGAAAGATAAATACAAAAAAATTATTCATGTTTCAGGAATTTTTGATGCGACTTTTTTCACATCGTTTTTGATTTTTGGAAAACACATTTCTTTTGGTCAATTTTTTTAGCTTTTTCTTTTTTATTTTTTAAGGAGTGTCTTCAAACCAAAACATTTTCGGTATTTGCAACAAGGATTTATTATAGAAGCCAACCTAAAAGAAAATGCACTTGAAGTTGGCCTGCCAGTTGAAAAATATATAGCCCATCCTAACAACTTGTTAGCAATGAATATTTTAGCCTTATTTTCTGAAACGAAACTTAATCGCCTTATAAAACCAAGCGTTGTATTAGCTTTCTTTATGGTTATAGTGGTCAGTAAAACATAATTTAGGATCTAAAATGATACCAAGGTCTGAAAAATAAGATAGTTTTTCCAAACTTGATGTATTTAACACATAATTATGGACAAATATATTGTCAATATTTAACAACAAACGGTTAGTATTTCACCATTCCCATAATCTTCGTAGATCATCTTGTAGTAGTTCGCAATCAGCTAAGGAGTTTATTGTTCGAAATAATTTGACGTCATCAGCGTATATTAATGTCATTGAATTTTGTAAGGCTGAAGGGAGATCATTATCATTTATAAATAGAACAAACAACAACGGATCAAGATGGCTCCCCTGAGGTACACCAGAATTAACTTTAAATTGACTAGAATGGTTATTTTTGAAGACAACACAATAATGTCTATCAGTTAAGCATGAAGAAATCCATCAAATGAAACGGTTACTAAGCTCAATCTTCTTCAATTTTCCTAGATGTAGTTTATGACTAAGCTTGTCGAATGCTTCGCTAAAATCTGTAAAAACACAATCCATTTGCTGTTTTTTTTCAAAAGCGTCTATACCTAATGTTGTAAATTCTAGTAAATTTGTAATAGTAAATTTTTTTTTGACAAAACCATGTTGATTTTTACATAAAATAGAAGAACAGTTAAAAGAAAGAACATCACATACAAGAGATTCAAAAAGTTTTGGAATAACAGACAGCTTAGCTAGGACGGTAGTTTGAAATTAAATGCTAAAGGGTTCAACCTTTTTATGCTTTGGGTTGTAGGTTGTAGGAATGCTGGAAAAATAGAGTATTTTAACGACTGATTTAATAGGACATATAAAGGGTTTGACAAATGTGACACACATTTTTTTAAGCATAAATGATGGTAAACTTATTATAAAAACTAGTATCGTCCTGTGTCTAAATTCGACACTTTCAATTTTGCAAAAAATTTAGTTGAAAATATTGAAGGAAAAAACATTTTTTTTTTTTTTAAATATGCAGTGTTCGACAGAACAAAAACAAAAATGACCCGCAGTGTGTAAATGCGTGTCTCAAGTATATTCTGCACATCTCCGCAATTGTGGCTTTCCAACCATATAAAATTTATCGAAATCGGTCAAATACTTTTTGAGAAAATGGTACCACAAAACTTATTTAAGGCTATTTATATATAGAAAAATCTTTTTATAAATAAAAGCGTGTTGAATGAAAGTCGATTGAAATGTTGTTTCTTATATATACAAAATTAAAAAGTCGAACTTATTAAAGGGTGGCACTTTTGAAAAGGCCATCGTTTAGTTGCACAGATGCAAAAAAGGTCAGAAAGTGCGACTCAAGCCGCCCATATCGAATTTTGTATAGGGAAACTAGGCAGCGTTACCACTTCCTAAAAGGAAGTCGATGTAGATTTGAAGAAAAAAGCGAAGTAGATCGAGAAAAATCGAAGTAGGTATACATAGATTTCAAAATGAAGATTTTTCTACATATGTAAATAAATCTTTGTTTAATTTTTTTTTATTAAATTTAATTAAACAAAAAAAATCAAAAACAAAACTGACATTCTTTCAGGCTTCATATTTCTATATTATACGATTCTAACTCGTTTAAAATTTTGAAAATCCTTTTTTAAACCTAGCATCATACTAAAAATGATTTAACATCATTTTAATGTAGGTTTTTGTCGAAAATGTTTTAATATTTTATAGTTTTTGCGATTTTCAACTGTTGTGCCGACTGTAGAATGTAACTAGGTAATATTTTTTATATATATTTAGTTCACATACCTACAATAGAAGAAAGGAAACTTACAGTTGACACATCCGACCCCTCGATATAAAAAAAAATCATCTTGAAAATTTGAATTTTCGAAAAAATTGCATTATTTAGACTACAATATATATCAATGTGTTTGGGGCGAGATAAAAATATGAAACTTTCCTACATTTCAACATTTTTCGAAATTATTTCCTTTCAACTTTTTAACAGATTTCTTTTTTCATAGCCAGAGTCATAACAGCAGCGCATTGAAAATTTGTGTGTTCTTGGGAATTCTAGCTGATGAAATTTTTGTTTGATCATACAAGAAGGCAGCGATTTTCCGTTAAGAATAAATAACGCTGGGATTTGGAGAACCTATATCCTGTCAAAAAATTAAATCATCCAAATTAAGAAGGAATTAGTCTTTTTGTGCTTGGAATGCCGCTGCTCAGCAGAACCAGTTTTGTATTTTCACACATAAAAAACTTTTTATAACTATTTGCCTATGTATGTACAATGTTCATATTTTTTTTGCCACGGTATATAATATGTTTTAATTAATTTTATATGTTAAAGGTAAAAGTATAGTTTTATGTAAGAGTATTTTTATATTTGCCATTTCCACTATTAAAAAAGTGTATTTAAGAATAAGCTCACTTCAATTCTTATCTACATACATTTTAACTCCCAAACGAGCAATAAAAACTATACGAAAGAATGCAGCAAAACTTGATTATATTTTTTCTCTCTTGAAAAAAAAAATGTTTTATTCATTGGAATTACATTGAAAAAGATTTTTCGCTCACATACAGTAAAAATTTAGGATCGCGGTGTTATCGGGGATTTAAAAATTCTCGTACGAGTAGCACTTAGATGAAATCGAAATGGAATTCCATAAAGGAACTGGACATTTTATACTTAGGTATATATGTACATTTTTCTTCGTGGATAACCACAAAATCAGGGACATCCTAAATCTTAATCTGGCGCCAAGTGTTTTATGTTCCTTACAGACTATATCCTTCATAGCAGGGTGGTTTGGGGGGTTAAGTTGATTAAGGGTTGGCTAAGGTTAAGGTTTCCCATTTTCTCAATTTCATGCGAGTAGGTACCTACCTACCTATAGAAAAGAAAGTAGCACGACTCCAAAGTCTTTCGATTTTTGTCTCCCCTTTGTTTGGGATTTCATATTATTGTGGATATACATAATATCGCATGGAGTTTTCTTTTAGATTAATTGCCATACTCCTATTTTGGTAGGTTAGGTATGTGCTTTCGAAAACAGTCTGTGTTGGTTTTAAATCGATATTTTGCTGTTCATACTGTGTTGTTTTTAATTCAAACATTACGTCATCGAAAGCTTAACAAAGAAATCAATAATTCTTCACCTGTTCTCTTATTAAATGTGCTCTTGAGCCGAAACTACCCACCAACGTTACGTTTTGCGGTCATGTAAAATTTGTTTATCCTAGTGTTTTTTTTTTTTATTTGTTTTTATTCAACTGGAATGCACCATTCACTTTAAATATTGCAGATGCAATAGGTATACACCGATACTTTATACACAATAAATTATTATTTGTTACTCTATTAAGCTAATGAAATCTTGGCACATTCTGTTTTTAACGACTGATACGAATTTCAGTTCATCTACGATGACGGGAAATGTGGATCCTCGGTACTAAATGTTATATGCTGGGGCCTTTGTTGTGTATATATAATATACATAGTACAGAAAGCTAAAAGATGCCTGAAAAGGGGAGGAAAATGTTTTCACGAAAAAGCAATATTTTATATTATATGACTTTAATTAAATTAAAAGGAACAGCACAAAGAGACGATATAAAGGTTTATATTCTTGGTCCTCTTTCCATTTGGTCTTTTTTTTTGTCGATGAGTTGGTAGAGGTTTAATGTTATAAGTAAAGTAGGTATACACGATCTGAACATAAACACGTTCTTCTTAGAGCTAGATACTTTTAATCTTTTTCACAGGAAATTTTACACAGCCAGCCGAAAATAATATGCACGAAAATGTTCATTCGCTAATTGGAGGCGGGTGATAACTAACATTAACTCTAGTGAGAATTTATTAGAGTTTATGAAAGGCCAACGAAAGGGAAGATATTATTTAGCTGAAAGGGTTGAAATCCAAAAAAAAAAATGTTTTGCCGTGCGTGGGTGAGATTTTTTTGATAAATACATAGATATCTAATATCTATACGATACCTATAATGAGAGTTGTAGGTACCGTACTAAATTAATTTTAAACAAAAGGAATTGTTGCCTTTAACCAGAGCCATAAAATGAAGAATTCAATATTAAGGAAAATATTTAAAAAAATAATTACTGGTTAATTTTTAAACCTCTTACCTCACTAGTTTACGATGTAGTTTTATTTGCGATTTTCTACTAACCTAGGCATAATGAATCAGGGTGTACGTACATATTTAATAATATACATTTATTTATTTGAAGATACAAACATTAACTAGATACAATAAGATAAAATCTTTGAGCAGTAATCTAGTTGAACATAACAAATTTAAATAAATAAAACATAACATGGCTATTAAGCTTACAAGAATCATTCATAAATACATATTTATAATTTTAAAAAAGAGCAAGAGTTGCTTTATAAAAAAAAATTACAAACTATATGGTACCTAATATAAAATATTGAATTACCTAATTCAGGAATTCCAAGAATAGATCTGTAAGGATGAGATACACTGACAAATCTAGGTTTATTATAAATAAACGTACATAAGTACGACACTATAATTTTATGAAAGTTTAATATCAAATATTTTAAGCAGAGTTATATCCAAACGACTTCAAATTATGAGAGAAATGATTTTTAATGATAACCGACTTAAAAAGGTTTTGAAAACTAAAACAAATTTTAGAAATGAGTTTTGAAAGAATTTTTTTTATTAATTTGATTACTGACTAAAATTTGGTAGGTTTCTGTTTTCAATTGAATTGTGAGTAATAAATTGAGCAAAATGAAACTTGTAAATTTAAGTTAGTAATCATTAAAGCTAATTTTTCTCATTCAATTTGATCATTACAAAATTTCATCATTATACAACAATCAGATTTATAACGATTTTGAGAAAGTTTACGGATACCACACCTTCTATTGAAATTCAAATTTTTAATTTTTATTCTTCGTATGCACCACAAGGCCTTTGTGTGCGAAATTATTTCTAACGTTTCGGTAAGTGCTCCATAATATTGATGATCTTGCAGTGAGTCAGTCAGTTTTCGCGATTTTTGATTTTTAAGAAGTTGAAGGAGACGCCTGTGCTGTCCCAGGTTAGAATATGTGGCAAATTTGGGGTTTACGGCTTTAATTGTTCTTAAGGTGGGGGGGTTGAAAATCGCTTGAGTTTTTTTCCTATAAAAACGATAGTGCCAACAACAACTTGGGCTCTTGATTTGAAGATTTTTTATTTCAATGATTAGCAATGAAAACATTGATTTATTTTAATATGTGTGTCTCAAGAAATTTGTACAAATTCTTCTCTTGAAGTGTACAAATTTTCTATATTATAAGGAGCAATTTAATAACATTTTTACTTTATTTTACAGACAAATTCAAGACTTCGATGGCAAGAAAAAGAAAATGTTATTATGAGTGGTTTAATCTGATGGCTCTGACTTGGATTATCTTCTCAGATATATGCTTAAATGGTGAGTTTAAATCAAAAAGTATATACACTAGCTTAAAACAAGAAGCATTCTTAAGATTAATATTTTTTGTGTCGAGAAATTTTAGCAAATTATTTGTTTAAGGTCCCGTTATCGCGCAACAATAAGAAGCTAGACGAGCTAAATTTTTTTTTGTTTTTGTTTATAGCTAATTATATGCATAAAGGTCTTTATTTAGCTTTAATGTTTCATTTTTTGTTGTTCTAAAAGTTTTCTTCCGAAAAATATCTGGCTTTGAAGAGATAGTTTTGAATTTGGTTACCAATATTTCAGCGACGAAATTTTAAGGGCAGTTTTGGAAACAGCAATAGTGAATAGTTTTTTGACACCTCATCGTTAGTTTTAAAAAAGTAAAATAAACGTCTTTTTAAAGACTTCTAGTAAATCTTTCACTGCGTGTGTATTACGTTTATCAGAGGACTTAGTTTTGTAAAACAGACCTATAGACCACCAATAATTTTGTAAAATTTCAAATTGATCCATCGAACCATTTTTCCGTACCGAATGATTAAACTCGTGCAAACAAATTCCAGGAAAAAATTGTATATTTTTAACATTTTGAAATCGCTATCAAAATGGAAAAGTATTTTCAGTCTTTTTTTTTCACAGTTTTGCCTAGTTAAAATACTGATAAGAGATATCAAATAATGACATGCATATCAATAACGAAATTGATGTTAAAGAATTGAATTTTTATTGAGACTTAAATTTTCAGTTGCAATATTTCTTTTATTCTAACAATTGCATTGATTTTACAAAAGCGGCTATAATGTATTGCCTTCTTTTCCAGTTACGTTTTATGTTCAGCCTCGTGGCGGTCAATTATTATATATGTTTAATATATTGCTAGTCTGCTCATGCTCATAAGCTTTATATAAATTTCCGTTAGACGGTTTGTCACATATACAAATAAATACCTAAAAATACCTTACAAATTAATAAACGCCTGAGAATAAATGCATACATATATGTATGAACGGAACTAACAGGATAACCAGCAATATAATTTTCGATCTAGACCTTGTCACTTTTTTCAAGTCTTTCTCGCCTTCAGATAGAACACATGTCCACAAGTCTTCCAGCTCCAAATAAGCTTGAACAGCAAATTTCCATGAGTCATAATTCTCACGACCCTTTAGCTTTTCTATTGAAGGCAGTACAGTGTGAGCCATTTTTAAATTTTCGGTTGAAAAGAAAAAATCGGTTTTATTTGAAAATAAAAAATGTATTCTCAAAAAATTATTCTTCAGAATATGTGTTTTCTTTATTAAGCCGTTTGCGTCCTTCTGGGCCCATAACCTATTGAAATCTGTAAGTTTCCAGAAGAGAAACACGTCCGTTTCAATAAAGAACAGTAAACAGAATAATAATTTATTAAAAACAATTGTTAATAAAGTCGATAGGATATTATCAAACGTTATAAAATAATTTCGACTAAGTGTTTATACTTTTACATTCAATTTCAACTAAATAAACCCATGTAGATGAATTTAAACGATTCACCATTATAAAAAAAAATGCATGTACCTATTTCAAATAGGTTTTAATGGCTTTTCGCCCAAGTAAATCGACGTTTTGTTAGACAATCTCACTTGTACACTAAATATTTTTTTTGTTTTTAGATTTATGTCGTTCTTTTTAGTGCAGTTTGTAAACATACATTATAGGTATACATACCTACATAGAATATATTTTTACAAGCAATAGTGAGCATATTTTAGGGCATATAATCATTTATTTTTTGAGCATATAATTACCTGTTAAGGGTATATAATTGATTTTGAAGGGTATACTTATAAGCGCTTAAAACTTTTTTTTAGGGCATATTTTTGTTTGCCCCAATAGGTAGGTATTCATATGAGTTTTGATATCAGATTTAAAAAAAAAGATTTTTTTGGTTGAATAGAAAAGTATGATGGGGTTAGTTAAAGAAAATTAACAAAATTTATTTTTTGCCAAATGGAAAGTGACATAAAATACATACATATAGGTACCTAGAAACTTTAGAACCTATAATGGTGTCTGAAACAGCTTATTACGTTTTAATTAATTTGTAAAGATTGTAAAGATCAGTCATGTGTTTTGTTTATCTCGCAAAATAAAGTCATTTTCAATGTCCCCATGGTTACTCTATGAGTGCTTTGAGTGCCAGCTTTGGTACTTTGGAAACTTTTTAGATATGTACATATCTCTACGTCCCCTGATTTTTGGTTTATATTTTAGGAGATGATTCCTGGGATCATTCTAAGAAAAAAAATTTATAGGGAAAAAACTCTACCTCGCCCCCTGAGCTGAGGCGGGGAGGGACAATTTCTGAAAGTTGACTTAAACGGAAAATAAATTATTGAAAATATAAAAAATGTATTGGAAAATTTTGAAACTAAAAATCTGAAAAAAGAGAATTTTCGTTCTATTTGAGAATTGATTTATAGCCATCCATGCATGAAAAACCAAAAAAGCCGATATGAAACCCACTCTACAATAAACGTGTTTCCAAACTATATTTGTTTTATTTACGACTTTCTTATATTTTCAAAATATTTCGTCTAAACCCAAAAAAACTATAAAGAGCTGAAACTGATTTTACTTTTTAAATCAAGATGAAGGAGTCGAAAACTCGGATATTTGCTTCCTATATAAGGAACTCTCTCTTTAAAAAACAAAAAATTTATTCGTCGTTTTCATATTAAGTACACATACGAGTCATGATTTAATATATTGGACTTAAATGTAATATTATAACAACCTTATATATACATACATATAACCAAGAAAACAATTTTTTTTTTCTAATTTTTAAATTTAAAACTTGCTGTTGATGAGATTAAATTAATATTGTTACAATATTTATTATTATTTATTGTGCCAATTATCTTATGATGCTTTCCTATAAGATTTTTTTGTTGGATTTGTATTGAACCAGATTAACACACACCGGAGCCGAAAATTTGAAAATTCGACCGGAAATCTGAAAATTAGACAAAAAAGTTGGAAAATCGTGAAAACACCTTCAAATGAAATTGTGTTTGTACGCGCATAACTCGGCTTAACATCATCCGATTTTGTTTGGGATTTTTTTTTTTGAAAATTTGACCGAAAACTAGAAAATTCGAACGCCAAAATCAGAAAATCGTAAAAATATCTTGAAATTTCAAACTTTCTTAGTTAGTTTTTTTTCATACGCGCATAACTCGGCTGAACGTCATCCAAATTGGATGGAGATTTTTTTTTTTAATTGCATTGAACCAGATAAACATACTACGGAGATAAAAATTGGAAAATAAGGCCCGAAAAGTCGTGATAACAATTTGCATACTTTCTAAGCGGTTTTTTTGTTCGAACGGTCTTTCTACATTGGCGATTAATACGTAGTGCATCGATACAGAAGCTTGTTGCAAGAGTCTATTAAAATTAGATTATTCAAATAGACCTAATTTATGCTGTTGTTATGTTAAAAATCGTATCGTTAATATTTTTCTATTTGATTATTTCAAATGTGTACATATTGATTGTTTTATTTAGAATAGACTATCACAATAAAGACAATAGTGTGCAAATTTTCGCTGTTTTTTTTTTTTTTTAATTTTAACACGACGAAAGTATTTTGAATTGAATATTTATTTTATATCAAATTTACATGGAGATCATTTTGTTGGAATCGTTTTGTATTGAAACAGTATTAGTCTTTTTAAAAAGTATTACTTATTTTTTTCTATTGATGTAAAATTAAGGGTAGTTGTGGTAATAAGGAAAGCTTAATATATAAAAATTTTGCGACGAATTTGACCTGGTCGTCAGTGATTTACAGACAAATATGTTCCGAAGAAAGTAATATTTTACTTAGATAAAATTCGCATCGATTTGAATTTTTTTCTGACTTAACTCTAATTATATAACTGTAAAGCTTTGATGTACAGATTTTTAAGTCAAACTAATATGTTATGCTGATAAAAAAGTACGTATACGCCACAGTGACTCCACTAATGCTTATTTTGTATTATTTATTTTAAAGGGTCTTTAATGTCATATATATACATAGGTACTAAAAACAGGGAAATAATAATAAAGAGGATTTTTTCACCTCTCTCCTTATATCCACATGTAATAGATAACAAGATCTCAACAAAATGGAAATATAATAATCTATCAGTGTGTAACACGTTTGACTATATTTTTTAAGGGTCACAACATTTGGTTATTTCCTTCTTCACCTGATGGTAAATCCTCCATAAGTAGGTACTCATTTGTTTTATTATATAGGTATTCCAGTTTGAATTTATAGCTAAGACAGGACAACGTCTATCGGGTCAGCTACTTATACATATGTATTTTGCAGTCCCTATCTCCATCCTAAGTGTTCCATATTGTAAAAGACTATTAAAATTAATGTTTCTGCAGTAACCCTTTACTTCTGTTTTAATTGGGTGAAGTGTACATTATGTATATTAATGGACAGCACTAAGACAATTCTTGAAGGACGAATCGACTACTTCTCCAAAACGGATTTAACATGATTTTGATCAATATTGACCAACACAGAGAAAACGAATTAATTTATTTTAATTTTTGATACCACTTTATGCATGTGCATTGTCCTTATTCGTCGCTATAACAGAAGTAATGTAATTTGCACACCAGTGCTTACAATTTTCTTTACAATGTAACTTAATTGAGATTTTGATTGTGACTTGTACAATGTGTACTATCGATTTGCAATAAAATTGCCATTGAGGAAAGAATAAAAAAACACATCTGTGCCAGGTGGGATAATGATATCATATTCGTGCGTTTACATCGCAAGCGCGATGGTAAGTTAATTAATGATTTACCGAATTTGTTCAGGAACAGAATGGCAACAGCAGCTTTTCCTTTGTTCCGGATTTGCAATTTTAAATTGAAACCAATGTACGGGGCTTTTTGTATAGGTCGTATAATTTTGCATGCACGCTGCAATTTTCAATGAACAGTTTTCGTACTACAAGCAAAGGACAAAAGTTACGTCATAAATTAAAATTTTTACTGTAATTAAATTTTACACAATATAATAATTCAATTCGATTGTCAATTTGAAGAGTCCCCGCATCAGTCCGAGGGCTTATCAGAAAAGAGGCTTTGTTCTGATTTAATTATTTTTTTTTTAATGAAAAATAATAAAATATAAAAACAAAATATTGCAAAAAAAAACTCTTTAGGTGCTTAATGAAGTATTTATTCTATTTAATAGAAATAAGCATGTATGTTCTGCTAATTTCTTTATTTAATTTTTGCAGAAAAAAGACTTATGTGAAGTAAATTATACTGAGAGAATTTATTATTTAAATAAATGGATTCAATTCGATTTATTTAAGTATACAGGTGAGTAAAAATAAGACGAAGTCATTTTTAGTACATGATATTGGTGGACTATAAATGAATAACATATAAGTTGAACAAAAAGCATAAAGATAGATTAGAGAAAAATAATATTGTTTGTTGAATAAGGCCAGGCGCGCACATGTAACTAAACAGTTTGGTTTCGATTTTGAGTACTATATTATATGAGAGTCCGCGCTGAATTTTTGCGTAAAGATGTGCCGGAGATTTTCTATTAACTAGATTCAACATGAGTTGACAACATCTGACGTTCAGAAACTGTTAAAGAAAGCAGCCAAATACGAACGCGTGGGAGTGCGATATATGGTCATATAGACGCATGACATAAACGTACCTAATTAAATCATTAAATGCTACAAGTTGCTGTTGTTAAGAGTGCGAGTCAAGCTTACAGTATACCGTAGTGGAATAGTCAATAATAGGAAGAAACAAGGTTTTGACAAGTCTTAGCTTTGCGTTAACAGGGGTAAAGGTAGAGGATAGCCAATGCTTGTGCAAGCCCGCATAAATTCGACTAATAACATAGTTTGTATGGTCATCTCCAGAGAGCGACCGATTTATCTTGAAACCAAGATTCGTAACAACATCAAAAAATTAATTTGTCTGTTATTCAAAAGTACTGGTGGTAGTTCGCTGGTATCAAAGTGCTTTTTCGATATTAGGATCACTTGAGATTTCTCTGAACTGAGGTTCACCCTATTGGAAAGCGATCAGTTACAAATTTTAAACTGGTCCTCATTTATCCTCGCAATACGATCCTCAATTAGTCCAACTGGCCGGGCCAAGTATATCTGGGCATCGTCTGCATAAATATGAATTAGCAAAATAAAATTATTCCTAATATTGATCCCTGGTGTACTCCAGTTAACAAGGCCTTAAAATCAGAGGATCTTCCATCATATACAACTCTTTGGTAACGATTAACTAGGTAGCTGCTTAGTAAACGAACAGATCTCTCGCTAACGCCAAAATATAACTTAACACAGTACACTATGATCCACTCTATCATAGCGGTAGAGCAACTATGACATGCCCACAAACCAGATTGGACTGGAGATAATAGATTATGCTGATTCAAATAACCCGAAATTCGATTAGCAAGAAACTTCTCCAAGACTTTTGACAAACATGATAAGCTACTGATGGGGCGAAAATATGTTGATAGAGATGGCTGAGGTTTTTTGGATACAGGAATGTTTTTACCTTACTTCCAACTGTCGGGGAAATTTGATGATGTTATACAAAAATTGACAATATGAGTAATACAGCTTATAACATGTTGCAGGATTATCTTGACGAACCGAAGAGGTACACCATCTTCACCGACAGCATTCGATTTTAACGAAAGAATAACATTGATGATGTCAACCTCTGTAGCGACATCGAAGTCAAAATTCTGTCGATCTTCAAGAAGTAAAATTTAAGTTGTTATTAGCACTATTTAAAAAAACATTATGAAGAATAGTTACATCAGGAATATTTTGGACAGCAATCTTTTTTCCAACACCAATTAAACATAAGTTGTTCCATAACTTTTTAGAAGGCAGGTCAGTGTTAAGTTTCCAGATAAAATAGGTACAAAATAACAAGTCGTGATTAGAAATTTCCACCAAGGATAGCTGGTCGTGAAGGAGGACATATGACCGTTTAGAGACCATCAAGAAGACTAGGAGTGGAATTTGGAGAAACATGGGTAGCAACAATAGATAGCCCAGCGGAAGTAACCAAATCGAGTAGTTGATAAGCTTTACTGCCTCTTTTTAAAAGGTCAGCATTAATATCTCCACAGATTATAATGTGCTCATAAAGTGCAGTGAACTCATGCAAGGCGAAAAATAATGGTTCAGGAGAATGGCAGCGGTTCGGATTGTAAGAAATACCAACCACACACTTCGTAATCCACGTCAGTAACTTTTAACAAAAGATACTCTACCACACTACCCTCGGATTGCTTCAATATTTTGTGGCTTAATGATTTACTGTAGTACACCGCAACTCCACCAACCACAGTATTTGTTACCCTATCATTACCAATAAGCTTAGACTCCGGAATCATCAGAACATAGCCAAGTGTCACAAATACAAATAATGTCAATCGCTGAGTCTCTAAAAACATACCCTATAGGGTCAAAGGGGGAAATTGTAAACTATTTTGCAATTTATTTTTACCTGCGATATAAGTTTGTAGGTACTATAGGGCAAGTTATGGATTCGTGCAAAAAATCGAACTCGAGATAACAATCAAACTTAACAATAGATTGACAATCTCTTGTGTCGTGGGTTTCGCTGCACTTTGTTTTTTTTTTCTTATTCCGAATGTCTAGAAAACAAAGATTATTTTGATACTTCATTTGATATTTTACATCACCACAAGCCTCACAATCTTAATTTTAATCGAGACATCGGAAAATTGCATAAAAAAGTGTGTTTGGTTTATTGCTCTCGGTAGTCTAGGTACCAGCCAGCGAAGAAAGGTCCGCTAGTTGTAAAATTGAGGAAATTTTCAAAGTTAAGCTTTTTTTTAAATTATGTATATCTTTCGTTGTAATGATCCGATTTTCAAGGTTAAGATCTTAAAACAATGATAAAATCTCAGGCCTCAATTGTGTTTAAAAACTTTTGAGGAGAGCAATTGAATTTGGTTCCTGGATTTCTAAATTGAAAAGTTAATGTAAAATTTCAGAAATTTGAGAAACTAATTATGCAAAGTAATTCACTGAACCCTTGCCTAAAATAATGCTAGTAATTTTATAGGCATAAAACTAACACACGAGGCAATGGAGGTTATTTAATCAATTTATAAGCAAAACAGTATTCTAAATTCAAAAGTTGATGAAATTTTTTAGAATTTTTAAAAACAATATTTTACATTGTTACTGCCCCAACTCCCCTCTACAAAAATGTTAAACATTTTATTGGGCTCATTACAACAGGGAAGGAGGTAGGGGCGGTTTTTTGAATTTTCACCCACTAATTCTATATTAATTTGATTTATCAAATAAAAGGAACTAACTAAGTGAAATATTCTGTCCGCGCGTACAAAAAGAAGTTCGCGTGACTTCAAGAGAGTTTTATACTGGACGCGCTTCCAAATAGAAGTTTTTCCATTTGGACGCTCATGTAATATTGGTCTTAGAGTTCATTTGTTTATTTTTTGGTTTTATGTAAATCGCTTGTTTTAATTGTTCCGCATAGCTAGGTGTTGTCTCTTTTTGTTGTGATTGTGTAATTTTACATTTTCAACAATTAGTTCACTCTGGTGCTTTGAATGTTTCTGTACATGCAGTAATTTTTTTTATTTCTAAAATGTTTTGTTCACACGTCTCTTGTGCAATCTTCATGGCTATAAATCTATTCTCAATCAAAACAAATTTTTACCTCGGTTTCATTTTTTCTTAAACTTTCTTCGATTTCATTTTATATTATTTTAAATATTTTCCGTTTTTTTGTACTGTGTTTTGTATATCACTCAGTATAAGATCAACTTTGTGTATGTTTTGTGTGCACTCTTTACAAATAAATTTTATCATCGGGTTATTATTAAGCACATTTCTACTGTATTTATCCAGGCCGCTACATTTTGCTGTGAGATGATAATTCTTCCCACAGATTCCAGAGCAATTTATGCCTGATTCACCCCGAATTTCTTTTTTACATTTGATGCATCTTTATTTAATAAATAATTTGTTTTTTTCAAATGCCAGATGATAAGCTAGAAATTACCACCATCGATTTTTTTTAAATAAATGCAAAAGTATATAATAATTTAAGTTTAAACTCGGAGCGCGTAAAAAATATGACCTCTCTATTCTCTCTCTTGGGTATTTCGGTTTGAGGATTTTAGTTTGGGGATATTGGATTTGAGGCTAGGGTGCCCAATCCTAAGCAGCCATCATTATTTTTATATTTTTGTTCAAAACAACAAAACCCCTTTAAAAAATGTCCAAAAGAGGCTGCCAATTTAAAGTAAAGCGACATTCGTAGACATTAAGAATTAGTTTTAGGATTTTCGTTTCATTTTCAAAAAAGATTGTTTTCCATCACAATAAAGCAAAAATGAATATACTTTTTCTTGCAAATAAAAGGCTTACATAAGTATGTAGGTACATAAATAAAAATTTAATATGCAGGTGCAGAGCACTTAGAGAATGCTAATTGTTTTATTTATATTTGCTTACATAATATATCAAAACTATCTTTAATATACTCTATTTATTTCTACTTCTTTTTTTACTAGCTCTTTGTTTGAAGGACTTGAAAATATTTGTACCGGAAGCTGTCATAATGGGAAATGCTGCAACTTTATCATGTCAATATGACTTGGAACAGGTACAAATTCTTAGAGTTATTTTTTTCTTGTAGTATTTATCTGAAACGTCTCCTTGACGTGCTTGATAAAAATATTTTTTTTTGTGTAAAAGTCAAACATAAATAAGATTTGAGACTGAGATAAAGCTTTTATACTACGCAATATTCGTTATGTAAATCGTACTAGTTAAATTATGTTTTTTTTTTTTTTTTCAATATTTTTTAGGCTGCTTTGTATTCAGTGCGTTGGTACTTTGAAACGGAAGAGTTTTACAGATATGTACCAAAAGAATTGCCGCCCACTTTAGTATTTCCAGTTTCAGGAATAAATGTTGATGTAAGTCTGTTTTTTGATTTAAACTATAAGATCTCTTTAAATATTGTTGTTCGTAATAAATCATTATTAATTTTTAAAGATTTTTTAAAACCGAGTTATATTTAAATTTTTTATACCTACCAGGGATTGGTCCCTAAAAGGAATTGTGTTGGTATTGTCTTTTAGCTTTCGTGAGTAGGCTGATCAGACGTCCTGTTTTTATGTTTGCTCAGTTTTTCAATTTCTTATTGTCTGGGAAACAAAATTAGTTTAGTTTAGTTTTTTTCTTAACCTTTTTATAAACAAAACAAGAACCTGTGATATAGAATTAAGGTTCTCATTCGTCAATAATAGTGTTAAAAAAAAACAGGCTGGGTCTGACCCACACTGATAACTTCCGGTTCCCTTTGAATCTCGACACCCATTATTATTTTTTATAAGAAAATTACCAATGAAAAATTTTCGAAAAACTTATCAGTTGTGCAATCAAGGGAAGGCTGGTTGCTCTTAAAATATGCGACACGAAAAATTTCAACAATTATTTTGTTGGCCTAGAAAAAAAACCGTCAATTGAATTTTTTTACAAACCTTATAAATTACTAATTATGGTACTGTGTGTAGACTAAAATTATCCAGGAGTTGATATTATTGGTTGTTTGCGAGATATTCGAGCCAAAAAAACATTTTTTAACAATTTTAACAGTTTTTTTTGCAGTTTCTTTTTGGCCTAGAAACAAACCGTTAATTGAGTTTATTTTTCATACTCTACGGATTATCAATTATAACTTTGTGTATTAATATATAATATTAAGAATTATATCAGTATTATATCTTGAAGAACCTAGGCCTAAAAACTTACAACTCTCAACCCTTCCTGTGTGCGTGTCTGCAGGAATGGAGGAGACCTACAGTTTATTGCCGAATACGAACGGCTAAGGTGAGCGGCACTTTTTTATTACAAGAGATACTCTTGGAAGTGGCGTAGCATAGGGGGGGGGGGGGGGCGAGGGGGCGGTCCGCCCCGGGCGGCACTTTTAGGGGGCGGCAAAAATTCAAAATAAATAATAATTATGTCGAATTCCTTTCAGCAAAAAAATTCGATTTTTTTGTTTTTTAAGCGGAATAATTTTAATGGGATTTATTTTTATTTCATTGAATTCTTTGCACATATGGCTGATATGGTAGTGATGGAATTTTTCTGTAAAAGCGGGGCTTTGTAACCCGATTTTTGTTCACCCAAAAAAAACTGGGTTATTTAAAACTTAAACAAGCAATGCGATTGTCGTTTTACTTAAACTATAAAAAAAAAACGGAAGGCAACTACTTGCATATAAGAAAAATTTTTCCTTCAGTTTTCCATCCGCTTTTTAGCATTATTAGCGTTTAGGTATAGAGTAAAAACTTCATAACAAAAATCGACATTTTTTATTATTTATGATTAAAAGTTTTAATTTTATTAAAATATTTTTTTACTTTTCGTTTTTGAATTCAACGGATTTGCTTTTTTTAAGCTTTTAGTAAGTAGGTACTCTACAAAAAGTGACTAAAAAGAGGACATATACAAAAATGAGAACAACTAAAGAATTTGATGAGAAAAGAAAGAGTAAGAAAGATCGGTGTCAAAAAAAAGACCATGTTTCTCTTTTTAAAGAGGTATTTCCTTGCCGGAAAGTTATTTCACTCTATACCATAGTTCTTTAAATTGAAATACCCAAAAAAGAGGGCTGCAAAATTTCCTTCCGCCTCGGGCGGTTGATACCCGCTCTACGCCGCTGACTCTTGGAGTATTTGTCACTTCTTCGCAAGAGGCAGTTGCCCCTGGTTTTCCATTGGTAAATTTAGATTTCAATAAAAAAACTGATTTATATAGTGGCGAATGGAACACAATTTCAAATTGATTTATTTTTGTCACTGTGTTTGTGCATTATAGCTTCTATGTCAATATTTCAAAAAAATCTTCATCCCTCTATCTACTTTTAGAAGAGAAATATGAACTTGATAAAGTTGCCGGTTCATTTTAAACTGCTACCATTTATTTATTAGCAAATTATTTTCCTTTTCAAACATAGTTTTTACAACCGAAATGTTGGTATTAGTACAAGAAGGAGTAAATCTGCCGAAAAATTTGATTTAAAATCAAAAATAAATCAATATATTTTGCCCAATGTAAAACAAAAAGAGGGGAAATTGTGTTTTTGACAGATCCAAATCAAAAATAAATTGATTTCTTTTACTAATGGAAAACCCCAATAATTATATGAACCCTCGGTTGTCATTCCGGTTTGCCGACAAGCTACAGCAATCAGCTGACTCATAAGCTTTTCAAAGTATGTGTGTGAAAAACGCACTCATAAAAGTAGCTCCTCAGCTCAACTCCCCGTTAAATTGTTGTTGCAATTCTCAGCTATTCATCGACGCACAATGAAATTACAAAAACAACAATGTAAACAAATGGTTTTGGAGGGTGAAACGTAAAAAGGATTCATATCTTTATATTCAGTACTTTTGGAGTCACTATAAGACGGGATATTGGAAATGACTTGTTTGCTAGGAAATAAAAAAAACAAGACATTATAATATTTTCTGTCCCTTTTTGCATTAAAACTAAATAGGCTGTTTCAGATGCCATTGTAGGTTCTTAAGTGAATATGTTCGTATATGTTCGCATATGGACGTATTTAATGTCACATTTTGCAAAAAAAATAAAAATTGTTAATTTTCTTTTACTACCCCACTTTTCTCCTATCTAACTGAGATCAAAACTTCAAAATATCGATTTCAAACAAGTTTTAGTCCTACTTGCACACTTAACTGCATCGCTGACTATATTAATTTTGTATCCAATTGTTTTTTGGTGGGGTTGTCTTGTCTCTTCAGTTTTCTTCTTCTAGGAAGGTTTTTTCGCTTTTTGATTAAAGATACGTCATTTTGACGTTTTAATAGGGTTTTAGTACCTACAAACTTTTATGAAATTTTCCAAAAATGTTGATGCAATATTGTAGCTTGACATTTCGTTGTGGTTCTGCGACCAGTTTTTTTATGTCTTTCCTTGAGAAAAAAGCTAATAGCTCATTAAACATTTGAAAATTATACCTAAAAAATTATATAAATTAGAAAAAAATTAAAATTAAATTTATTTAATCTAATTAAAATTAATTAATAAAATTCATATAGATTTGATAACAGTTTCAAAAAAAAAGCAGTTCACCCACCCAACCGTAGACAAAAATATGCACGACTAGATCGCACGAAATTGTTCTTGTTGTTAACAAAAATAATGTATCTACTATATATATAAAAGATCCGTTTCAATAATAAAATATTTGCAACGAAAAAATGTTAAAGAGTAAGAAAAGAAAATTTGTGTGGTAGTAACTTGATTTATATGACCGAAATCAAAAATTTGAATTTCCCTTCTAGGGAATCACATTAAAATGCACTGTTTAAAATTTGAAGCAAATGGGGATTAGGCCCTAGCTCAAATAACAGTAATAACAGCACGGACGCAAAGACCTACAGACCCACAGACGCATAGACCCACAGACTCACAGACGCACAGACCCATAGACCCATAGGCCCACAGACTCACAGACCCATACACCCACAGACGCACACACAGACTCACAGACGCACTCACAGACCTACAGAGCCACAGACTCACAAACGCACAGACGCGTACGGACCGAAATATACAGTGAGAAAAATCAGATTTGAGCTAAAGCCGAAAAATCACCTTTTCATCAGATTATGACTTAAATATTGCAGTGAAATTAACCAAAATGTTGTGGGTCCTAAATAATTAACCATACATTATATTACCAATTTTTTGGAGCAAATTCGATATATGGTTCATTATTTATAGTCCACCTAAATATTTAGGTAATACCCCGCACGGTTTATCATTTAGAGCCCATTCCATTATGGTCCATTTTACTGAAATATTTAAGTCGTAACTAAATTTGATTATTATTGGTAGGGCCCATAGAGTCGAGGGTAATGCAAAAGAGCACGATTACGGGAAGTTGCGAAGAAAAGCAGGAACGTAGCGTACTGTGTATTGTAGATAATGTATATGTAAATAATGTAAAGGCAAACAGTGTTTTATTCTCGTGCCTCTGTTTATCTAACATACACCTCGGTATAACCGATGATTGAGTACAAAAAAAATTATTCACGTAAAAGGGGTGAGGTCTTTTTGCAAATAAATAAATAGTCATATTTTTTTACGAATGAATAAGTAGCAAGTGCTGTGCCATTTTGAAATCGTGATGAAATTGGCCATTATGCTAAATAACTTACCGAGGGTAGTGATACATTTTTTTTTTAAATATGAACTGTCAAAGTAAGCTTACAATTTTTTTTTTAACAATGACTTATTGAAACTTTATTTTTCTTACGAAACTTACAACATTTTTATCTGGATTTGTGATTGCGATCAATAGCATGGTCATTAAGGATCACGTAAATAAAAACAACTTCGCAAATTTAGAAATAACCAAGCGAGATGATTTTTTTTTTCTTAATTCTCCCAGTATGGATACAACATATTCGCTTGACATTAAGTTTTGGGACATTGTATTTTTTGGATTTTTATAAAAAACTTATTTTTTACAATTTATTAAATACATATTTAAAAATGGTATACTTACCGAAACATAAATACAAAGTAATTTTTGAATATTACGCTACACATTTTCTTGCATAATTTCATATCAGTTCAAGAATTCAGACGTGCGACGCGCGGTCTTTATTTTTTTAGATTAAAACATTTAAGGGAGTTGTTCTAGGAATATTCGCAAAGTGTTATAATTTTCCTTTCTCCACAGTGCATAATTTAATTTTATGAAATGTTTATGATTATGAAATGTTTGGTGGCTATAAGTTATCAGCAATCCTGTGGATTTTATAGCATAACAGATATGGACGATATATATGTATATTTTGACGTATATTGAGAATTTAGTGCGAAATTTCAAAATACTACAATAGTTTTTTCTCGAGTAAAATTAATTGACGAATTTTAAGTCGGACATAACAATGAAGTTTGTGGCACTTTAGTTTTTGTTATTGTTTTTCGAGTGAAACTGCCAATAAAACACACTTATTAAACTTGTATTAATATTCTAGCCCGTAGCCCGTGGCGTAATGGTTAGTGTGATGGACTGTCATGCCAGAGGTCTGGGTTCAATACCAGCCGCTTCCACCTTAAGTTTTTTTTCCGGGCTACTGCCTCTTGCGAGGAAGTGACAAATCCTCCAAGAGTATCTCTTGTCATAGAAAAGTGCCGCTCACCAACCCTTCGGATTCGGCAATAAACTGTAGATCTCCTCCATTCCTGCAGACACGTTGAGAGTTGTAAGTCACTAGGCCCTGGTTCTTCATGAGCCGTTGTGCCACCAAATGTATTTATTTATTTTTATTATTCTATATTGTTGAGAATATCAAAATATACATAAGATTACACTTGAGAAACCGATTTCTAACAAATATTTTAGGGAATCAAATACTAGGTACATATATTTCTTCTTTAGTCCATTCAATTGATCATAAAATTCTAAAATAGGAATCATAGGTATATTCTTTATAAAACATTTCAAAAATCTTTGTTAGGTGCTCTCGATGAAATGAGAGTAGTTATTTGTTTTAAAAAAAGTAAGTGCTTTTTATTCCATTGTTATCATATCATTGATAACCTGTCCAAGTGTCCATCCCTTAAGAACCAACCACCTAGTGAAAATCTCTTGAAAAACCTTGCTTCAATTTTAGTTTGCTGATTTAAACCAACCTTTTCATACAAAACTTTTGTTGTATATATAATATACATACATGCAATGAGATGAGAACTTATTTATATGATATTATAATTGTACATACATACAAAAATATAGGGTTTTTCTTTCCTACAGTAACAAAACTGTTATGAAAAAATATAAAATACATATATGTATGTACATACATAGTTGAGGGTAAGTACATAGAAAACATACCATTTTTGTGTATAGGTATATGAACACGTTCGTTAGTACCATGTTCACTGTTCTGAGGTATTTTATTATGAATGTGCCATAACCAAACGTGACATAAGAGGTAGGCGGGCATTCGTTTTAGTTAAAGCGTGAATGTTCGTTCCAAAAATATAATTTATCTGGAAATGAAGTCCTACTAATATTCGTTTTTACGGACCATGAAATTGAATTTTTGTGCTGTTCTTTTGCATTTTATTATTTTTATCGTTGCACACAGAGTAAAACTTAATTATTTTTTTCGTACCCCTGTATGGTCTAGCGGTTTTATATTTTGATATACAAGTTTTGACTAACAAGCCAAAATAACAATACACAAATTGTTTGATTCAAAGTAGCACCTCATATTGTTAATTGAATTTTTCTTAATTACATTTTCGGTTACTTTTTTATAATGTATAGGGTACACCTATGAATATGTTGTGTTTGTGTCGTTAATAAATGTAGGCGTAATGTATATTTTTTTCGTAAATGAAATAAAAAAAAAAAAATTGCTGGATCGAATGCCATTTGTCAAATAATGACTGTTTTATTTAATGCTTTAATCAATTTAGTTTAATTTAAAGAAACATCAAGAGGCCTAAATATAATGCAATATATTCATGTCCTTGTAGGTATCATTTTTAAAAGTAGATACAAACAGACATAAATGTATGTAAAGGATAGATATAGAAAGATAAATCTCACGGGTGTTCAATGAGATAGCGTACCTTCACTAAATATTTTTACAGAACATACCAACTTTAAATACATGCACAATTTATCTAAAATATTTATTATACTTAGATTACTTTCTCAATTCTTGCTAGCTTTTAAAGTTCTTATTTCACGGTGATGCTTAATACATATTATTCTTTTTGATGTGCAAACCCCCAGTTTTATCAAGTCCTATGGGATCGACTTTGGTTTAGATGTTGACATAAATTTTTCGGTTTCCAGATTAATATTAACCTTGACACTTTATATAAAATAAAATTTTTTACCTACACATTTGTAATGGCTAAAAGTTGTCAAAAGCTATATATGTAAATAAACACGCTTACGTTTTTGCAAGTGCTAAGTATAATTTATGGATCTAAGCGAATTGAAATTTTCATAAAAAAATTGCTTTACTGCAATTATTTTAGCGGCAAAACAGAAAGAAATTTGTTTAGAAGTAAAAAGAGAAGGGGGGGGGGGTGTCTCTTTTCACCGTTTAGGCGGGAGGAACAATTTTCTAAAAAATCTACTTAAAAATTAATAGAAAAGCAAATATACAAGGTGATTCACATAAGGTATGACAAAAGCTAAAGCATGTAGGTTGACAAGGCGGGAGGAGCAATTTTCTAAAAAATAAAAAAAAGTAAAATAGAAAAAAAAAAACATTAAAAAACAACGGCACTTCTTACAATGTCATTCTATACTTTTTTTTTTTAGCTAGGAGCTCGTTCTTTTATTACGTTTTTAATTCAAATTATTTGAGAGAATAGATTTTAAGAAATTATAAATTTGAGTTTAAAAGTTAATTTTTGAAAAATTTTTCACTAAAATAACTTAATTTAAAAGGAAAAATAAAAGAAAAGATTTCTGACTTCAAAAAAAGTATAGCAAGCCGTTGTAGCTGTTACCGTTGTTGTTTAATAATTTTTTTTCTTCGACGGTGGAAATAGACCATCTCCTCTTTTAAGATTTTTTTCTTGTCTCAACTAAACGTACACGCTCTAGCTTTTTATTAAACCTTAGGTAAATTACCCTGTATAATTCAACGGACTTACCTAAACCAAATATAAAACAAAATTTATTATTTGTGAAAAACCTTTCGACGATGTTTCATTTTGATTTAACTTAGCATTGATGTATACTTAGATAAATATTAATAAAATTTCTGTTAGAAGTTGATTTTTCAATTTTTTTTTTGATTATCAATAATATTGTTTAAATTCTTATTTCCACTAGTCTAAGGTGCCAGTTAGCTTTCATTGAAACTCATTTTTAATTTAAATTATTTCCTATTTTTGAGACCTTTTCTTTATTAGTTTCATTAATTTTTCTCTACCAAGAACCATAAAATGTAATAAAATAAAAAGTACGCATACGTCCAAGTGCACCTTTCATAAAATTAATAAGTTTTTAAAAAGAATAGTTTAATTTAGTTAATACCAATTTCCCAAAAAATTGGAGTACATTAAAGATGTTTCACTAAAAATTCAAAATAGCATTCAAAAAATAACACCAATAAAATTAAAACTTTGAAAAATATCAATTTGAATAATTTAGCTTTCTTTTTTATTTTTAAATATATTGAGTCTTAAACACTTAAACAACTTGATTTGGCAAGAAAACTGAAGCATAGCTTTTAATAAAGATAAAGCGTGACATTGCGGGTATTGCCGTTGTTTTAAATATTTTTTAATTCTTAAGTTAATTCAGGTATTGTTTTTTTTGCATTTGATTTTTTATAAATTTATTATTTTGAATGCAGTTTCATTGCATCATTAAATAAAATGAGAAAAAAGGAGATAATACAGTGGCGTTTTCAGGTTTTTTTTGCCACCCTGGGATATTTAAAATTTAATGCCCTTCCCCTCTCCAGAATTTCAGCGCGCATATTTGACATCAAACATTAATCAAAGAAAAAAAATAACATAGAAGTCTAACCTTCACTGTTCGAATGCTCCTCCTTGTACCTACTTGAGGTTGAAGCTTTTCAGATTGTGGTTGCCCCCGTTTATTGAAGACTGAGTTGTTGTATGTCTGGAAAGAATACAATTTGTATCATAATCGCAGCTGTTTGCAGCAGAATATAATTTATTTTCATCAACTACTGTCATTTCAGAAGAAAAAAATGTACTGCCAATAAAGTGCTATCAATGACAGAGTTTTGAAATCGAAGAAATCCTGCCGAATGAATTTCTCCAATTACCTTTTAAGGTGAAGTGACGGTGCGTGTCGTAGCTGCTACGGCCAGCGTGTGGTTACTCAATGTTTGCATATTTGGATATTTATTATATTACGAGCAGAAGTACCGAAATTGTAAATCCCCGGATCAACCAAGCTGTATTCATATCTTGACCAAAAGTGTTGTGGACTCCAAAATCGTCATGGATATTTTTCTTTTTTAGACAAATCAAGAACCCTCCACAAACATATTTGTTTTTAAGCTCATGGAGAACCAGCGGCTAGTGACAACAACTCTAAACGATTCTTTTGTGCGTGTATGCAGGAATGGAGCGGATCTATAATTTATTTTTGTTATTCCTCTTATTAGTAAGAGTAACTATTGTCAACTCTTGGACGATTTGTCACTTTCTCACAAGAGGCATCATTAGCCCTAGAAAAACATTTTTTGTTTGTATGTGAGGCTGGGAATCGAACCCAGACCTTGGCGTGACAGTCCAACGCACTTACCATCAACACCATGGGTTACTAGCAATTTGCCTTCACTCCATTATTTTGTTGTTCAAAGGATCCTATTTCCACTTTTAGTACTAACGATAACGAGTAGTCAAGTAGATTTGGTGATTTTTAATTTAAAAGTCATTTAAGCAAAGATAGGGGTTTAGTGACTAAAAATGCTTTACGAACCTATACATATCCGTGGACGATGAACAACCACCCCACTTTTGTTTACAATTCTTCTCTCTCTCGCTCACTCTTAATACGAAATGTTCTCTTGTTAATTTAACTTATTTGCGGTTAAATAATTTAATAAATCTATTGTTTCTGTACCACAAAATTCGTGTCGACGACAGCAAACGTTTTACTTGTCAGTGCGTTGACTTATAGCAAAAATTGACTTTTGCATAAAATTTTTCGATAGCAAAAATATTCACGCAGGTAGCACAACCCCTTCGACAAAGCTAAACGAAGAGAATTCTCAGCGCTTCACTTAAGTAAAAATGTAGTTTTTAATTGTATTTTAGGAGTGTTCCATTCCTATCGAATATGAAACATTTGGAGTGAATGGAGTGAAAAAAGTTTCCATATTCGACAGGAAATAAAAACGTCCAAAATCCAAAGGAAAACATTGAAGGCGGAGAAAAACTTTGACTTCATAACAAAATTTGGTATTTGCATACGATTTATGAATAACAATGTTATTAGCGCAAAAACCCCTTCGGGCTAAGCTAACGCAAAGGATTCTTGGCACCAGTGTTTTTCGATTGATGACTTTTTTCGCCGTTTTAACTTAATTATTTTTTTCGTACCCCTGTATGGTCTAGCGGTTTTATATTTTGATATACAAGTTTTGACTAACAAGCCAAAATAACAATACACAAATTGTTTGATTCAAAGTAGCACCTCATATTGTTAATTGAATTTTTCTTAATTACATTTTCGGTTACTTTTTTATAATGTATAGGGTACACCTATGAATATGTTGTGTTTGTGTCGTTAATAAATGTAGGCGTAATGTATATTTTTTTCGTAAATGAAATAAAAAAAAAAAAATTGCTGGATCGAATGCCATTTGTCAAATAATGACTGTTTTATTTAATGCTTTAATCAATTTAGTTTAATTTAAAGAAACATCAAGAGGCCTAAATATAATGCAATATATTCATGTCCTTGTAGGTATCATTTTTAAAAGTAGATACAAACAGACATAAATGTATGTAAAGGATAGATATAGAAAGATAAATCTCACGGGTGTTCAATGAGATAGCGTACCTTCACTAAATATTTTTACAGAACATACCAACTTTAAATACATGCACAATTTATCTAAAATATTTATTATACTTAGATTACTTTCTCAATTCTTGCTAGCTTTTAAAGTTCTTATTTCACGGTGATGCTTAATACATATTATTCTTTTTGATGTGCAAACCCCCAGTTTTATCAAGTCCTATGGGATCGACTTTGGTTTAGATGTTGACATAAATTTTTCGGTTTCCAGATTAATATTAACCTTGACACTTTATATAAAATAAAATTTTTTACCTACACATTTGTAATGGCTAAAAGTTGTCAAAAGCTATATATGTAAATAAACACGCTTACGTTTTTGCAAGTGCTAAGTATAATTTATGGATCTAAGCGAATTGAAATTTTCATAAAAAAATTGCTTTACTGCAATTATTTTAGCGGCAAAACAGAAAGAAATTTGTTTAGAAGTAAAAAGAGAAGGGGGGGGGGGTGTCTCTTTTCACCGTTTAGGCGGGAGGAACAATTTTCTAAAAAATCTACTTAAAAATTAATAGAAAAGCAAATATACAAGGTGATTCACATAAGGTATGACAAAAAGCTAAAGCATGTAGGTTGACAAGGCGGGAGGAGCAATTTTCTAAAAAATAAAAAAAAGTAAAATAGAAAAAAAAAAACATTAAAAAACAACGGCACTTCTTACAATGTCATTCTATACTTTTTTTTTTTAGCTAGGAGCTCGTTCTTTTATTACGTTTTTAATTCAAATTATTTGAGAGAATAGATTTTAAGAAATTATAAATTTGAGTTTAAAAGTTAATTTTTGAAAAATTTTTCACTAAAATAACTTAATTTAAAAGGAAAAATAAAAGAAAAGATTTCTGACTTCAAAAAAAGTATAGCAAGCCGTTGTAGCTGTTACCGTTGTTGTTTAATAATTTTTTTTCTTCGACGGTGGAAATAGACCATCTCCTCTTTTAAGATTTTTTTCTTGTCTCAACTAAACGTACACGCTCTAGCTTTTTATTAAACCTTAGGTAAATTACCCTGTATAATTCAACGGACTTACCTAAACCAAATATAAAACAAAATTTATTATTTGTGAAAAACCTTTCGACGATGTTTCATTTTGATTTAACTTAGCATTGATGTATACTTAGATAAATATTAATAAAATTTCTGTTAGAAGTTGATTTTTCAATTTTTTTTTTGATTATCAATAATATTGTTTAAATTCTTATTTCCACTAGTCTAAGGTGCCAGTTAGCTTTCATTGAAACTCATTTTTAATTTAAATTATTTCCTATTTTTGAGACCTTTTCTTTATTAGTTTCATTAATTTTTCTCTACCAAGAACCATAAAATGTAATAAAATAAAAAGTACGCATACGTCCAAGTGCACCTTTCATAAAATTAATAAGTTTTTAAAAAGAATAGTTTAATTTAGTTAATACCAATTTCCCAAAAAATTGGAGTACATTAAAGATGTTTCACTAAAAATTCAAAATAGCATTCAAAAAATAACACCAATAAAATTAAAACTTTGAAAAATATCAATTTGAATAATTTAGCTTTCTTTTTTATTTTTAAATATATTGAGTCTTAAACACTTAAACAACTTGATTTGGCAAGAAAACTGAAGCATAGCTTTTAATAAAGATAAAGCGTGACATTGCGGGTATTGCCGTTGTTTTAAATATTTTTTAATTCTTAAGTTAATTCAGGTATTGTTTTTTTTGCATTTGATTTTTTATAAATTTATTATTTTGAATGCAGTTTCATTGCATCATTAAATAAAATGAGAAAAAAGGAGATAATACAGTGGCGTTTTCAGGTTTTTTTTGCCACCCTGGGATATTTAAAATTTAATGCCCTTCCCCTCTCCAGAATTTCAGCGCGCATATTTGACATCAAACATTAATCAAAGAAAAAAAATAACATAGAAGTCTAACCTTCACTGTTCGAATGCTCCTCCTTGTACCTACTTGAGGTTGAAGCTTTTCAGATTGTGGTTGCCCCCGTTTATTGAAGACTGAGTTGTTGTATGTCTGGAAAGAATACAATTTGTATCATAATCGCAGCTGTTTGCAGCAGAATATAATTTATTTTCATCAACTACTGTCATTTCAGAAGAAAAAAATGTACTGCCAATAAAGTGCTATCAATGACAGAGTTTTGAAATCGAAGAAATCCTGCCGAATGAATTTCTCCAATTACCTTTTAAGGTGAAGTGACGGTGCGTGTCGTAGCTGCTACGGCCAGCGTGTGGTTACTCAATGTTTGCATATTTGGATATTTATTATATTACGAGCAGAAGTACCGAAATTGTAAATCCCCGGATCAACCAAGCTGTATTCATATCTTGACCAAAAGTGTTGTGGACTCCAAAATCGTCATGGATATTTTTCTTTTTTAGACAAATCAAGAACCCTCCACAAACATATTTGTTTTTAAGCTCATGGAGAACCAGCGGCTAGTGACAACAACTCTAAACGATTCTTTTGTGCGTGTATGCAGGAATGGAGCGGATCTATAATTTATTTTTGTTATTCCTCTTATTAGTAAGAGTAACTATTGTCAACTCTTGGACGATTTGTCACTTTCTCACAAGAGGCATCATTAGCCCTAGAAAAACATTTTTTGTTTGTATGTGAGGCTGGGAATCGAACCCAGACCTTGGCGTGACAGTCCAACGCACTTACCATCAACACCATGGGTTACTAGCAATTTGCCTTCACTCCATTATTTTGTTGTTCAAAGGATCCTATTTCCACTTTTAGTACTAACGATAACGAGTAGTCAAGTAGATTTGGTGATTTTTAATTTAAAAGTCATTTAAGCAAAGATAGGGGTTTAGTGACTAAAAATGCTTTACGAACCTATACATATCCGTGGACGATGAACAACCACCCCACTTTTGTTTACAATTCTTCTCTCTCTCGCTCACTCTTAATACGAAATGTTCTCTTGTTAATTTAACTTATTTGCGGTTAAATAATTTAATAAATCTATTGTTTCTGTACCACAAAATTCGTGTCGACGACAGCAAACGTTTTACTTGTCAGTGCGTTGACTTATAGCAAAAATTGACTTTTGCATAAAATTTTTCGATAGCAAAAATATTCACGCAGGTAGCACAACCCCTTCGACAAAGCTAAACGAAGAGAATTCTCAGCGCTTCACTTAAGTAAAAATGTAGTTTTTAATTGTATTTTAGGAGTGTTCCATTCCTATCGAATATGAAACATTTGGAGTGAATGGAGTGAAAAAAGTTTCCATATTCGACAGGAAATAAAAACGTCCAAAATCCAAAGGAAAACATTGAAGGCGGAGAAAAACTTTGACTTCATAACAAAATTTGGTATTTGCATACGATTTATGAATAACAATGTTATTAGCGCAAAAACCCCTTCGGGCTAAGCTAACGCAAAGGATTCTTGGCACCAGTGTTTTTCGATTGATGACTTTTTTCGCCGTTTTAAGCCAATTGTTCCTCGACTTTCTAATGTTTTTTTTAGAACCTTCGGTATCGCGATTTGTAATGATAATGGCGCAAAATTTTAGACGATTTAGTATGAAGTTAAAGCATTTTTAGTATGATTCTACGTTAAAAACAGGCTTTTCCAAATTTTAAACGAGTTAGCATCGTATTATCTTTTTAACATCTTACTAAAGTTAAAATCGCCATATGCCTATTTTATCTTTTTAGTATCTCAAGTGTCACTTTGGCAGTTACAATTGCAAAAATGGGTTGAACTATCACTATTTTAGGCGTGTTCAGCTAGAAAAATAGGTTTAGTATGATAATAGTTAGAAAATGTTTAAAACTAAGAATATTTTAGTAAAGAGTTTTATTTAAAGTTAGAAAATTGTTAAGTAGTATCGTGCTAATACCTTAACATCAGGCTGTTTAAAATTTTGCGCCAATGATTTTACTAACTTCATAAAATAAAGTTTTGACCGCAGCGGCGCCAACCAGGGCGGTGGCAGGGGCAGCGCGGTCGGCGCCACCGCGGGCTTGTCGCGACGTGCCTGCGCCACCCGCACACGCCTGCACTGCCCGCGCCACCGACATACTCAAAATTCAAAAGGTTTTGAAAACACTTCTGAGAAAGTGGGTTGATATCACGGCCCTGAATATCAAATATCAAATTTTAAATTTTGTTTGCATTGCAAGCCCTATTCATCATCCTACACCAATCAGACACTGTTCTAAGAAAGTGGCTGGATGCCACGCCCCTGAATGATAAATCTCAAATTTAAATTTTTTTCTTTACACACATTGCAAGCCCTACTGCCCTTCCGAATTTCATCATTCTACAACAATCAGAAGTGCTCCATATTATTGATAGAAATTCTGTGAAAGTGGGCGGATACCACGCCCCCTATATAGAAAATCCAAATTTTTCTTTTACATGCACCACAAGGCATACCTTTGTGCGTAATAACAAGATTGTATGGTGCCGGGAAGTGTTCATATGATTAATAACTATTTTCAGAAAAGTGGGTGGATGCCACTACGGTGTCTAGAAGTGCTGCATAATTTTGATGATCTGTCAGTCAGTGAGTCAGTCAGTTACGGTTTTCGCGATTTTTGGCGTCCTATATCACAGGAACCACTAATGCTAGGGAGTTGAAATTTGGTGAGGCGCCTGTGCTCACCTAGCTTAGCAAATATGGCGATTTTGAAAATTCTGAGATTATTGGTTACGAAGTTAGAGGGGGTCCAAAAGCGCTTGAGTTTGTTCCTGTAAAAATGAGTAGTGCCGAGAACTTGGCTGGGCACTACCGTGCCCTTTGATCACTATCATTACAAATGGCGACACCTCAACCCCGCTGCCCCCCTGCCTCCGCTAATGCGGTCAAAACTTTGTTTTATAGACTTAGTAAAATCATTGGACCCTACCAATAATCAAATTTAGTAACGACTTAAATATTTCAGTCAAATGGACCATGGAATGGGCTATGAATAATAAACAGTGCATGGTATTACCTTAATATTTGCGTTGACTATAAATGAACAATATATCGAATTGACTCCAGGAAATTGAGAATATAATGTAAGGTTAATTATTTAGGATCCATAATTTTATGGTTAATTTCACTGCAATATTAAAGTCATAACTATATTTGATTAATGGTAAGGCCCAATCATTACAAATCGCGACACCATGACTGTTCTGAAAAAAAAAAATCACCCAAAAAACAAAAATTAAAAATCGCCCAAAAATAAATGAAAAATGTATGATATTTTTAAAACATACATACATACATTATGTTTAAAAACTAATTTTTTTCTTCTGAAGTTCTTAGGTTTTATGGTCAAATATCCAAATCTGGCAAGAGGTTTTACCAAGCCGAATTCGTTCGAGATTCAGAACACTCTTTTTAAATCCGTACGAAAATCAATTTCGTTAACGAATTAAATTCGGAACGAAAATCAGAACAGGGGTGATTATAACATTTTGGGCGATCTTGAGTTTTGTCAATATTTTAATAAAACAAAAAAAATTGGGCGAATTTTCTTTTTATTTTTTGGGCGATCTTCCATTCATTTTTTGGGTATTCTTTCATTATACAAGGTCACCCAATAATTTTGGGCGATTCTCATTTTTAGGTTTTGGACGTTTTGTTTTTCCTTTTTAATATAGTTTAGACAAGTTTAAATGAAAATAAGAAGAAGGTTGAAATTGATTAAAAAAAACTATTTTTTGGTTTGGGTTATAAAACAAAAAATAAAACACTCAACATAGAAAGAAAAATTTAAATCGCTGTAAAGGCATAACTTTTTATAACGAAAACATTTTTGTGGATTCTGAAGAGCGCTGAACAGTTGAAAATCACTTTGCTTCATAAAAATTCTATAGCCGCCACCACATTCAAATATTTTAATGAAAACATTCCATTTTTGCCAATTTAATTTCACTCTTTCCGTTTTCCGTCCACTTTTGACATGCTACAAACACAATATACTTTATATAAACGTTAATGTTTCCGTATATATGTATCCATATATATATATTTTATATACGAGTTTAACATAACCTTGTTATTCGTCTTTAGATGGAATACGATTAAGTTACCATAAAATGAAGACTGAAAACAAACCAAAAAATGGTGAAACAATGAACCCTTTTTGATGCTCTATAACCCAAGCAATTTAGAAATATTGTTGGCATTAGAAGGGGCTGCTTGCTGGAAAGGAAAATGAAACCTCACTCATATGTATGTACCTACGTATAATCCATCAAACAAGGGGAGAGCAGCCGGAACAACGGCAACTTGAAATCCTTGTTGGTTTACCTCTTGCCGCAAATTGTAGTTATAATAACGCCCGCAATACCAAAACAGGACTTATGCTGAGAAAGTTAAGAGGAAACATCATTTTAAAGGAGGACGAAAGTGACGTCGTCATCGTCGTCGTCGTATGTGAAAAGCCACATAATTTTAAAATAAACTTTTTTTCCTAAAAATGTTGACAACACGGATGGTGGATTTTGAACACAGTCTACTATTCAGACATCCAAGTTGCACTTCCATTATTAGAATCTCATCGGAGGAGATAGCGTGTCTGTGCTGGGAAGGTTTTCATTTTAATTTCCGTAGCAAAAGTGGGAATTACATGGAGATGCCTTGCCTGTATATCCGGTATCCAGTCCATAACTTTAATTACAAAATAGTACCTTATACAAAGCGAGCAAAAATTGTGTGCGCATGCAAACGAACGAGCAGCATCGAGATGGAATACGGAATGCTCTCACCTACCCACCTAAACCCCTTTAACATCGAACATTCAGTCTATTTTTTTAATAACACTATACCTACAAAAAGGACAACACATTCATGTGAGGTTAGTGGATGCAATTCCCTCTCTCAATCTCAGTGATGTGTTGTTAAAAAATATTTTCTTTATTTCGTTGTCTCGTAACGGGGAAAAAGTATTTTTTTTATTATTTCCCTTGCATTAAAATAAAATGTGAAATATTATGTATGTATGATATGAATTATACATACACACATACACGTTAAGATAACAGTTCTACAAAGTACCTACATAGTTTGGGTTAGGTGGACCATCTCTCCATACATAAAACGACTGCAGCAAAAATTAACCAAAAGCCCTTGAATATTTCAGAATAATTATCAAGAGTTGATATACCTACTCTATCCTTGCTAGTTAAGTTCTACATATCAGGAAACCACTCATTTACTCAATCCGTGGCATGTTTGCATTTATGTCCTTACAAAGATCCGGAATGACAAAACAATGCTTTTGAGGGTAAAACTAAGTGTGTCGAGTAAAAAGTGGTAACGGGAAAGTGGTTCTCTTGCAAACTTCATATTTGTCCTTGTGGATTACTTCTTGTGGATTACTCTCGAGCAACGTGACCACAAATGCACGGGATAATTTACTTTTTCCAACATGACATACAAACATTTTTGCATGTTTTATAAACTCAGGATGTTGACTCTTATTTCCTGTAAATTTACCACTATCCACTTAGAATGTGAATGATGTAGCACATTATACAAATATACATACATATGCACATAGATACATTTTCTTATCTGCAATTTTTGTCAGTAATATTACTGCTTTGGCAAAATGAAGCGCAATGACTTTGTACAGAATATTCATACGTTTACTTAACTTCACTACCGTCCAAAATCCAAAATTTAATTTTTTTTAGTAGGTAGGTACGATTACTTCGCTGTTAAAATAAATTATAGAAGTCGAATATGTCCAAGATTTCTGTGAATGCAACAATGGTTAGCACTTATTCGGAAAGTTATTTCTTATTATTCTTTTATTTATTTGTAAAAAAATTGACCAAAAAATAAATTAATAAATTTTACTACCGAAAGGCGAAAGGGAAAAAATAACACAAAAGCATTTTTAGACGTCAGAATCCATCGTGACTTTTGTCACTTTTGTTCAACTGGCACCTAGGCCTTCTACTTGGCTGATTTATTTCAGTACTATATAGAATTTGTATTATTAAAACAATGGCGTTTACATAAAGCAGGTTCGGGATATTCATAAATTAATTCAGGCCAGAAACCTACAAACTTTGAGGTATCTATCATCCTAAAGAATTAACTTCTAACATACAAAATTAAATTACACTTAAAATTGTTCATAAAACTTCAGAGTATAACACAGGAAAAAAATCTTAATTGTAAGGTTTCTTTTATCAATGTTAGAATTTTTTCCCCTGAGGGTTGGGGGTGGTGTTGTCGTCGTCGGTGGGTGTGCGCTGTCCACGTCATCGCACATCGCGCGTGTGGCATTTGCGATGACGCATATCGCTCCGCCATCCCTCAACGGCGTACGCGTAACATTGAACATGTAGATTTTTAAATCACGACTCACAATTCCGTATATAGTAAATTACGGAGCGTTTAAAAATTTAAGGAAATGTTGAGATATAAGGCCAAATAATCTCTATTTTGCTTTTTGAAAACGACAGTCACGGCACAAAGTAACATTATATTCGGATAGTTAAATATTTGCAAAAACATTGTTTTCTTTCTCACATCCAACCCTTTGTTAGTTTTTTTCTTTATTGCCCTCTAAGCCCTTTGTCATATTCCTTTAAGATGGGAACTTTAAACATTGTAAATGTCCTAACTATAATCAATGGCGCAAAATTTTAAACAGCCTGATGTTAAGGTATTAGCATGATGCTACTTAACAATTTTTTAACTTTAAAACTCTTTTCTAAAATATTCTTAATTTTAAACATTTTCTGACTAGTATCATACTAAACCTATTTTTCTAGCTGAACACGCCTAAAACAGTGACAGTTTAACCCATTTTTGACACACAAGTGACACTTGGATTTAGTGTGATACTAAAAAGATAAAATAGGCATTTGGCGATTGTAATTTTAGTAAAATGTTAAAAAGATAATATGATGCCAACTGGTTTAAAATTTTGAAAAGCCTGTTTTTAACCTAGCATTATACTACAAATCCTTTAACATCATACTAAGTCGTCTAAAATTTTGCGCCAAATAATTCTTAATCGTTTCCAAATTTTGTTTTATAAAAAATTGTCAAATTTATTTTTATGTTGTACTTTCAGCTAGGAAATTCCGACTCAGCTTCAGTGACTTTGAGGAGTGTAACGCGAGAGCTTTCTGGCCAATATCAATGTGAAGTGTCTGAGGATGCACCCCTTTTTCATACTGATATAAGATCTGCCAACATGCATGTGGTTGAATTACCAAAAGAAGACCCTGTTATGCATGTCGATAAGAGCGTAATTAATGCAAATGACAATTTTAAGGCAATATGTACTGTCGGACCGTCTCACCCAACAGCAAATATAACGTGGTATATCAATGGACGGAAGGTAAGTTAACTAAAGATAAACTTTATTTATTTTAAGTGTCGGTAGTTTTAGTTCAAAAGCAATTGAATTTTGTGAGCAAAAATAATTAAATGAATAATATGAATATGTCGCACGAACAAGAAAGTCTGAAATATGAAGCTATAATTATTGTTAACCTTTTCATCAGATTTTAAAAGGCTGCAAAGCTTTCGCACCATCATATTAATATTGAAGGTTTGAATGAAAGAACAACAACTTGAGTGAGCTACCACCAAGTTTTATAGGCTGGAGTTATAACTATTTCACGGTCGTTAGTGGCCTTCGGTAGCGCAGTGCGTAGTGCACTTGCCCGGAGACGCTTGGTTTGAGCGGCAAATGGTTTTTCGAATAAAATTAAACATAAATATACTAAGCACCACTAAAGGAGTCTGATGATCGGCCTGTCGACCGTAAAATACCTATAACTCCAGCCTCTAAAACTTGGTGGTAGCTCACTCAAGTTGTTTTTCTTTTATTCAAACCTTCAATTTCTAAAATTGATTTGACGCCGATGCCGCTCGATGTATACCATGGGCCATTACTATCCATTTTACTAGCTTATCAACATTTAAGAAATTGTTTTATTTAGTAATGATAAAAAAATATTTAAACAATTACTTCTTTTAATTACCTAGTGAAAATAGTTGAAAGCTTTTAAATACATCAAATGAAACATGTATTGACAAAGTCAATACATTTACTACTTATTTTGTACGCTTATTTTTCACAGCAATAAATAGATACCAATTTAGTTTATTTACTCAATTATAAAATATCTCTTTACTTACTTTTACATTTTTACTGTTAGCGAAATGTCAAACTATAGTCTGATTCTGTAATTGGGGCCAATAATTCATAAAATTAATTCATAAAAATTAAAAATTACCAAATTTGACATAAAGTATATTTATCGAAGTTGAAGTCTTAAAAAAATTCTTTACCAATTTGATGCGTCTGAAATCATCGGATAAGTTTGGCATTTTAGTTCTCTTAGATTTCTCTAAGGCCTTTGAAAGCATAGAGCATTCAGAACTGCTCACAAAACTCAAAAGAAATTTCAACTTTTTCAATACTTCGCTTAAACTATTGTGTAGCTATCTGAAAGATCGGGCTCAACAAGTTACAACGGAGGTTGGCATATATATCTGTTGTTACAAATAAGGGAATTCCTCAAGGCTCAGAATTGGGCCCTTTATTGTTTTATCTGTTTATAAATGACCTTCCTGAAATTGCTCTAAGTTGCCAAATGCACCTGTATGCTGATAACGTATCAATTTACATATCTCGTCCAATAGGTTTGATGAAGGATTGTAAAGCTCGTTTCAATGAAGATTTGTGTCATATTTTATCTTTGTCATTTGATAATGGTATGAATCTCAATCCAACTAGGTCAGTGGCCATGATATGCTCTAGAGACCAACTTAATCCCTTAGATTTTCAAACTGTTATTCTTGATAACGAAGTTATGTTAAATACTTGGGATTTTACATCAACAGTAATCTGACCTGCTGTAATGCTATTAGTGATACTGTTAGAAAAATTTACTAGGTATGGACTTCGTTCACTAACATCTTCCTCAGCTTTTGTGCTTACCCAGTATGGAAAAACACCTCGTTAAATCGCTGATTTTACCCTATTTCAGTTTTAATAGTTCTGTGTATCCCGTTTTGGACTGTGAATGTAAGCCCAAACTGAATGTTGCTTTTAACGACTGCATTCGATTTACTTACTCCATTCCACGGCATACCAGTGTATCTCATCTACGTAACTCACTGTTTGGAATAAGCCTTGATGATTACTTAAAGTTCAGGCTAATTCTGAAAATCCATAATGTAATCCACAACAGATGTCCTAGTTACCTAAGTGAAACACTCTTATTTGCTCAGTCGAATAGAGGGCTCAAATTAAGTCTGCCGCATCTATGGGCCCTACCAATAATCAAATTTAGTTACGACTTAAACATTTCAGTACAATGGACCATAAAGGAATGGGCTCTGAATAGTAAACCGTGCATGGTATTACCTAAATATTTACGTGGACTATAAAAAACCAGAACTGTACATCGAATTGATTCCAAAAAATGGAGAATATAATGTATGCATAATTGTTTAGGATGATGCCGATTTTAAGAGAAAACTATTTTTTAACTTTACTACTTAAAACTAAGAATTATCTCTTTTTTATTTTATAAATTACACTGCGCTACAGTGGTTTTGAACTTCTGAACTGACCTAGTAGAGGTTGTAGGTCTATTCGAGTACATCATGAAACTATACTTGAAAACTTTCATATACCCTCAAAATCTCAATTTATTGTTAAAAAACCGTTTTCGAGTGAACTCCCTCACTCAACTATTTTTAACTCAGCCATATTTCGCCCGATTTTTACATTCGTCATATTTTTTTCCAACAAAATGCATTGTAGGCTTTAAACAAGAGCAATTAACGAAAAAAGTTACCTAAAATATTTTGCAGGAAATTAAATTTGCTACAAGTTTGTAGTACAAATTTTTATTCTGGGATCAAAAATACGCCTGTTACTTGCGAAAATGAAAATAATCTTTAAAAACAAAATGTCGGCCAAACAACACCAGCTGCAATTGTGAAAAATGTGGGTTTCAGCTTGTGAACTGATACTCTTTAAAATATCAAAGGAAAAATGCGTCTTGGAATTATTTTGCATTTTTGCAAAGCATCATATAATGAAATTTAAATACCTCATACTAAATTGTAGAGCGTTTCTTTAAAAATATCTTGTTCTTTATTGATCGCAATTTTTGGATAAAATTAATAAAAACACAAATAAATAATTTTTTATAAAATAATTTATGTATTTACTAATATAATTTTTTATCCAATGCATTTCGAGTTCATAATTGTGGGCTCATCTTCAGCGAGCGCTTAGCAAACAATAAATTACAAAGGTTAAAGTAATTGAAGAAAACAAAAAAAGAAACACAAAAAAGAGTTTAACAATAATTATAAGAATAAAATCTCGGAATCAAGAGAACAAGAAAGAAAAGCATACGTTAGTGAGTTTATATAAGAGAAAGAAAATAACAAAGTTGAAAAGGAATTACACAAAGTTTTTTATGTAGGTATGTGCTTATGTAAAACTTATTGAACTTATTTAACGTTTAAATATTGAACAAAGAACTTTAAACTTAATTTTATTATCAAGGTGATCTTGCAAAATTCATAACTTCAACAATTGTGTACCGATTTTTAAGAACGATAGCTTGTTTCACTTAATATAAAAAGCACTTGCAATGTAAGTACCAAAGAAAATATATCTAATGCAAACAGCTGCCAAAAACGGTCTTCAAACTTAAAAAAAAACTTGAAAAATTAGTGTTAGTTTCAGATAACCTTCAAGAAATCTACAGCCATTATTGTCCGCACTACACATATATATACATCGTTGAAAAGGCCTATTACTCCTCTTTTTAAAACCGTAAATAAATTATAAATCGGACGAAATATGGCTGAGTTAAAAATCGTTGAGTGAGGGAGATCACTCGAAAACGGTTTTTTAACAATAAAATGAGATTTTGAGGGTATAGGAAAGTTTTCAAGTATAGGTTCGTGATGTACTCGAATAGGCCTACAACCTATACTAGGTCACTTCAAAAGTTCGTGCAATTTTTTTAATTTTGTAGCACAGTGTTATTTTTGTATTATAATTTTCTTTTCCTTAAGCAATATTGAATTTGGAATGTTATTCTTAAGCATTTAATTTCTGGATTAACTTTTTTTAATTTTAATTTTAATTCATTTTTAGTTAATGATTCTACTATGTATGTACTTAACTCCAATTTGCCTCCCCCTCTCCCTCACTACGCCATATTCTTTTACTAAATAAATTGTATGCATTTTAGCCTGCCACTTATATAAACACCATACAAAATGAAATTGTTTCCCATGTGCGAACTTACTTTCAAACATGAATATCTCAGGTTGTTTGCCAGAAGTACAAAAGGTTCCATTTTTTGTCAAAATTTTGATACTTAAGGATCATTAAGGATCAAATTATCATACAATTTTGTAGAGAAAAAGGAACAAAGATGAAAAACCATAGCGTCCAGAAGCATATCAATGTACAAAAAACAACAAACATAAAATATGATATAGATCAGCAGTCTAGATCCAGGATCAAATATCCGAATTATCTAGATAGTGCATCAGGAAAGTTAAAAAAGATGTCTTACCAATTTAAATCCTAAAGTAATATTTTATATTATATTATTATTATCAAGTAATCAATGTGGTCTTGTTGGTTTGTGTTATGAAATACTAAACAAAACAAATAAACCAGTGAAAGATGAAAGTCCTTTTTTGTATTTTCTTAAAACTAACAGTGAAGGGTCCACCACCACGGAAATTAAAAAATCTAAGTATGCAGAAATTATGGGTTAATTTAGTAATCTAATCCCGAAAGCGCTAATTTGGGTCTAATTTAGTACACCAATCCCGAAGGAGCCCCAAATTCCCTTGACCTTTTAGAGGGCAAAAAATGATTTAATGACTTTATCAAATAAGTTTTTGCTTTCTAAAGGGTGAAGAGAATTTTTAGCACAATAAAAAACAAATAGGTGGAACTGGAGGTGGGTCAAATAAAGACCCATTTCTTCTCTAGAAGAGGAAGTAGGGTTGCAGTAAGAAGGGCTAAAAATAAGTCCATAGTACCTACACAAAAACAATGTGACAAACATGCCAAGGCGCTAATCTTGAGTTCTTGTGAATAAGACACATGCTAATCAAATACCTACAAATGCACTTTTTAACCATTTTAATAAAAACCTTAACAAAAAATAGAATATGTATTATTCGACGGCTTATTTTAAAAATTTTCCAACCTTATTCGTTTAGTTAATAACTTTTCTGGGGTATAAATGGTTTTTGTTTAAATCTTTCTTAGGAATAGCATGTGAAATTGGTGGTTATAACTGAGTGGAGAACTGAGAACACAAAATTGCTTAATTGTGGTAAATTTCTTATTTTATAAGTAACCAATGATTGTTAAAAATATATTCATTAGAAAACCGAATATTAGTGCAGTGATTGTACTTTTTGTTTTCGTATTATTTTTTTCTCTTTTTGTGGGGAAAATTTTAATTTTAAATCTAATGATAGTGTTTATAATATTATACATAATTTGTATACATGACTATGACAAGTAGTACTAGACTATGCCATACAAGTATGACCAACCTATATGATCAAAAGCTTTAGGAGTTAATTTTTATATGACATTTTTGAGATATATTTACTTAGAAAACTTGAAATATTTATATGATAAATAGCTTTGTTCGTTGAACTTAACCCAGGGTTGACCTAGGGTTTTTGGATTCTCAAAAAAAAATTTTTATAAACAAGAAAAAATTTCTATTAATTAAAATTTAAAATTCGTTTTAAAAATGAATAAAAACAACTTTAAAATTTTCCATTTTCTTTTCCTATTTATTTTTATTCAATTTGTGCACTATTTTATCTATCAGATCTAAAAAACTAGAGAATTTGATCGTTTGATAAAGTTCAGGGTTTTCAAAAAATCCTTTGGGTGACTCCAGGGCTCAACGAACAAACCTAATGTTATATAACCTTATTCTAATGAAAACATAAAGAAAGTTGAACTTTGAACTCTTGATGTTTTTTTTAATTTTATTTCCAGGTTTATAAGACACCTTTCCAACGAATAAGTCAAGAATCTTATGAAGGTTCAGCAACGTACTCTTCCCTAGAAATTTACCCGCATAGCCAGATTCTCCAGGGTTTATTTCAAGTTGTTCCAAAGTATCAAACCAGCATTTTACTTCTGTGTGAGGTCTCAATACTGCACGTATTTCACAAGAACGTCCAACAACGAATTTTGCTTAGCATGTCGTCTCATACAACAAAATCACCAAGCTATTTGGGTTTGGAAGGCACAAAACAAAATGGCGACCCTGATAATTCAGCATATACAGGTAATTCTGCTCGGATTAACCATAACACATTCTCTTACTCATATTTAATAATATGTGTTGGAATAATTAAACTGCTCAATTACGTACAGAAAATTACTTCGCGTAACACGTCCTTTTATCTGTGACAATTTATTTTATAATTTTATTGAAATAAATAAAACTATTATAACATACATAGATAAGTTATAGTAAATATACAAACATTTGTTACAAACAAACAAATATTTTTTTATGTTCAAAATTAATAAAAAATCAAAATGATAAAAGCAAGTAAAATAAAACTGCAGTAAGCACCTAAGTATCGCAAATTAAGTTGCTTTCGGAAAAAGTCAGCAGTAAATGTATTTAAAACGTAAAGATTGTATTTTACTGTTTTGTGAGTAAAATTTGGTCATAAGAAAACGTAATAATTAGTCTCATTTACAAAAACATGAATGTATTATGCTTTATTGCGACTTGTTTCCAATATAGGCAATGCCTAGTATAAGTGGTTTGCATACAGCTTTATTAATTTCATCTTTTTCATTTTTAAATTTGACAATAAATTAATTGTACTTAATGCTCTTTAATTACTAACTATGTATTTAGCTTAAGCTTATTGAAAGAATATTGGCAGTTGTTTGTTTATGATCCAATATGAGTAGGTATTGAACACATACTTTGTATAAGGTTCTTTTATAAAATACAAAATTAATATGGAACTTATTTAATTGTACACATATTAATTTCCTTTTTTAAGCATTAAAATTAATAAGTCGAATTTTAGATAAAAATTCTTTAGTTAATTAACGGATTTACTAACCACCTTTCCAATGTTTTTGGAAAACAATTCTTTGAAAAAAAAAAAAAATAGAATATTTTAACTTTTTTGTTTTTCTTATATTAAGCTGATATGTATTTAGTCTGAAGTTATGATTCGTTATTTTTTGCTATAATCCCTGAAAAAAAAATTAAAATTACGCATGACATCATTGATTGTTTTCGAAAGTTTATTTGTTTATTGAAACCAGTCAAAACAATTGATCTTGCGAATTCTTTTTGAACCATAATTATACCAATTATATTTTCTTACAAATATAACAAAATGCAAATTTACAGTTCGAATAAATAAACGCAAAAAAATCTTGTAATTTGTAGTTTAAACACATACAAACATACAGGTAATGTTATCTTTTTACAAAGTAATTTTAAGTTATGTGAAGGTACCTATAAGAATTTAAAAAACACCTGCTTTCATGACATTTACGATATAATTATGTATCTTCAAATTATTTAACAGTATTACAATTATTTTGTGCCAAATATAATCGAAGAAAACATTTTTTATGCTAAACATTAGAAATAACTTGTAGAGAATAAGTACTACAAAAGGCAGTCGAGTATATGTGTAATTAATTTGCGTAAACGAAAGTAGAAGGGTGCAAATTTTAATTGTTAGTTGTGATTATTTAAGTAGAGATAAAAAATGATATAAAATAAACGTATATTATAAAAAATAAATTTATCGCATGCCATTTCAATAAAAAAGTATTGTAAAAGTTACTTAGTAAATAAAAACAAAATTGGTGAATAAAAGTATGCATTTTTAAATAAAATTCAAATTTAGTTTTTGATTCTGATGGTAAAAAATAATCTTAATTCTATGAGTATGTTTCTTTATTTATTCCGTATAAGGAATAGAATGCATGGAAAAGACGAAATTGTGTAGTACCTATGTATTAATGTTGAGCATATTGAATTACCTATACACAATCTCATCATGTATGAATTCTCTACATATTATAATTCTTTATTTTTAGTATTTAAACTACTCTTGAACATGTGAAAGGTGTTGGCTTTTATTGCGGACATTAAAGAAATATTTATCCAGAATGGAATGAATAAAGAAACAATACTAGAACAAAAAGAATGGCAATCCAGTTGATCAGTGACATGTAAAAACAATTGTGTAAATATATGTATGATCTTATTTTGGGTATTTACATATGTATTCTCAAAGTCAAAAGTATAAGAACTTTTACCTTAAATGCATAGAATTTATTTTGTAACTTTTGAAATGATTAACGCCAATGTCAATTATGCCAGATAGAGAATAGGAACGTCAATAAAAATGAACGCGCCCAATATTCTTTTATTTTATATGAAAAGTCACATGGAATGCAAAGAATTCATTTAATATTCTAGAATGAATAAAGAAACAACAGAATGGTTTATGCGGAATACTCCGTCGAATGAAGAAACGTAAAACTGGTATTCCGAATATTCTGAATATCCAGAATGAATAAAGAAACACATTCTATATAAATAAAAATGAGTCCACTTTGGTGATCGTACTTGGATTCTTATTTAATAACACTGGTCGACAAGGTTTTTGTTACAGAAACCAAACTATACTTTTCCAAAGGTTTTTGGTGTGCTGAATTCGAATCTGAAGTCAGAAATATTCTATCACGTCACGTTTTTGAGATATTCCCGTTTGAAAATAAAAAAAAGCGGTTTTTCGCTGTTTTCGAGGTAACGTTAAACCGTGAGGTAATTTGTTTCAACATAATTTGTAACGGTTTCTGAAAGCACTAAGTTTCTTTTTTTTAATTCTATTTAAACCTTTCCGATATCTCTTTCCCAACCCTAGAAATCCTGATTTAGTTGTAAGCCTTTATCCTATAAAATTTGAAAAGTCGATAGGGCCAGATCATGCCATAGAACGACCTACCCTCATCGAAGTACAAGGTAATAAGTATACAGTTTTGTAGGTGGGGTCTAACCAAACATTTTGCGCAAGAGTTGCCTAGCGTAAAGTGGCCACGGCATAGAGTTGCCACGCTTTAAAGCTCAATTTTCGGGTTCTTAACACTATCTGACACAGCTTAGACGGTAGGTCTGAACGACGTACTAAAAATACCATGTACAAGGAAATTTTATTTAAAAATGTTCAAATACTTGGTTTCATAAAAATCGAAATTTCAGCAGGGTAAATTAGGGTAAACAAAGATACAAGTCTAGAATCTATTTTCTGGACAAAAAATGATAAAGTATTAATTCTTTCTTTAATCGATAGATAATTTCAATATAAAATAGTGATGAATATATAAAAAATGTAAAAAATCTAAAACTCGAGATATGAACGTTTAGAAGTAAAATTATGAAAAATAGACGTTAGAGAAAAAAATTACCATAAAACAGAGTGATGCTTTTTGGAAATAAATTTTATATTTTTAAAAAGCAGATAAAAATTAAATTGACACGTGTTTGCCAAAATTTTTTATTAACGCTTTCTTTTTATTTAAGTATATTTTCGAATAATATACATTTTTTTCATCATTTTTTTGGTGGTTTTTGATTTTTCCCATTTTATGGGCATTGATATTTTCTTGGAAAACAGTATCAGCTTAAAGATACATTTATAACAAGTACGATAATACTAACATTTTTCAAAATATAGTACCTTAACCTATGAGCTGTGACAGATAATTGTAAAAAGCCGAAAATTGACCTTTAAAGCGTGGCAACCCTATGTCTTGACCACTTTACGCTAGGCATCCCTTACGCAAAATGTTTGGTTAGACACCACCTACATAACTGTATACTTATTACCTTGTACCTCGATGAGGGTAGGTCGTTCTATGGCTTGATCTGCCCCTATCGACTTTTCAAATTTTATAGGACAAAGGCTTACAACTAAATCAGGATTTCTCGGGTTAGGGAAGAGATATCGGAGAGGTTTAAATAGAATTAAAAAAAAGAAACTTAGTGCTTTCAGAAACCGTTACAAATTATGTTGAAACAAATTACCTCACGGTTTAACGTTACCTCGAAAACAGCGAAAAACCGCCTTTTTTTATTTTCAAATGGGAATATCTCAAAAACGTGACGTGATAGAATATTTCTGACTTCAGATTCAAATTCAGCACACCAAAAACCTTTGGAATAGTATAGTTTGGTTCTTGTAACAAAAAAATAATTTAATTTTGTTGACCAGTGTAATTAATACACCATGGGACGAAAATTGGAAAATTCAACCGAAAAAGTCGGAAAATCCTCTAAGCCCCTTGAAAATAAATAAAAATTAATTAGCTTTTTTTTTGTTCGTACACGCATAACTCAGCAAGGTTTTTGATGGCCTAAATTTGAATCCAAGCCTGTTCCACTTAATATAAATAAAATTCACTGGTCCACCAGATTTTTCACCCTGGAATTGGTTGATACATTTCCAAAGTTTTTGATGCCCTGAATTCAAATCCGAATTCAGAATCGTCGATCAACTTCTGTTTTATTTTAACTTTGGCGTTGAATTGATAGGTAATTAAAAGGACTACAAATGACTTCATAAGCATATCCCAAAAAAGTCAAAGGTAAGCTCCTTAATATATCAAAATTATTTTATTCCGGTAAAAAGTGTTCGCCAGTATAAGGTACAAAGGTACGTTTTTTTTAAGTGCTTAGAGAAAATTTATTTTATAAAATTGTCTGAGGCGCTACTAAGATAACGGAAATAACCCAAAAACGTAAGAAAATTTTCTTAAAAAATGTTAACGTCGAAAAATTATAACGCAGTTTAATTATAATGAATTTATACATTGCGTATGAGTACGACAAAATTCACTGATTAAGGTCCCGCCATAGAACGACCTACCCTCATCGAGGTAACAGATAAGAAGTATGCTGTTTTGTAGGTAGTGTCCAAACAAACATTTTGCGCAAGAGTTGCCTAGCGTAAAGTGGTCAAGGCATGGGGTTGCCATGCTTTGAAGGTCATTTTTCGGGTTTTTACTATTATCTGACACAGCTCAGATGGTATATCGTACGGGAATAAAAAAAGGACATAAACAAAATATTACATAAACGCAAATTTTATTTAAAAAATTAAAAATAGGTGGTTTTTTTAAAGTCAATAGGGTAAATTAGGGTACACAAAAATAAAAGTCTAGAATCTATTTTCTAAACGAAAAATGATAGAGAGTTGGTTGTTTTTGTAATCGACAGATTCTTTTAATATAAAAAAGTCATGTATGTATATGCTAAAAATGTGAAAAATCTACAACACGAGATATAAACCTTTGAAAGAAAAAATGTTAGAAATAGACGTTGTTCTAGATTTTTTCACATTTACATGACTCTTTTATATTAAAAGAATCTATCGATTACAAAAACAACCAACCCTCTATCATTTTTCGTTTACAAAATAGATTTTAGACTTTTTTCTTCAAAAGTATATTAAGTTTTTTAAACGAAATATGCTTTTATATGGTATTTTGTTTATGTCCTTTATTTCCGTAAGATATACCATCTGAGCTGTGTCAGATAATAGTAAAAAACCGAAAAATTACCTTTAAAGCATGGCAGCCATATGCCTTGAACTCTTTTCGGTAGGCAACCCTTGCGCAAAATGTTTGCTTAAACACTACTTACAAAACTGCATACTTCTTATCTGGTACCTCGATGAGGGTAGGTCGTTCTATAGCGGGATCTTAGACTATATACAAAACGACACGATTGTGATATTATACGAATTAAAATATTGACGACGTCGTTCACTACAATCGTTTGTAAAGCGATCGGCTTTACACAATGAGAGCCCAGGATTCAGATGTAGCAATCGAATGGTTACTAGAGGATAGTTTTACTCGTCACGCCGCCGCCGCGCGCCGGCCTCCGCCTCAAAAATCCGAACAGCCAAAGTATTGTCTTATAGAATAAAAAATGCCCTCCTTTTTAATCTAATTGAACAAGAATAATTTCACTTCGTACTTATTTAGGGCACTTATTATATTACTTATTTTGATGAGAAGATTAGAAAATCATTCTTCTCTATTATTAAAAAAAATTGTTTACTTTGCCTTTAGCACTTTCTGTGAAAATTTTCACCAAATCAACAAGTTACACATTTTTTGGGAACTTTTTAACTAAAATATATCACTTTTATAATGCACTTGCACTGGCTGTTCACAACAGCCTAAGTTAACTTATGACTTTACTTTTCCCAATCGACTTAAATTTAAGATTTTGTGAATCCAAACACGGCATAACAGCTTAACTTGATATATTATTTTGAAAGTACTTTAGCTTTTTTTACAAAAAGAACTTAAGTTAAGTCCAAAAAGAAAACAGTAATTTGCCATAACACCCTAACTCAAGATAAGAAAATTATATATCACTTCTACTTTTTGGAATAACAGCTAAAGTTGACTTAAGAAAAAAAAGAAAAATTACGGATGTAAATATGTAATAAGAAAAATCTAAGAAGCGAAAAGGCTTAACTTGAGTTATGAAACGGAAGTTGAAAACAAATATATTTTTTACGAGTTATGTTGTTTTGCCTTCTCTTTATTTAAAAAAAAAAGGACTCAGGTCATTATGTTTTTCGGTAATAACTTCCGTTTAAAAAAAGATACAGACACAAAATTGAGTAAATGTAGATTTTAATAAATTAACATGATTATTACAAAAACGCAATTTCTTCATAAGTCGAGTAAAGCGGTTATGGTTTGTGGCCACAGAAATATTCAATTAGAACTGGAATGGATAATAAAAACAAAAATGTGTACCCACTCCTAGAGGATTTACTAGCAGGTGAAGACAGAAATAACTAACTGTTATGACCCATAAAAAAATCTAGCCAAACTAGTAACACACTGATAACTTCTTAAATTTCCATTTTTGTTGGGAGCTTTTAACCTATTACATGTCGATATGAGTAGAGAGAGCGGTTAAAAAATCCTTTTTGTTATTCTTTGCCTGTTTGAAGTACCTACATATGTATGTATAACATAACAGACCTTTTAAAATAAATAATACAAAATAAGCATTATAGGAGACACTGTGGCGTATACGTACTTTTTTATCAGCATATGTTCGTTAGATTTAAAAATCTGTACATCACAGCTATACAGTTTTTTTTTATATAATTAGATATATTTTGAATAACAAACTCCTCTTATATGTGAGTTAAGTCAGATTTTGTTGTTTCAAAAAATTGAATTCGATTGCGAATTTTATTCCACTAAAATGTTACTTCCTTTGGCACAAATATTTTGTTGTCTTCTAATCATTGACAAAGAAATCAAATTTCTCACACAGTTTTTATTTATTGAGCTTTTCTTAGTACCACAAATACCTATACGAAACTATAGGAAACAACATGAAGAACTACCCGAAATTCTACATCAATAGAAGCAAATAAGTTAGGTATACTTTTTTTAAAAAGATTAAACAAATTATAAATGTCCCTTCCTATGCAAAACGGTTGAAATAATAAGTTTCTATAATTCGTACCAATCGCCGTTAGAACAAAAAAAAAAACAATTCAGAAAGTATGCAATCCAGTTTTTATCTCCGTAGCGTGTTTTATCTGGTTCAATACAAATCAAACAAAAAATCCTCATCCAATCTGGATAGTTCAACCGAGATGCGCGTACGAACAAAAAACTAATTCAGAAAGTTTGAAATTTCAAGATGTTTTCACGATTTTCTGACTTCGTCGGTCAAATTTTCTAATTTTCGGCTCCGTTGTGTGTTAATCTTGTTCAATACAAATGCAACAAAAAAATCCCTATGCAAATCGAATGATGCTCAGTCGAGTTATGCGGGTGCGAATACAAAACGGGATACATTTTTTTGGGGGCTATCGCGAACAAAAATTTTCCAGGGAATGTTTCCCTCCGTTCAAACATTAGGAACGTGAATGATGCCTAAAAGTTTCCCTCGGAACTTATTGGTATCGGGAATAAATTTTCCAGGGAAATTTTGTTGTCATTGCATTAATTTTTTGTTCGAGGGAAATTTATTCCGTGGGAGATTCACGAAAGGAGAAATATTTTCGTGGGAATAAAATATTCTGTGGGAAACCGGAGATTTCCGATAAGGCCCTATATACAGGATGATTTGCGTAAGATGTGACAAAAAGCTAGGGCGTGTAGGTTGGATTTAGACAAGAAAAAAATCGTATGGGATGGGGGGTCTACTTCCCCCGTTTAGGCGGGAGGGGCAATTTTCAAAGAAATCACTCAAAACAGAAAAGAAAACTATTAAAAAATAACGGTAATACCAACGGAGTCATGTTATAGCATTTTGAAAAGCCAGAAATCCATTCTTTAATTTTATTTTTAAATAGTTTTTGAAAAATTAATTTTCAAAGTCAAAATTTTGAAAAAAATGCATTTTTTTTGAACAATTTTTTTTTCAAAAATGTACGTAATTATTATTTAGCATTATTTTTTTCCCTAGTATTCAATGCTTTTATTAATTTTTGATCAAACACAAAAAACTGAATGTCGAAATGTTTTGTAGTTTTTGAGAAAATCAAGAATGACAAAAACTACTTTTTTCTAAGAAAAACCTTTTGTTTTAGTTTTTATGTTATTGGATTCTTAGGTGAATTTATGAAAGAATGGTTTAACTTTCTTTTTACTTTTTTTTTTAAATCAGTCTAATAAGCATACAATGACAAAGAATGGATCTCTGGCTTTTAAAAATGCTATAGCATAACTCTGTAGGTATTACCGTTATTTTTTAATGATTTTTTTTTTTGCGTTTTACGATTTTTTTTCTTCTTCTTCACCTTATGCAAATCACCCTGTATATAAATATTACACTCAATCTTTAGAATTCGAATAAACTTTTAGTACAAGAGCAAGATTGTGTGATCCAGTCCTACATTTATTTTATATTAAAGAAACATATACAGAAGTTACATACATTTATACATTCATTAAAGCTTGATTCACACTATAGTGCCGATACCGATACAGTCTCGACGTTCTCGCTCCCTTTCTGTTCACATTGCCACTCCAATACCGACACGAATTCAAAATTTTTTATATTCATTTGTTCTCCTTTCTATTAATTTAAGATTGACAGTTCGAAGTAATTGCTAAATTTTCGGAAACGAAGGAATTGTAGAACATGGAATTTCATTTCACGTGAAATTGAAAATCAATTTTAATTCGATTTCGTCCGAAATGCAGAACATGGGCGTTATATTATTATATGCCTCTTTTTTATGCAGTTTTTATTTACCTCACGACAAAAACTTTCTGGCAGGATGACTTTGAACTCAGTTCAAAATTATAAATTAATAAATAACTTTAACTTCACAAATTTTTTCTTCTGTCAGATTTTGACACGAAAAAATTAAAATAACCCTTTTGAAAACTAAGAAGAAGGAAAACACAAATAAAAGAATTATTTTTTGTTTTAGTGGACTGTATTGAATGAAATTAATTTTAAAGATTTTAGTGACCTTTAGTCCAATGCGTTTCGCCCATGCACAACAGTTGGGCGCTGTCGTTCCTTTCTAAGAAAATTTAAAAACAAATTTTATATCTTTGTTGTTATTTGAAGAATATACATATAAAGATCCGTTTTGAAAATAAAGTCATTTATAGTGAAGAATAGGTCTATTAAAAAAAGATTAGATAAGGTCGTTTAGATTCTGAAGTAAAAATTCAAGTGCTTATAACTTTTAAAAAGGATACCATCTTGTAGCCTTTGAAACAAAAATTTTGGTATACCACACTCCATATTTTCACAAAGGTCGAGATAGGTCCGTTTTGATTCTAAGTGTCACGTTTATTGGGGATTTAAGAAAGAGCTTATTTTAATCGTAGAAACTTCGTTTAGGACCCTTTTTTAGAAGAACTACTTTCATTTGTAACCGCGTTTAAATAAATTTGATGCCTTGTTTGCGTCTTCAGTGTATCTAATTTTTAAACATGTTTCATTTTTCTCGCCCACCAGAGTAATTTTTGACTTAGGTGACGTTTCTCTTAAAAATAGGTGGTTAACATACCGTTTTACTATTTGTACGAACGTAAAAAAAAATAAAAATCAACAACAAGTTTGCGAAAAAAAACCCATACATTTTATGATACTAGGATAATTTAAAAACTACCTTCGGATATCGGTTGAAACTTTATATATTTTTGGATCTACTTGAAATCCAAGAATCATTTCCAAACCAAAATCTATAAATATCAGAAATCTAGGAAGACGTTTGCATTTGACATATCCTTCTTCCATCTGTTATATGTTATGTTGAATACTTATAGAGCATATAATGCTGTACGTACATATGTGGATATCTTATATAAATTATAATCTCGAGTGACACTTAACTAAATTACCACTTATCCTAAACTATGTCCATTAAGGACCATCTTGTATCTGGTCTGTGTCTGTCATACCACCATATGCTACATCGACAACTCATTATGCACAAACTGTGATAATTTCAACAGAGATTCAGGCATTTCTTAAATACGACATAAATTTGTATTTAAAAAAGGAAAACAGTTGCAATAAAAATCCCATTAATCTCTTAACGAATACAAAACGTTGTTCTATTTTTCATAAAAAACGAGAGGCATATATGATAGCAATAGTAGAAGTTTTCTTAAATAGAAGTTGAAATTTAATTTTAAAAATCTGGAAAGGTATTCAATTTTGTTTTCAGTGTTGAATATTGAATTGTTTGTCGGGTGCTTCACAAAATTAATTTATTTCCTTTTTACACAAAAAAAAAAGAAATGAAAATTTCTATTAAGTTTGTATAAATGTAGGTGCGCGGTGGGTAATAGTGCGTTCAGCGTTTTTCTCAAAAAGGGGGAACAATTTAGATTTGTGAAGAGCACAGTAGCATCAATATAGCGGTTGCATAACTATGCAGATTTTTATTCGATGTGTCAATGAGAGACAATTAACAAAAATGTTACTTTTCCTGAAACTTTTCGTAACTTTAAAACGGTCGTCACCTCAGTATTTAAGTGACCTTAACGAAAAAAAAACTTGTTTCGAGAAAACGACGTTTGAAGTTTGAATAAAAATACAAAAAAAAAACTTCAGCACGAGCAAAATAACTTTAAAAAAAACAAAATTTTATAAAATAGTATTGAGGTCTTTAATAATTCAATTTTTATTTCGATTGGTTATTTATATCAAATGGAAAAAGTAAAAATAACATGATTATTTTAAAAAAATTAAATTTCTCCGATTTTTAATGCCACTAGCTTTTTAGTTAGAGTTTAGTGAAATGATAAGCCTGGTAAAATTTCAGCCGTTTAGATTAATATTTAGGGGTCGTTCATCACAAATTTCTTTTTTCCATACAAATTGTATGGGAAGTTTTTTTTTTTGTTTGCTTCTTTTTTTATGTACGAAAATGATTGAGACATGTTTTAAAGGGAATTACATTTTTCTTAAAAATGTCCTTAACTAATTTTTGAAGTTATACTTCTTTTGGGACGTTGAGGGTAAAAAATTTACTAGGAATCTGACGGGACACCAAGAAATGTCATTAGAACATGACACTTTAACTAATGGTATTATTGAAGTGCTGCCAATTGGTATTTAAAAGGTATGCTCGTTAGAAACTTAGGCCTGACACTCACTAGGCAACTTTTAGTTACCCAGAGTTGCCGGCAACACATAGCAACTAAAATTGCTCTGGGAAATTTCCATGAAATTTTTGGGTTGAGTATTTTCAATTGACAATTGACATGTTAAATTTACTTTGATTTCTTCTATTAAGGTGAATATTTATATTCATAATTTATTTATTTATTTATTTATTTCATCCGTTGACTTACATCTATCAGATTAACATTGACAATAAAAAAAAAAACCTATAATACAAAAAACAAAAAGTAATAGTAAATATATATATGTACATACACAAAATACATTACAGACATAATAATTAAATACCTAAGTGTAAGCACCAGTATGCTAAGGACATTCTGTTTAAAAATTGATCTTAATTGAGTAAGGTCGATTACATTGCAAATAGAGTTGTAAGCGGTACAAGATTTGACTATAGTGTCAATACGACCATAATTTGTTCTATGATAATCAACATAAAAAAACTTTCTGGATCTTATAGATCTTATAGGAGCATATAGAAAGAAGAGGAGGACATACAATATGGTTCATAAGAATATCTCTAGCAAACATTATTAAAAAATATTTTCTTCTACTTTGAAGATTCATTAACTCAAGAAGATTACACCGATCTATATAAGAGGGAACGAGATCCCAATCCAGCTTTCCAATAGCATAACATGTGAGTCTCTTTTGAATGTTTTCAATTCTAGAACTGTGACATACATAATGTGGATCCCATATCACACAACAATACTCCAAGACTGATCTCATTAAGGATGTATACATAGATTTCAACGCGTGAGGGTCAGAAAAATCCTGAGAGTTTCTTCTGATAAATCCTAACATAGCATTGGCTTTTGAGATTATATAATCTTAATGAGGTAAAAAGCTTAATTTATAATCAAAAATTACACCCAAATCCATTTTAAAATTGACTCAGGTTAGTTCAGAGCTAACGCTGGAATACTTATATAATAAGGGATCGCGAAGTTTAAAAAATGAGAGAGTATTACATTTGGAAATGTTGAGATCCAGTTTATTGTTTATACACCTAGTAAAATGGGCTGGAGTCGATGAGTTTATTAAGTTTAAACCTAGAAATTTCATGTTATTCAAAAATAAGACGCTATTATGTTTTTTTCAGATATATCAATTAAAATCTCCACAAACGATTATATCTGAATAGTTTGCTGATATATTTTCAAGTAGTGAGTAAAAGGGATATAGAGGGTATCCCGAAAATCAACGTCAAGCGGGTACCGGGTGATAGAGTAGGTTGTGCCCGTTCTTTGAAAATTATGAAAAAATAATCCATCTCGCTTGGTTTAGCAGTTATAGCAATAATAAGAAAAATAATGAAAATCGATACCCTAGCTCACATTTTAAGATACAGTGGTTACAAATTTTAAAATTTTGCTGTGATTTCTTTTTTTACGTAGTCCTCAATAACCATGCTATTGATCGCAATCACAAATCCAAGAATTAATATTGTCAGTTTCGTAAGAAAAATAGTTTGACTGAGTCATTGTTCAAAAAAATTTTATAATCTAACTTTGACATGAAAGTGATATGAAGTGACCTGAGGTCCTTTTACAAATAAAAAAGCAATCGTATTTTTTACGAGTAAATAAGTAGCAAGTGTTGTACCATTTTGAAATCTTGAGAAACGGGCCATTTTTTTAAATAACTTGCCGAGGGTAGTCAAATACAACACTTAAAAACATTTTCACAAACACCAAAGCTCCAATCGACAAAAATCAACAACACAATGTTGTCTACGAAGTAAGCTGCTGTGGAAAAGAAGGGGAGTCATGCAATTTGACATACATTGGAACAACCAAAAGACTATTAGGAATACGAATGACGGAGCACAAAGCAGACATAAAGAAAAGAAAACCATCGACAGGTCTTGCTTGCAACCGAACTATACTGTTATAATTTTAGTTTGTCCTTTTAATTTATTAGTCTTCGTAAAATTCTGTTTGTTTATAAATTAATTGTTTCAGTGTTAATTTATTATAATAGTAATAATTTTTCCTACAATCTTTTCTTAAAATAGGACTTCATTTATTCACATTATAAATGTAAATTCAAAAATTTTTTAACAAGTTTTTGATTTAAACTAAATTAAAATCAGTAAATAAATAGTACCTATATTTTTTCAAATATTAAAGATCTAATAAAATACCCCTGAAGAAGTCGTGGATAACGACGAAACGTTGGGAAAAAAATGAAATTGTTTTTTATTTGCATTAAAAATCAAATCGACCAAAAAAGCCTGCATAAAAATATACAAAAAATAAACGATAAAAAATTGGTCGCATAATATATTTCACATACAATCCCATAAGAGTTTTTCCTTCACCCAAAATCGTAATAAAACAATATTGCGTTACACTGTGTGAAGGGGCCGATAAGACAAGTTTACATCTTATACTTGAACTCACATTATATGGCAGTAAAGAAACCTTTCTTTGCTAACATCCTTAATAAGTGATTTAACAGAAACAACCGTCAAATTTGTTTTTTCTAAAATTGTAAATAAACTATAATTAGACAGTGAAAGGAATACGGGTTAAAGTCACTTCCAAAAACTTTTGTGTGCATTTGTGGGTCGGGAATGGAGCCCAATATCGCACGGTGTTGCATCTATGCAAGGAATAAGAAAAGCATTCGTCTGCAGAGTAGCTCATCAAGTAGTCGCCTAAGAATTGTTTTGTCCCATACTCCATTGGCACTATTTCCAGAAAAACGAAGTTAAAGGTTAGCGTACTTGGTATTCCAAAACCGTGGAATAGGATTTTTTTTAAATTTTTTTTTACCCAAAGTTTTACTTATAATGAGTTTTCCTAGCAAATTTCAAAATGTTTTGCTTGTCCGTTGAAGTTACGCTAATTTACGTAAAAGTCAACTTTTTTCACGTGTGTCCCACCTCCTTTATTTTGTTACTGAAAAGTTTTCTCATATACGTGGGACACAAAATTGTTTTTGTAATATGTGATTTTGATACTGATCCGTAGATAATAAAACGCAGCTGCTGTAATGGAGGTGGTACAAAACAATACTAAATTTTGTTTTGCAATCAGTGTCCCACAAACATTGCTTTTCTTTAACACATATGCACCTGGGACAAACCAATTCTTTCAAAAAAATTACGGAAAATTGTATGAAAAATGTGTACCAAACGCCAAAAAATGGTTTATGGGACAAAACAATTCTACAAACCGTTGATTTTCCTGGATATAAGACAAAGTCAATGCTCAATATCTTAGGATTGGTAGTACATAGCGCAAATCGGATCGATTTAGAAAGAGCATATCAAACTACCATAGAATCCGTCCTTAACTCAAAAACAGCAAAAGTGGCGTAAATCTACCCTCTTTTACTGCATTTTTTCATTTGTTGTCCTTATTTAAGAGACTGTTTCTATTTAAGTGGCAAAAAAAAACAGTGTTTTTAATAAAGTAATTATAAAAGTGGTAAAAAATAACCGAATGGTATTTTTCTGAATTATTATGTCCATGCAGTTTGATTCGCAATAGATCCTTCTTAAAAGAACTTAGACCAAAAGGTGAATTTATATATTTGACATATTTTGACAGGGGGTGTGTATTTTGGTGATATGTTTATTATAAACTCTTGTTATATGCAGATGACCTTGTCATTTTTGCTGATTATCCAGGGGCACTTCAACTTCAAATAAATAAATTTCAAGTTTACTTAGATTTATGGGATCTGAAAATAAACTCAGCTAAATCCAAGATCATGGTCTTCAGGGCCCAAAGCCGTTCTGATAACAACTCAAGGAACTGGACATTAGATGGCACCAATATTGAATTTGTCAATGAGTTGAGTATCAGAGCTCATTTAAAAGAAAAATTAGTTTTAGCAAATTCTGCAATAAATTCTATATGGTCACAATTTTTAACAAACCCATTCGTGGATGCAACATCAAAGTTTAAAGTATTCGATGCCACGATTAACAGCGTTAATTTACGGATATCAATGGATGGACGAAATTGAAATAATCTACAGATACTTTTTCAAAAGAATATTTAGATTACTTTTGAACACCCCTAACTACGCTATTTACGTTGAGTCTAGTTTACCGCAAATTTTCGTTAAAAACCCGAAGGCTAGTGCAGATTTCTTAACCAAAGTTATAAAAAATCCGGATAACAACTTGCATAAAAGAATAATAGTTATTTCTCTTCGCTGCGGCTATGCTCCTTTTAAGAACTGGCACGAACTTGCTTTGGAACATGGTGTTCAACTGAATTTGAGTATTAACAATATAGGTTATTGGCATACTATTTTCTATAATTCCATTTCAAAAGTAGACGAACAATTGTATCAGATGCATCTTAACCATGCCAGGGAGTCAGCTTCAAGGGCTGTATACAGAATTTTAAATTTGAATTTAGGCTCTAATAATTATTTAGAAGGGACCTCTCTATCTTAGATATGAGCCTTATCTTTTAAGTTAAAATGGAAGTTCTGGAACTAAATTCGAACAGATATTAACCCTATTTGTTCTTTATGTAATTTAAATCAAAACGAAAACGTCCTTCATTTCCTAGCCTATTGTCCTATTTTGCAAGAAATACGCTGACTTTATTTTAGCAAGGCTTTTCTGCCATTTTACGAATGTGTCAACGTTCTCAATGGAGAATGGGGATGGAAGTTTCTAGTATGATATATTTCGCACGCAAACTACTATAGAAATACATATTTGAATTTGTCGTGAGTAATACACACATTATTATACATTTTGTTTTAGCTAAATTAAAAGCCCATTTTCACCATTTCAATAAATTTTTCCTTTTTTGTTTTAGCTAAACTAAAAGCTCATATTTAAAGATGTTGCAATGTTAGCTTAACACACTTTAATTATTTAATTTACGTTCTTTTTTTATTTTTAAAACTAGTATTATGAAAAATCTCTTATTTTTTCTTTTAAAATAATATAAATTGTTTCATATTATCTCCTATTTTTTTTTTTTGTTGCATTATAATTATGATTTTTTTGTTAAAATAAAAATTAAAGTTATAATCCTTACTTTATTGATATTTGTAATTTACCTTTTATTGTTTAATAACTATAATACATATAATTTTATTTTGAATTTTACTTTTTATATTTATCAATTTTTGTAATCTCTAAAATGAAATTTTAAGAATGCGGCTTATAAGCCATGCTTTAAAGTCTTTATACAAAAATCATGTATTATTGTTCAAAGCATAAATAAAGATTCATCTAATCTAAAATCTAATCTAATATTTACCAAAGCGCTACACGCTCTGATAGTAAAAAGTTTCTATTCAAGTGGAGCGGAGTGTACCTATCACCAAATAATAATACAAAAAAAACTGCGACTGTCTCTTGCGAGGAACTAACAAAACCTCCAAGAGTATCTCTTATCAAAGAAAAGTGCAGCTCACATTAGCCGTTCAGATTCTGCAATAAACTTTGGGTCCACTCCATTCCTGCAGACACACACACAGGAATGGTCACTAGGCCTTAGTTTTTCATGAGCTATTGTGCCACCAAATTTATTATGTATTTTTTTATAATAAACTTTCATAGCTTCATTTTGCTTTCGACTTTATTGCACTTTGAGAATTCCAAAAGAGCCTAAAATGGTTTGAACCTTATTGCATATTATGACTTTTTTTCTAATTTCAATGGGAAGTTAATAAAACGGAAATCATACGCATAAATTTACATTAATACCAACAGATTAAGATTAATTTATTGTTAATGAACTTCACCGTACAGCATATTCATTTGGTTTACAATTTAAAATTATAAAATCTTCATAAAATAAGATAGAAATTTAAGCCTGAAGATTCAAAATTATTTAGTTATTATTAAAAATTATTCAAGACTAATATCAACAAAAATGAACCGCTACCCAGTAAGTTTAAGTTCTTAACAAGAGAAACAGCAATTAATGGAAAAAGAAACTTAACAATCCATTATTCCTTAATGTACTGTGAGCTTAATTTGTTGATCAAAATTAGAAACAAAACGTACGGATGGGAAAAATAAGGAATATTAAATGATTTTAAGTGGATTGTTTACTAAGGGCTCTCTCTTCATCCCATTTTATTTCAACCGAAACCAACAATTTTCCCTGGAGATCTAGAGAGTTGTTGCATATTCCAAGCATAACAAAGTTAAGTAAAATTTTATTAACTCCAATTAATGGGTAGATGGAAGGAACTTGTCGCAGTGGTTGTCGGTGCTTCCTACTGCGCGATACTCGTTTCCCATGGGAACCCTTTTCAATTAGTCAATCAGGATTGTTTGAAATTAAATTTTTCTTTTCTTATTTTAGGACTTTTTTGATAAGCTGTAAAGGCAAGAATTTTCGTTATTATGTTTGCGAATTAAAATGAAACTTCATTCATTTCCGAAGATGTATATTTAATTTGTTTGTGCAGTTGGTATGAGCTATTCAAACACGTGTGCAATAAAAACATCTTAGACCGCAATTTAATTAACAGATAATTATTCATATGTAGCTAAATCGACGATTTTAAAATTATAACACAAATTAAGGGAAAAGCTGTTCGAAACTTGCAGTCTCTTTAAACATCAAAAAATATTGTTTATTTTAAATGAGGATTATTGAGAAAAGGAAGTGTATTGAATAGGAAGGTGTGTGGGGATGGAATTCAAGTAAAAATCAGAAGTTTCCGAAGGAAAATATTCACATCATCAGATTGCGGGTAGCAATGAATAAACGTACTTGACGTCAAATAAATTTCTACATGGGTAAACAAGACGTGATTGGAAAATAAAAATAAAAAGGAAACATCATTTCATATGCAAGAGTAAATTTCTCTATTCTTTGCACTTTTTTATACCGTTCATTCTTAAGGCTTCTTTACCTACTTTCTTCTTAGCAATATACACGCTCATAGGTATACATACCTACATCTATTTTAAAATGCTTCTTTGAATTTTATTATTTGAACGCGGCAGCAAATTATATGTTCCGTCTTTCATGTTTGTATGTATATAATATAGGTATGCCCAATTTTATTTGTGCCGTGTAAACAATTTAAAAAAAAAACTCTGCATGTTTAGCTGTGATTTTGTTTGTATTCTGTATATGGAATTTTTTGTCGCATTTTTATATTTTGAATTAGACGTTACTATTGTTTGCTTAATATGTACCTATCACACCAAAAACATAAAATGTTAAAAAAGATTAAGTTCTCCCAAATATCTACGAAAAAAAGTTATGAGATCTAAAAGTAGGCTAAGTTCTAATTTTCTGAAGGTTTAAATTATCTTAAGTAGAGTAATATCGAAACAACTTCAAATAATGAGAGTAATTTCGTATTTAATGATTACTGACCAGTTACCCTACAAAAGTTTATGAAGGTTTAATTTTAAACTTAAGTTCAGCTGAACCTGAACTTAAGTTTAAATTCCAATTTTAACTCCTTGGGTTTCACAGCATAGACTGAACCTTAGTTCAATTAAACGAACTATATTACCGAACCACGGTTGCCACTTTGGTCATTTGTGACCAAATTTGGTCATTATTTTTTCACTTGGTCACATGGTCATTTTTTAGTCCATTTGGTCATTTTTTTTTAATATCGATTTTATGCACATTATGTATATTTGTTTATATTAAGCTTCTACTTTGATCTCATTTTAAAATGCTCTGAAAAGTTATTATTTTTATGTTTTTTTATTTATGATTCGTTACTTTTATTTATTTATGTTAGTCTAATAATTTAATTAAGTTCATTAGGTACCTACTTTGTGAATTTGTTGGTTTCTGTTTTTTATTGTTTTTGTTTATTATTAAAGCCTAGTTTATAGATCGAAGCGAAGCGAAGTTTTCATACAAAAAAATAGCTTTTTTCACAGGCGTGAAAAATACAATAAAATTAAATGAATTTATTTAAGCGAAAAGGGGGAAGAAATTTGTTATGAAGTAAATACAACTCAACGGACTTATCTAAACCAAATATAAAACTAAATTAATTTTTTTTTGAACACCTCTCGACGCGAGATTTATTGATATTTCATTTCGGTTTGAGTTTTGCTTCGCATTGTAATGTTAACTAGACTTAATACATACAAAAAAAATATGTCATCTGTGTAATATGAAGAATATGTTAAAACAAATGCGATGAATTTATTGTTTTCTGTGTTTAGAGGTACAAATAATATTTCGGACTCAAATTATTTTGGTCATTTTTAGCTACAGTTGGTCATTTTTATGTGTACCGTGTACCGAACTACATTACCATTTTTTCAGAAGCAATTCTATCAATTTTAATTTTTTTTGAAGAGAAAAGAGAAACAACTGAGTGATTACCATATGGAAACATTTTTGAGAGAGTTTAAATTTAAACGGCAGAATACAAGCGTTCAACTTGTTGAACTCAGTTCAGATTTGAACGTAAACTGTGAAATTGAATTAAGTGCTGAACTCAAGTTTAAACTAAAGGCAGAGTTTAAACTTACACTGTGAAACTAGGGGTTAGAGTGATAAACTTCAAATAATAATAGCAATTTCTTAAGTTAAACCTACCAAATTTTAGGTAGGTCAATAAAAAAAAAAAACCATAAAACGTACTGTAAACGAAATGTTCAAATTTTGAGTGGAGAAAGTAAGTCATAAGCCGTTGTGCCACCAAATTTATTTACCTATTTACTTATTAGGTACTTTGTACAGCTCAAAAGTCCATACAGTTTTTTTTTTTTAATTCTTGGTTTCGAGCGGGGCCATTCTGATGTATAATTACAAAGAAGACCTCGAAAAAAAATTAACTGACCTAGACCAAAAAAATAAATCAACTTTTTGTGAAAAAAAAACTGTAGACCCATATTTATGCATAAGTAGTTAAAATTAAAAAATGAAATATTTATCTCAAAAAAAGACTGAAAATGAAATTCAAATTATTTATTTTCAAACTCAAAATTTTGAATCACATCTCGACCTGTGACATCAGTGGTCATCAGTAGCGGAATGCGCAGTGCATACGGCTTAGAAGACTGAGCAAATCTGATGCGTGGGTTCAAATCTCGCATGATGTAGAAAGTCTTTCATAATAAAATTGGATTAAAGCTCAGCACCACTAAAAAGGAGACTGATAATAGGGCTTGGCACCCCTTGAAATAGCTATGTCTCCAGCCAAACAAAAATAAAACGAATTAAAAATACCAAAAACAATAATTCGTTAACAATTGGTGGTAGCGCCTTTAAGTTGTTGTTCACAAATTCAATGAAAATGACGGAATAAAGAATGGTCAAGTCTAACAAACTGACATTCTAGTATGAATAGTACAATACTAATAATAATAATAAGAAAATTGTGTTCAAACGTGTTATACACTGATAAATTTTTATATGTACATATTTCCATTTTTTTCGGATCTTGTAATCTATTACATATGGATATAAGAAGAGAGAAAGGTGAAAAAAATTCTTTATTAAATATATAAATAAGCATTATTGGAGTCACTGTGGCGTATACGTACTTTTTTATTTAAAAAATTGAAATCGATTGCAAATTGTATTCCACTAAAATATTACGTCTTTCGGCACATATATTTTTGTGCCTTTTAATCACTGACGAAGAGGTTAAATTCAGAAAGTATGCAATTTATTGTTATCACGACTTTCCGATTTTTTCGGCCTAGTTTTCCAATGTTTATCTCCCTAGTGTGTTTATCTAGTTCAATAAAATTCCAAGACTCAAATATTTATGTTCAACTTAAACGCTTATGTTCTATTTTTTCCTCAGCGTAAACTGTCAATATTCAAATATTGCTTATGTAGCGTTAGACCTTCATTAGGTGATATAGAAAAGCTTGGTCGTCCACTTCATATCCTGGTATTCATGCATTGAGGTAAATTTACGAAATTCTTATTTAGGTTCCCGCAGCAAAATCATCGCACAAACTTATCATCCCTGCTTACCTATATAATTTTGTATACACATTTTCACATTTTTGATTTATGAGGTCGTAAACATGAATACCCTAGTATTTTTGACAAATAATCCCTAAAAACTTACGGCAGCCAGATTCGACAGTGGACTTTTAAGGCAGTATTCCTCGTATCAAAATAAAGATAAATGCGTTTCAAAATCTTTACTTGCGTTTTTTTTGCAGATTGCCCTTTTCTTACATTTTACCTAGCCTATAAAACTTGGGCCTTTTTCGGTCAAAGTAGTGACATTTTATATATTTTCATTTTATATGTGACACATTGACATTTTGATTGCATTTTGACGAGTTAAGTAAGAAAAGAGTCTGGCAGGTTTTCCGTGGGTTTTCTGGTTGCCATTCAGGATTTTTAAAACGCAGAAAAATGGCCAAATTAAACTTCTCCTGAAGTCTTACAAATTAAAAACAAACAAAAAAAAAAGCATGCCAGACGGATTTGGTGGGTGCAAGGGCTTGCCAGACGAACTTGAACTTTGTATAGTATATGAAATGGCATCAAATAATTTAACTTTATGTGTTGCATACAAGGCTAAAACTACGTAAAATCTTCATTCTCGGCTAGTTAAGCTAGAAAATAATGGTATGGCAGTGTTTCCATACATTCAGGGTTGCCACCTAGTTTTTTCTCAAAATTTAGTAGGTATAATTGTCGAAATTAAATGTCGAATATAAATAAAAATGTAAATGTACGTTTGTTTCTTATAAGTAATCTCCAAAAGTTATTAACCGATTGCTTTGAAATTTTGACACAACATTGCATTTGCATACGAGCGTTTTATATATTCATTTTTTTTTAATATCGCCATCAGTTAGACAAAAAAGTTACACCCGCTGTACTGAGATATCAGCAATCATGAACATTATTTATCAAAAAAAATTTGTTTTTTTGTCAAAAATTTGAAGCAAAAATTTAAAATACATAATAAGTTTTTGCTGTTATTTTACAGGGACGAAAATATATGAGATGCGTTAATTTCGTAAGTATAGTTTATTTATTTTTCCTTTTCGTGATTTAGCATTTACTTTTTCGTTTTCTTTTTTTTGAATTCAAATAATGTATGTACTTTCTAAAAACTAGACACTGGAGAACCCAAAAATCTGTCCGGTTATGAGAAGTGTCCGGAGAGAGTGCATTGCATATAGATTTCGATCTATTTACATATATTTCGACATTACGCTGAAATTTCTTTTTTTTTTTAATCTATCAATAGATCTGTCTGAGTCTTACCAAAATAGGTAATGACTCCAAAAAGATCAAACATAGGCGGTCAAACTCGCATAGCGGATGCAATGCGGCGAGGGCTGACAAGTAGTACTGAAGAAGAACGGGCATCAGCGAACGAGCGAACATGCCAAAGAATGGCTTAAATACGTGCCGAAGAAGCAGAAGAGCGACCTGAAACCAGATTAGAGGATGCACGTGAACGGTTGCGAGCACGACGATCGTGTTCTTTAGCTTCAGATCTGGTTCGTTTCCAACTGCATTAGCGTGAAAGACTGAGAGCGGCTGAAAAACGTCAACGAGAAATACCAGATCAGCGTCAACCAAGACTCAGTTGTCTGCAATCACTCGATTACACTCACATTGCATTACGATATAACCCATCTGATGATTATAGTTTGAGTCGGAATGTTATCATCGGCATAATGACTGAAGTGTGTCCTCATTGCAAAGCTTTGGAATTTAATGGAGAAACGATAGGAATGTGTTGCGCCGCCGGAAAAATTAAACTGCCTCAACTTGAAGAACTGCCAGAGCCCTTAAAACTTTGCTTGCCGAATCAAAACATTTCCTATCAAACATCAGGAAATACAACTCATGCTTCTTTTGGAGCTGAAATCGTTACAGCCTTACAACCCTTCCGGACTGTGATTTTCTTACTCAATAAAAAATAAAGGATATACAAAGGCTAAACGTGGTCTCACTAGAGTGGTTTAGTCAAAGTGGCTTTTGGTCTGGTTCTTGAACTAGAGTCAATAAAATGGCGGTTATTTTAACATACCACCACGTTAACCTTGAGAGAGGTAGAAGTAGTACTGAAAGGAATTTTTGTATGATTCTCTTGCTCTGGCTTATTAGTGGAATTTATCGACATATGTAACTATCGACATGACATAAAGTGCCCAGTGCGAAAAAACAAGCTGATTGTTGATAGGATTGTGGTTTGGATCTTGGGCATCTGATGTCCTGTGGAGTCGGCGTGTTATTGACCCAACTCCCTTGTAAAAATGTATGTCATGTAGGTATATTGTAGGTCTGATTACAACGGGAGAGGCAGGAAGCCTGCAAATAATTTAATTTTTACAACAAAAGACAAAAAAATTACGCAAAATATTCCGTCCGCGCGGACAAAATAAAGGTCATATGACATGAACACATTTTTATACAAGATGATGGTTCAAATGGACGATTATTTTTTGTATATTGGGATTGGGACACTCTCGTGGGTCATAAGCCTCAGCTATTGGTTGAGATCGTGAACATTTTAACTGAATTTTGTTTAAAGGAGAATAGGCAATTGTATGAGTTGTGTACCATTCTTATAAAATTTATATTATTAATAACTCGGCATTAAACCAAAATATGTACGTATGTATACATTATGAATATGAAGTAATTTTTGGCCCATTAATATATGTAGAATATGCAAAAAACTTGGATATTAGCATATCTAGTAACCATGGTCTATAGGAAAAATATATGTTGTATGAATTGGAGTTCAATCTATCAAGAACTTACAAGAAGAACGAACAATGCACTGTTATTTTATTTCCTGAATTTGTATGTATCTTGGACTGCTATGTAAAGTGTATGTATTGAACAGGGCAGGTACCCAGCAGGAAATTTCCTCCTCAATGAAAAATTAAGCTTAATTCATCACTGAATTCAAGTACCACTTCATACGCGAGACAGTGTGCACTGATTTCTGATTACATCAGTAAGAAGTAATGCATTGTTTCAGCAGCATGATTTTCATCACATTATCTGTTTTGGGGGAACCATTTCCAAATAACCCCTTCTTTTACTTGTTCCACAAAATCCAACTGATTTCAATACGAAATTAAAAGTTGCTAAAAAGTAAAAATTAAGCGATGATTCAATTGACGAAAAGTCATGCATAAGTCCATCAGTTCATTTTCTAAATCCACTCGTCTGCTTTGTAAAGGATACTCTGCGAGAGAAAAAAAGTTCTTACTTCGCTCACATATAAGAAATTAATGCTGAATTAAAGTCGAAGTTTTCAAATTAAAAGTAGTCAGTTCTGAATTTCTCATCCTCAGTTTTAATTCTCAATCGCGTCGTCTGCTTGGCATAACCTTCTTCTCAAGAAAAAGTAATAAATCTTAAAATTGCCCTTTTTTTTGGTCCTAACAATGTGAGGATTTCTGTAGTGCAAAAATATGTACCCTTTCAATTCAACAGGCCGTGATCACGTGATCGTTTGAATTTTTTTCTTCTATTGTGTATTTCTTTTGTGACGCGTGCTTTATTTGTTTCCATGTTGAACATTTTGGATCTTCTTTTTTGTTTTATATTTTAATTTCAAGTTAGTTGCTCTTTTTCTTTGGAAGCGGGTGTTTAACACGTGGAAAATAATGCCAAAGGTTAATAACTCCTTATATTTATAGTTATGTATGAAATATTCTAATCTGAACATTTTTTCTATACCTAGCTAGGTTACTCGCGGAGCCACAATAAACAATTTTGTAATAATTGTATCATTGTGATTCGTGATTATTTTTTTTTTTTTTTTTTATTATTATTATTCAAAATTATATTTACAATATTTTCATCTATTCCTGCGAAGCCTAGGCTTTTCTGCAGAAGATTGTTTTTTAATCATATTTAAAATAATAATAGTGAAGTGAGTTTTAATTTAAAGTTATAAAAGTTAATTCCAAAAACTATTTTTTCAAATTTTTAATTACATTTTTAACTATTTTCATTAAGAGAAATGTTTTAATTGTTTTTTTCTTGTTTTATAATTTTGTATATGTTTCAGTTCTTGAGGTAAAGAATTAATTATAGATTTGAATTTACATATATCATGTAAATAATAATGCAACAAAAAGATAATAAATAGGTAGGTACCACATAAATTGAATCAGTTCTTATTTCGATTCTACTTTTGAAAAAGGTGGTGAAAAGCAAATTCGTTTTAAATTGGTGATTTCACTATTGAATATTCCTCACATTTTTCATCGGGCAATAATAAGTCCGTGGTTAAGAAACTAATGATTTCACTATTGAATTTTCATCACATTATTCATCGATAATAATAAGCAGATGAATCAGCATGTTACATTTATGTAGTGATTTCACTGTTTAATATTCATCTTATTTTTCATCATATTCCAAGCTGGTGAAAAAGCAACTTCCAACGAACCAAGTTATTTCGTTGAGAAAGTAGCATGTGCTTACCGCCAATGACATGCCCATGTTAAATTCATCAGTGAAAAGAGCACAAAAGTGGCAGGTGCAGCTTTTCCTCAAGGAAAAAGCAGCTTATATAGCACTGAATTTTTAGAAATTTCCTACTGGGTAGAGGTAGGATTTCGTTTAAATAATTATTTAGTTTACTTATTTTATTGTAAATTTAAACTTTAATGACTTGAATACGTACATAGGTATACGAAATTGGCTTGAATTGTTTAATATCAGAGCGTGAAAAGCATATAGTTAATACAAGATATATAAGCAATTTCAGGTAGACAATCCTAGTTTACGTTTGTATGGCTGACTAATTTGTATCTGACTTTACCAGACCCCTGTCCTCTGAATAGTGCTTAGAAAGTGAAGTCACGAAAGAAATCACCTTAACTTATATATATATATGTACGTATGTTATTTTTTACATACAATCAACTTTGACTATTTCATTACCTAAGTTAACTCCTAATAAAACTCCATTATCTAAAAATACAAAAAATAACAAAAGAAATCCAAATAATATTCCATTTAAATTAGCTGAATACGTAGGACACCGAAAGAGGTCGAATGCTCAAATGCTTTTGATATGTTTTTGTCTTGAATTCATTGATTTATGATCCCGAAGTGAATGAATCTAGCGATTTTTCGAATGAATCTTATGTCAAGAGTCAAGGCACTCTTTCCACAAAAATATCTCATATTTCAAAAAGATAAAAGAAAACAAGAAGAATCGATAAAAACAACTCTTTACATACTTTCCCAAAATTGTTGTTGACTGCGCCGTGATTATTATCATAACAGACTACTCAATAGACCAAGGACATAACATACAAAAGATATACATATATAATGAGTTTGTTATGTGTAAGTGTACTCTCAATTCGTAAGTGTAAATATGTATATCATACAAATATAAATAAGGAACTCTTTTCGTGGGGTTTTTTTTTACGTAGATTCATTTTTTCAGTGGTAATTTTGCAGTGACACTCCATAAATTCATGAGCCTTATCAGCTATAAAATTACAACAAGTTCGAAATCTGTGCTGGAACGACTATGGTGAAATTTTAAAACAGTGCTTGCCTGTATATTTATTTAAGGGATCACACGCGATATTTACAGTTCATTTATAGTGTAATGGATGTACCAGTTTTGTCGAAATTTTTAAACTAATGGCTAAAAAATAAAAGTCTTAAAAATTCATTTTTTAGCATAAGTCAGTGCACTAGAACTGCTTTCTTGAAAATAAATAACTTTGCGTCTAATTATTACATTATGTACATATAAAAGAGTCGGGTGAATTCAAAGAACAGCTTTATGTTTAAAAAATTATTTTCAGCTTTTACTCAAAGATTTGTCCTTTGCTTTGTTTCTTGTTATATTTTCATTTTCATTTCATTAAGCTTGTCATTATACACAAAACTTGAATGTCAATTTCACGCAAAAGTACATGTCCTTCATTCTTATTTTTGTTTTATCTTTTACTTTTTCCTAAAATGAAGAAGTCACTGTACGACCTACTCGTCTATATACATTTATTGGTTGTTTAAATTAATTGTAACCTATATAATTCATATCTTATACCGAGTGATTCGCATAATAAGGTGTGACAAAAAGCTAAAGCTATTCAAAAAAAAAAAAAATATTAAAACCTACGGTAAAACATACAATACCATGCCATAGCTTTTTGTAAAGCTAGAATTATTGGCGCAAAATTTTAAACAGCAAGGTATTAGCATGATACTACTTAACAATTTTTTAACCTTAAAATTCTTTACTAAAATATTCTTAGTTTTAAACGTTTTCTAACTAGTATCATACTAAACTTATTTTCTTAAGAAACTCTAGCTGAACACGCCTAAGACAGTGACAGTTCAAACCATTTTTGCAATTGGAGCTGCCAAAATGACACTTGGATTAAGTATGATACTAACAAGATAAAATAGGCATTTGGCGATTTTAACTTTAGTAAAATGTTAAAAAAAATAATACGATGCTAACTTGTTTAAAATTTGGAAAAGCCTGTTTTTAACCTAGCATCATACTAAAAATGCTTTAGCATCATACTAAATCGTCTAAAATTTTGCGCCATTGTGTTTTATTTTATTTTAAAATAATGTTTTAGTGAACAATTTTTATTATTTTTGTTTTTGGTATTTGCTGCTCCTACCAACTTTTAGTCAAACTCTGAAAAACTGATGCTTGTTTTTTAGTTTTTTAAAAAAATTGAAATTAACGATATCTCCTTTATTAATTTCTTAGTGGAAATAGGATCCTTGGAGCATAAAAATAAAAGAAAAATCAAAACTAATGAAAAATGGTGGAAAGTTCTTGACGTGAAATAACATAACATATATATGTAATTAATAAATTAAAATAATAAAATGCATAAAACAATGATTTTATGAAAATGATGAAAACACAACCATAGTTTAAGCCAACTACAAAATCACCTTCCTGAAATTCAGTTGAAGAAGTACACCAAAATAAGATTTACTATGTCCATCTAATACATAACTTGCGCATTTTTGGCAATACAATAAGAAATAAAAATGTCGATATATCAAATAAAATAAAGTCTTAAAAGGGAAAAACAAATTTTATGAATTCATAGCAAGCTTTCAATGGGTGGGTTCGATGAAAAAAATTTCAAAACTTCACGTTCCATCCACATTATTTGAGAATAAAACGTGTCGAAAGTGTTGAAATAGTGTCTTATTGAGAGAGATTCAATTTGTTTTGGCAAACAATATTTGTTCAAAGATGTTTCAATGGAATGGCAGTCACATGTGTGATATGCGGTTGTGCGTTGTGTACATAGGAATCGACTGATTAAATATTCTTCCTTTCGATTATATGACTTATGGTGGGAAATTGGTTTTTAGATTTTCCGAAGGTTGATATGTACCTAACCCTAAATGCAAGGTTAAAAAGTTTTATTAGAATTATAATGTATTTCGATCTTGTATTTACTGTGTACTCAAAAATAAATACGTTACAAAACATTTAAAAATTAAATAACATTAACAAAATAATATTAATATAAATATGTATGTACATATGTACTGTACATATATAGGAAGAAAGGAAGCTATAACTTTACAGGGTTTAAATTTTGCTATCAACTTTGTTTGAGGGCGTGATACAATGATATAATTTTTTAATGAATTTGTGGCATAAATCTGGCTGACTTTTCTTGATTGCGTTCAAAAAGTTCAATATTGACTTCGATCTTGATGACATTTATCGTTTGCGGGTTATTCACAAAGACCAACGATTTAGGATAGATGTCCTCAAAATGAGAAGATGTTTCAAAATACGACGAGAAAACAAGATGTACGAATATTGAGATCTTATCATACTCGTAGATCGTTTTAATTGTACACAACAAAATAATCTTCTATAAAAATTAATCCCTTTTTTCCTTGGTCACGCCATAACTTGATAATGAATTTACCGATTTCATTAATTTTTTAAGTTTTCTAATACTTTGTAAGAAGGTTTTTTGGGAAAGAAATATTAAAAGCGATGAATTTCAGCAAGCGTAAATATACGGAGACAACGAATAGTTGGTTTTGGTTTCAGAAAATGAAAGAATCGAATGCGCAAACCATATTCACAAAATAAAAAAATCAAATGCAAAACCATTTATTTTTATTTATTTTAGTAAAAAAAAAAAACACATACAAATCAAAATAAATCCAAAAAAAAAAATGTTAAGTTTTTCGTCGTCAACAGACGAGCTTCAACGGAGAATGTTATTTTTTTTTTTTGCAAAATCCTAGAAACAGCCGGTTTCCTGTGACCCGAAAGCCTATAACTTTTGATATAATTGTTGGATTATCATTATTTTTCACTTTATTAATGGTGGATTTACATGTATCTTCATGCGAGTTCTGCTAAAAATAAGGGATACAAAATATAAAATGTATGCTTGCTGGATGGAGAGAGAAGAACAAAATGCAGAGATCTTGATTATAGGAACGCAGATGAAGATTATAGCGAAGACGAACATGTTCATCTTCATAATGGTGCTCTTTCACACATTCGGTTTTTTGGTATGACTCTATCCCACTCTACTTTTCTTGATGTTTGCAGATGCAGATACATGTAAATCCATCATTATGGTTTTGCCATAAAATTTTAGAGAAATGTAACAAAATTTGTACTAAAAAACGCAATTTCGTTCACGGCAAAATGACGCAGTTTCTCAATTACAAAAGAAAAAAAAAAAAAACTATCGTACCCAACCTTGTTTTTTTCATATGGGTACGATATCCCGCTTTTTATAATCCTGTTTCTTGAATGGTAGAATAGTTTATTGAATGGTAGAACTAAAAGTGACCCGCTCGGCCATTTTACATTCATAAGGGGTACGTCCTGTTCAACAATAGATTACTGCCTTGTACGTGGAAAATGGTTCGAGTTCGTGGATGATTTGAAGGTGGAAGAGCTAGTCTTTTCAGACCACCCCCCACTGATCGATTCTCCGAAAATCAATCAGATAGTAATGGTGCCATGATTTTGTTGCCGAAACTCCCTTAGAGAAACTCTCACCTTTGCAGATATAAAGACAACCTCCACGCTTTACTCGAATCTGTAGAAACCAACCATCTGAATTTGGTTTGTGGCACAGATATTTTAGTTGCATATATTATATCGAAGGCTGGGCAACCCTTTCAATCCACTAAAAAAAGAAATGGAGAGAACCCTGGTTCGACGCGCACTGTGAAGCGGCTAGAAAAAAATCTTTCGAATTTCTGAGAACCACAAATTAAAATTTTGCAAAACGAATGTATCAGGAAGCGAATAAAGCCTACAAAAATATATGTAAGCAAAAGCAAAATAACTATTCTCAATATCTAACGCAACAACTATCAGAAGTAAGAGACAGCAGTTCGTTTTGGAAGCTCGCTTGTTCATTAAACGGGGTACCTTTTGGTTAAATCATCAAAATAAATACAACTCTTTTAGCTGAACACTTTGAAAGCATTTTAAACTCATGGACAAGTCCAAACCAATTGCTATACGCTAGTCCATATATAGAAAATGAAAGTCTTGACCGTGATTTTTCAGTACAGGAAATTATTGAAGTTATTCAGAGATCTAAGCTCAACAAAGCGCCAGGAGAAGACAGAGTACCGTATGAATTTTTCATAAACGCCACTGAAACCTTTTTCGAAAAACTAACAACTGCCTTCAACTATATATTTAACATCGCTGAAAATCCCGAAAGCTTTAGTAAAAATATTATTTTCCCCTTGTTCAAAAAGGGTGATGCAAATGATCCCAACAATTATCGTGGCATATCCTTTATCAACACAATCATAAAAATTTTTACTGGCGTGATTCTTGACAGGCCTTTACTTAGCGAGTATGAAGCTGACTTCAGGAAAGAATATTCGACTGTATCATATTTTCTCTTTAACATGCATCGCCAGATCTTGTTTAGACAAGGGAAAGAAGTTATACATGAAGCTGAAGATTGCTGCATTAAAAAAAACCTATGGATGAGGATCTGTGGATATGTAGTGATGATTTTTCAAAACTTTAAAACAAATTTTGTAGGGCGGGAATTTTTCTAAACGTGATGTTTTTTAGTTTTTTTTTATTTCGTTTTTTAATATTTTTTTTAATGAAAAATTGTTGAATTTAATGAAGTTTTTTTTTGGGCAGAGGATCCTCGCCACAAAAATAATTTTTTGAACAAAGCAAAATATGTCACAAGTAGAATTAATGATTAAGTACTGTTTTTCCCGTTATAATGAGAAGGCACTGATATAGCATAATATTTTATCGTCCATATTATTTGTTTTTCTGCGAAACTACGGTTTTTTTTAAATTCTTTTTCCAGATCTCTCTAGTTGAACTCCAATACACCATTTCGATAGACAGAAGACTCGCTTAGAATAGAATAAGCAGACTGAAGCTTCAATACATAAGTCTAACTTATTTAGTTTAAAAAGAATTTTTGTTATAATTTATCGTGTTTTTTTTTTTTGAAGAGTTAAGAACGTACATTTAAAAAAAATAAAATCTATCACGTTGAGTGTTCTAAAATCTTGATAAATTGGTGTTTTTATTTTTATCCTAACATTTGTCATCTCCGAGTTTTAGCGATCCAAAGTTTTGTTCCAAGTTTAACAATTATCATAATACAGAACCTTAACGGTAATAAATAAAAAAAACGTAAAAAACATCACGCCTGTGGTTTGAGCCATTCTACTTGTGACATATTTTACTTTGTTCAAAAAATTATGTGGGGGGGATCCTCTGCCAAAAAAAACTTCATTAAATTCAACAATTTTTCATTAAAAAAAAATATTAAAAAACGAAACAAAAAAAAAAACTAAGAAACATCACGTTTAGAAAAATTCCCGCCCTACAAAATGGTTTTTAAAGTTTTGAAAAATCATCACTACATATCCACAGATTCTTATCCAAAGGAATTTTGATTTTTCAATGCTGCGATTTTCAGCTTCATAGTTATACGCATTTTTCATCGATTTCAAAGTGGCATTCGACACAGTTGGCAGAAACGCCCTTTTTGACAAACTTAGTTGCATAGGAATCTCATAAAAAATGCTAACACCACTAAAATGGCTCTACGAAAATAATATGACAGCGGTGTGGGACGGTATGGAAGGGTCATAATGGTTTCAAACTTCTATTGGAGTCAAACAAGGTTGTTTATTAAGTCCGATCCTATTTTCTCTTTTCGTGGATGACATCCCATTGGCTCTCCCCGGAGGAAAAACGTATGCTGGTACCAATATCAAAGCTCTTATGTGCGCGGACAATATCGTCCTATTAGCGAAATCTTCACAAATGTTGCAAAAGCATTTCTACAGACAAAATTTCTATTCAAAAAATCGACTTGAAATAGAAAAAAGGAAATAATTTACATGTTTTTGATTTATTTTAACAGTACCTATGTATTTAATTTTTAGTGGATACTAAAACTGTACTTCTCACTTCATCTAATTAAAAAAACGTTTTTCATGCTTCTTTTCCATATTCTCTAATCCATTATAAAAATAAATATATATTAATAATTTTTGTCAGTATATGTATAAATGTATGTCCGTAGATACGTATAATAAAAACAACCTTTCAAATTCCAAGCAAGTTGAGCCACAGGAGCAAGTTTGTGCGATGCAGTCGAGCATTTTATTTATTTTCTCATTTGCTTCTGTAGGATATTACAAAATTAATGTGAAACTACTCTATGTTTCATATCTTCTTCTTTGTGTATCCGTAAATTTAAACCAAATGAAAAAATCATGCGAACACACTTTGATATAAGAAAAAACTGAATTTTTTGAAGATTAAATTAAGCTGCAGTTTTTTAAACATAATAATTAATCATAGTACGAAGTTTTTTATTTAATATAAATGAATCAACATCAAAAGTGTTCCTAACATCGTTGTCATAAACATAATGTTGAAAATGTATATTACGCTAATAGATCTCCCTTTATGAAGAGTAATTGAAATAACCACATAATATGCAGGTCTAATAATACTCTTCTTAACGCATTCTTACCCATAACAATATATCCCCAGTCTATTTACAAATTGCGCTGCACTCCAGTTAGTACTTAAGAAAATTCTAGACCCAAGTTCTTTGCGTTAACAAATGCTGTTCCTGAAGGGCTTTAAAGAAAAACATGAACTTTATGTATAAGGACAATGAAATGTATGAGTACTTATGTAACATCAAATAAGGTACACTGTGACACTCTTGACTCATTCATTTATCTTTGTATCAAAGAAACTCTGTCATTGTAGCCCTATCCATTTCCTGTTATTAAAAAAAATCGCTGAGCCTTTTCAATTAAAAAGATGATGTAGGTAACTAAAATTTAAATGGAGACTTTGTAAGCTAAGAATTTATTGTGAAAAAGTTATAAATTAATCATTACATTTATTTTTAATTACAATGAAGCTTTTACTTTTGTGAGTAAATGAAGTTATTATCTATTTAACTATATACATATCGATCTATCTATCTATCTATCTATCTATCTATCTATCTATCTATCTATCTATCTATCTATCTATCTATCTATCTATCTATCTATCTATCTATCTATCTATCTATCTATCTATCTATCTATCTATCTATCTATCTATCTATCTATCTATCTATCTATCTATCTATCTATCTATCTATCTATCTATCTATCTATCTATCTATCTATCTATCTATCTATCTATCTATCTATCTATCTATCTATCTATCTATCTATCTATCTATCTATCTATCTATCTATCTATCTATCTATCTATCTATCTATCTATCTATCTATCTATCTATCTATCTATCTATCTATCTATCTATCTATCTATCTATCTATCTATCTATCTATCTATCTATCTATCTATCTATCTATCTATCTATCTATCTATCTATCTATCTATCTATCTATCTATCTATCTATCTATCTATCTATCTATCTATCTATCTATCTATCTATCTATCTATCTATCTATCTATCTATCTATCTATCTATCTATCTATCTATCTATCTATCTATCTATCTATCTATCTATCTATCTATCTATCTATCTATCTATCTATCTATCTATCTATCTATCTATCTATCTATCTATCTATCTATCTATCTATCTATCTATCTATCTATCTATCTATCTATCTATCTATCTATCTATCTATCTATCTATCTATCTATCTATCTATTTATTTATCTATCTATCTATCTATCTATCTATCTATCTATCTATCTATGTTATTATTTTTTTTTCAATTTCGAGTCTCATACGTTTTTATCTCGTTTTTATTTCGACCCAACCTACATACCCTAGCCTTTTGTCACATCTTATGCAGCACACCCTGGTTAGGGTGACAGAAGTTTTATTTAACGTGACATAGATATTATGCAAACGATTCAAATGCGTTTACGACAGTGGCGTAGCGTAGGGGGGGCGATCCGCCCCGGGCGGCACTTTAAGGGGGCTGCAAAATTTTAAAATAAATAATATCTACTTATGTCGAATTCCTTTCAGCAAAAAAAAAAATCGATCGATTTTTTTCTAAACAGAATCAAATTTTTTTCTTCCAATAAAGGGAATCTGTCCAAAAAAATCGATTTTGTTTCTTCTAAACAAATATGATTTTTCGTTGAAAAGAATTTGACATTAATAATATCTAAATATTTGTGTATTTCGGCACTTAAGTCCGAGTTTTTTTGGAAACAGTATTACCAGAAGTATGAATTATTACTTTATTATCGATACTAGACAGTACGGAAACGTCTAATTTATATCCAAATATTTTTTTTACTTGGAAAAAAGACTATGATAGGCGATTTCATCAAGCCCTTTTAAATATTTAACAGGCTTCTAAATCTTAAAATGACGTTTGTTAAATAATAAATTCTTTATTTAAAAATCTTAAAGGCTGTTTATTCAATCTTTTTATCATTAAATTGAAAGATTGTTTTTGTTTTTTTAAGCGGTATAATTTTAATAGGATTTTTTTTTATTTCATTGTGGCATCTGTTGATTAGATTTAGATTTGAATGCTCTGCACATGTAGCTGAAATGGTAGCGATGGGATTTTTCTGTAATAGCAGGGCTTTGTAACCCGATTTTAGTTCAAGCAAAAAAACGGGTCTATTTAAACTTAAACAAGCTATGCGATTGTCGTTTTACTAAAACTATAACAAAAAATACGGAAGGCAACTACTTGCATAAGTAAAATTTTTCCTTCAGTGTTCCATCCGCCTTTAAGCTTTTTAGCATTATACGCGTTTAGTAAAAACGTCATAACAAAAATCGACATTTTTTATTATTCAAACTTTTAGAATATTATTAAAATATTATTTTACTTTATTAATTTTTGAATCCAAAGGATTTGCTTTTTCTTAATATTTAATACTATTACGCAAACATTTTTTTCACTGTCAATAACTTTTGCTCGGTTTAGCTTTAAATAAGTACGTACTCTACAAAAATTGACTAAAAAAGAGGTCACTTACAGAATATTTATTTATTTATTTCATCAATTGATAACAAGGATCTGCTGATTACAAAATTAACAAAAAATAAAATATTCAAAATATAATATTAACAATATTAATAATTTAGTAAAATTAAAAAAAAAAAAAAGAAAATAAATTATCATGAACATAAATCAATTACATAGCTGAAGTACTTTCCTCTTAAAACATTCTCTAATCATGCAAAGATCTGTTTCACTACAAACCGTGTTAAACAGTTTTAAGGATCGCGTTATAGGTTCGTTAATCCCATAATTGGTTCTATGACGAGGAATGTAAAATAATTCATTTCTATTTCGTAAAACTCTAGTTGGGACATAGAAGGACAATAATGAAAGCAAGTCAATAGAGCTTATTTTATTATCAAAAATATCTTTAACAAACAATATACATTGAGCTTGCCTACGACATTTAAGTGTTTTTAGGTCAATAAGGGAACACCTAGATTTATAATCTGGCAAGGAACCATCAGCCCAATTAAGCTTACGTAAAGCATAAAGTGTAAATCTTTTTTGAACCCGTTCAATTCTTAAAATATTGCAGTCATAGAAAGGAGACCAAACTACACAACAATATTCTAAAACAGGAAGAACTAAGGACATAAATAAAGTTTTAAGCGTATAAGCATCCTTAAAATCATTCGAGTTCCGTTTCAAAAAACCAAGCAAAGAATTACCTTTAGACACTATATAATCAATATGAGATCTAAAATCAAGCTTTGAATCAAAAAGCACTCCAAGATCATTAACAACATTTACCTTGAGAAGACTAACATCAAAAAATTTGTAATCAAAGTCGATAAGTAAAGGCGATCTTGTTGCACTAAAAATTTTACATTTTAAATAATTTAGCTCAAGATGATTGCAGTCACACCATTTAAGGAAGTTATTTATATCCGATTGCATCAAAAAACAATCTGCAAGAGATGATATTGCCAAACAAATTTTAACATCGTCGGCATACATCAGACAGCTACAATATCTAAATACAGACGGTAAATCATTAGTAAATATAATGAAGAGAAGAGGGCCGAGGTGACTCCCTTGTGGAAGCCCTGATATAACATCAATATGATTTGAGACGCATTCATCTATCTTAACGGCCTGTTTCCTGTCAGACAGGTATGATTTTAACCACTTTAAGAAAGCGGCATTTAATCCCAACTTTTCCAATTTTAGTATAAGAAGACCATGATGAACACGATCAAAAGCTTTAACAAAATCGGTATACAAGACATCGACTTGATTACCATTTTCTATATGATTACAACAAAAATTTGTAAATAGGCTAAGATTCGTACAAGTCGATCTACCTTTAACAAAGCCGTGCTGTTTTGAAGACAATGATTCTTTGACAGCAAAGTAAAGTCTTTGAGTGACCATTTTTTCAAAAAGTTTGGGTACAGCAGAGAGCTTAGAAATTGGTCTATAATTCTTTACTAAGTGTTTAAGACCACTTTTATAAACGGGGACAATGAATGACATTTTCCATTCTTTAAGAAAGACACCAGAGTTAAGGGATTTATTAAAAATAAGAGTTAAAACTTCGCAAAGTGATGAAGAGCATTTTGACAAGAGAATAGGTGGAATCATATCAAAGCCGGATTTTTTTGTTACATCAATTTCTGTTAAACCTTCCATTATATCCTGTTCTGAAAAACTTCGTAACGAGAAATCTGTTAAGGAAGTTAAATCAGAGTAAGAGTCTTCAACATTTGTTATTATGTCAGGATTATATGATGTTTGAAAGAATTGAGCAAAAAGATCACACGAAGACTGAATATCATTCGATTTAAGATTTTGATATTCCATACATTGAGGAAATGACAAACTTTTTCTTTTAGAATTCAGAAATACCCAGAAAGATTTAGAGTTGTTTTTTATATTGGTTTCAGTATTACTTAAGTATAGCCTATACAAAAACTTATTTAGAAACTCAAATTCCTTCCTCAACTGACAAAATACAGCTCGGTCAACAGAGAGTTTAGTAATTTTAGAACGCTTAAATGCCTTATTTTTAGCATTCTCCAAGTTTTTTAACCTTTTATTAAACCACGGAAGCTTAAACGATTTCTTTTTCGTTAAAGAAGGAACAAAGCGTTCAAGTCCATCAAACACAATACTTTTAAAATCAATGTACATAGCCTCTAACGACTTGCCTTCCAATAATTCCCTCCATCTCACATTACCAAAAAAACTGTTAAGAGCTGTAAAATCTGCGTTAGCAAAATCAAAGGTTTTGCGATTATTATAGCAAACAGAAGCATAATCATAATATTCAAAAGTTATAGAAACAGCCTTATGATGGATAGAGTTATTTACAAGCGGAAAATCTGAAACTTCAATCGAATATTTTAAATCATTATTAATAAAGATTAAATCTAATATTCTTCCAAGACAATTCTTTACATTATTAATTTGAAAAAGACCCATAGCTGAAAACGAATCAACGACCAACATTTCTGTATCTTTTTTAGCATCAAAAGGGATCAAAATGTGATCATCTTCTATGTAACACCAGTCGATATCACCAATGTTGAAATCGCCAAGTATACAAGGGAATTGGTTTGTCGTTAATTCATTTAAGACAGCTTGGGCATTAAAAACATGCTTATTATAAACATCTATACCACTTAAAGGGCGAATATAACTAACTATAAAAAATAAATCATTACATTCCGCAGAAACCTTTGGACTCACACAAACACAAAGTTGTTCAATATCATCAGAATCATCAATTAGGTTACACTGCTTACTGTTGAAAGTTGATCAAATTGCAATCAGCACACCACCACCACGCTCCATTCCAGTTGCAATAGAACGATCTTTACGATAAACAATAAATGATGAGTCAAAAAGTTCACTAGACATATATTTTGAATTAAGCCATGTTTCAACAATGATAATGACGTCGAACTCGTGAAGGGAAGAAGATAAAAAAAGCTGATTGGTCTTAGTCCGCAACCCCCCAGCATTTTGAAAGTAAACACGCATTTCGGATATTTTAGGTCCTGAACTAGAAACATTTACTTGACCTTCGATTTGTCTTCCTTTTTCGGAAAATTTACAAACTTCTTTAATTGTACATGTTTAGGCCAAATTGAAGGGTCTAACGCAGCATCGAATGAGTTTGCAGGGATTCCTAATTTAAAATTGACGAATCGAAGAGAAGCGAGATCGGCATCTTTTTTAACAAGTATTGAACAGCTCATAGCGACTTTAGGAATATTTAATTTATTTGCGGCATAGTCGAGTACATTGTTTACTGTCACATTACTATCCAAATGAGAAAGATGCAGAAATTGTAGACGAGGAACGGACTGTAGTGTAATTTCACCATCCACAACAGCGGCTGTTCCAAAGAATGCCTTCGAAGACCGACGAATTTTTTGTTTAGTATTTTTGTTTTGACAAGAAAGAAAAGACAAGATAGAAAACTACTAAAGAATTTGATGAAAAAAGAAAGAGTAAGAAAGATCGGTGTCAAAAAAGAGAGATATTCTGGAAACCCTACGACAATGATAATGACTTTCCTTGCTGGAAAGTTATTTCACTCTATACTATAGTTTTTTAAATTGAAATACCTAAATAAGAAGGCTGCTAAAATTTCTTGCAACCCGGGAGGCTGATACCCGCGCTACGCCACTGGTTTCCGAATTTAAATATGAATGAAAAAATCTAACTAAGAACTTAATTAGAGTAAAACGAACTTCTACAGAATACGAACGTCAAACTTTTTAGTAATTAAACCAAATTTTACCTAAGCCATTTTTGCGGTTTCGGCTTGGATGAATATTTTTAAAATACTTTTACACACTTTTGTTGCCAAAATTACTACATAGCTAAACCTATAACGAATTGAATGAAGTAATGAAGTTAGGTTATTGCAAATTCATTAAAACTTCTAGGAGCGAACGCAAATTGTTATGGTTTTGGTATCAGATATAAACAATCTTCACACAATATTATTAAATAATTGATAAAATAATATGAATCAGAAACAGAACGATTTATATAAATTATCAATAAAATAAATAAATTTGATGGCACATCAGCTCATGAAGAACTAGGGCCTAGTGACTTACAACTCTCAACCATTCCTATGTGCGTGTCTGCAGAAATGGAGGGGACCTACAGTTTATTGCCGAATCCGAAGGGCTAACGAGCGGCACTTTTCTGTGACAGGAGATACTCTTGGAGGGTTTGTCAATTCCTCGCAAGAGGCAGTAGCCGTTTTTTCTTTTAAATAAATAGGTGGCGAGGCTGGGGATCGAACCTTAGACCTCCGGCATGACAGTCCATCGCACTAACCATCACGCCACGGCTACTACTAAATTATCAATAGATACATATTGCAGGATTCATAATTAAAAAAGATAAAACCTACCTATAAGGCATGGCAGATCCAGGGATCGGAATTTTGGTTTTATAATTTTGATTTTATAAGAAAATACCCGTGTCTGGAAGTATGCGCTTTTTCAAAAATTACATACTGTTGGTTTGCAAGAAAAACGAAACAAATCAACATTTGAAAAATTTTCGAGCTAATATTGCAATTTTGTGAAGAAAGAAAAATAACATTGGAAAAATACCAGACTCTACTACAATATTTCTAACTTAATGAGCTATTGTATGGTGTTGATAGTTTAACAGATTAATGTTTATACAAATTTTCATTCAATTATCTGTTGCCCATTTGAAAAGATGAGATTTATTTGTTGAGTTGTGCATTTTTCATCTGAGCAGGCGAGGCGGCGTGCGGCGATATGCCATTCTATAATATCAAGGGAGTCCAATAACAAATTTTCAGCTTCCTATGAGTCATTCCATATGAAAACGTCTGAAAGATATTAAATTTATTTCTTCACTATTTAAGATTTTGCTCAAATTTTGTGAGAATCATCTTAAGGGTTTTAAGGTTTGAAATCTATTTAAACCTGTGCATTATAGTGCATAAAGTCCAAAGCGAAAAATGTTTGCCTTGACGTAAGGAAGCCGTAGGGTATTTAATTTATCCTGATTTAATTAATCAAATGGCTAAAAATGGGAAAAAAATATTTTCGGATGGAAAAAAAATTTTCATGCAAATAACACTGTAAGGTGAATATATAATTTTTATTTTTTTGGAAGTGTAAGTTGACCTCGCAAAAAAAAAATTGTTGGTATCCACCACACTATTTTCTTCTACACAAAACAATTGCCGATCAAATTATTTGCATAGAAAAAAAGTTGCGACAGATTTTCGCGATTTTTTGTGGTTGTTCTTGTTTCTTTTTAGTAACTTCAAAACAAGAAATTAAAAAATATCGGTTTAAGCTTGTGAGTATAAATAAAATAAATTAATGTATAAAAATAAATTGTCAGTCTTTGGTTATTCTAGGTAAGGAAAAGAAAAAGGACTGCTTTAAAATTTTGTCTCCTCGATGAAATTGAAGATGAATTAAATATAAATAAAAATAATTTGGGCAAAATAAAAAGGAATAATGCTGAGCACATAAAAAAAAGCATCGAGAATTTAATGAAAAGAAACAAATATTTTCGGTATTTGCAACAAAGGATTCTTGGATACGCTTTTACATTAATAAAATAGCACTCGAAGTTGGCCTACCCGTTAAAATGTATACAGCCGCCTATTTCAGTTTATTTTTGTTCCTAACAAATACTTTGTTTCTAGTTAACAATTGAATAATCCAATCAAATATAGTTTTTTTTGGATATCAAATTTGTTTCATGACAGAAATAGGCATTTTTTTATGAAAAGATTTGGTAATATTTTTCTAATCAGTACAGAATTTCAAAATCGTAAAATCTGAAACATTTTCAAAATAATATGTTCGTTCCTTTACTTTGAAACTCTGTGATTTTCTGTGCCCGATTTTTCCAATGAGAATTTCTGTCGTTGCACTCTGCGTTCTTATTGCTTTTCTCTTTATTTTTCATTAAGATTTACTCACACCATCAAATAAACGACACATGTACAAAAGTCATTTCCGTTGATAATAGGTTCATCTTTGTAAGTAAAGTCTAGCAATTCATTTAGCGTTACCCATTCCATTGCTACATTGCATTCCATTCCATGTCCTAGTCGATCAGTAGTCAGTTAGGTCAAGTCAAGAAAATGTTCAAATTAGATCCCCCTATTACTCGAGTACATGTGTACCCGTGCTACACGTGTAATTAAATTATCCGTGTATGAACACGTGCATTTATATTTACACATGTATTTATAAATACTAATAATTAATAATAATTATTTGAAAATCATTTTTATGATTTCTTATCCAAAGATAAATTTTTTTGGTGAAAACGTAAAAATTTGATCTTGGATAGAATTCAATCAACATTTTAATTCAATTCTCGCATGGCTTTAGTTTTAGTAAATCGGAAAATCTAAATTAACATGTATTTACAAGTCCGTCGCTTATATTTTTTGCGCAAATACTTTTTTGATGAAAAACATGACATCCCGATTGGACATGGAAAAAGAATTTTAATTACACGTGTATTTTTAATTACACTTTTTTTTTTTTCTTAATTTACACGTGTATTAAGAACCTACACGCCTACACGTGTAACTTTTTCTTACTACACGTGACACGAATACACGTGTAGCAAAATACACGCTTAAAATCGAGAGCACCATTTTTTTGTTTTCGTTTTTCTCGAAAAGGAATAGACTGATTTTGATAGTTTTTTTTATGGAGAATCTTCTCAAAAATTTAAATAGTAAAGTATGCCAAAATTTAAAAAAAAAATTTGATTTGGATTTTTAAAAAAAGTTTCAAAATTTTTTTTTTAAAACCAAATATTTCGAAAACGACTTAGTTGATTTTCATGAAATTTGGTAACAAGCGGTTTTCTAACATTATCTAAAATATTTTGAACAATTATTTTCGAAATTAAATTTATAATTCACCATAAATAAATGCTAAAAAATTGTGTGCTAATTTTTTTCTTCAAAATTTTTTCAAAATTTTATATATGTTACTGTAAATAGCCGAAATAATGAAATTCTAAAATTTACCGGTATATTCTAGAACAATTCTTACCAATGGTGCTGAGAAATTCTATGATTTACCGGCAAATTCTAGAAATTCATTATTTCGGCATTTTACGGTAAAATATATACAAAATTAATTTAAAAATAAAACCGCTCCTACGATTTTAAATTTTTTTTCTCCAAAACTAATATTAGTTAAAGAAATCAGATGATGTACTTTTTTTAGCTCTCAAAGCAATTGAAGAAGATTTTTTTAATAAATTTATTTCGAATTATGTTGATTTTTAATAATTTTTCAATTTAAGCTCTTAGTTACATGTATAATACTAGTTTAAACTTCAGGCTCCCATTAAAAATTATTTACTTATAATACATTCAATCTTAAAAAAATTCCAAGAATTTTTTTACTACAAGAGCATGTTTTCGTGATCCAGTCGTGCGTTTTATTTTATCAATATTTTGAGCTTACATGCGAATTTTTTAAAAACTATTAACATAAATAATTTAATCTAATTTAAGAATAAAGAACAGATTTCTGGCTTTTAAAACCGGTATAGTACTTTATTTTAATGTTGCCGTTGTTTTTTTTAAATATTTTTTTTAATTTTAAAACATTTTTTTTTTAAATGGCCCCTACCTTCGGAATAAAATATCGGCTAAAATACTCATCCTACGAGGTAAGTCATTGGAAGATAATTGTGGATCAAAAAAATTTAAATTTAAATACACTTTTCTGAAGTTTTTTGTTATGTTGAACTCGAATCTGAAATACTCTGATACGTCAAGTTTTTGTGATATTCCGTTTGAAAATCATAAGAGATCGAAAAAAACTTGACTTGGCGAAGGTGAATTTTTTGAAGGAATTTTGAAGGAAAAATATTTTAAAAGCTGTAGGCCACAAACTAAAAAAAGGCCGAAAATGTTGAGTTATTTCGAGCACCACCAGTGTTGCCACATGAAAAAAATCCTCCCCAAAACATGTCGCCTCCCCAGATTTCCCCCCCCCAACGGTGAAAAAAAGAAAAAAAAACCCTAAATCTGGGGGGAAACCCTTAAACTGGCAACCCCGAGCAACACGCAGTTAGCACAGGTCTTTCATAGCTGCAATATTGGTTTTAGACTACTAGTATCTATCCGAACAACTTTACAAAAAATTAGATCCGGGCATTTTTTTGCGACCTAACGCGCAAACTGACTGGCCTTAAATAAAAATGAGAATAATTATTACTCGAAACAGTGCAGTCTGAAAATAAGGGCCAGCTTGCTTGAAATTGTAATTAAGAGTTTTTTTCTCAGATAAGAAAAAATTTTTTTTGGTTGAAAAGTAAGATTGTGCTAGTAATAAAAAAAAATTAACAATATTAATTTTTTGCCAAATGGATAGCGACATTTAATACATACATATGCACTCTAGAACTTAGAACGGTGTCTAAAACAGCTTATTTAGTTTTAATGCCAAAACAGGACGGAAAATATAAAGATAAGTAATTTTTTTTTCTGAAACAAACATGTCATTTTCACTGACCCCATTCCCCATATTTACTCTATGAGTGAAATCTTTAAATTTGTTTCTCAAATATGGCTCCAAAGATTTTTCTAAGAAATTCAATAAATAAATAAATAAATTACTATAAATAAACGCGACCTTATGGGGAACGACTCAATAGATTTTTACGAAACTTGGTACCAAGCGGGTTTTTACCCGCTTTGACCAAAAATTTTCTTACAGTCAAAACTAACGGTACCTTCCAAATAATTGTTAAAAAACCGTAACAAAAAACCTAAATTTTCTCGAAAACGAATCCTACGATTATGACTAAATTTTGTTTGAACCCGTACGTTCAAAATTAGCTTAGTTTATTTGCTTTGAAACTCTGTGATTTTCTGTGCATTAGTGTGTATTTGTGTCCAGCTGTATTTCGTTCCGAAAGCCATTCCTATTCGAAAAGGTTTTTCGTTCCGCTTTTGAATTAGTACTCTGTAAAACTTTCGAAATGCAAAAAATTACACTTACGGATTGTTTATTCGAGTCTCAAATTATTTCTTTTGAAATCTGTCAAATTAAAATTATAATTTTTAAAAAACAAATTTGAATTCCACTTTCTGAATTGTAAATTCGAAAGTATAGATTTCATTCCGCTTTAGAAATAAAGAGTACAAAATATTCGTTTTCGGAAAATTTTACTTTCGGAACGAATTACAGAGTATTTCCCCAGAGTTCTGTGAAAGTTTAAATAACAAAAAAATAATTGTACTAAAATGAATAGAAAATCATAGAGTTTCAAAGTAAAGGAACAGACCTATATAACGATTTGAAAAAAAAATGTGGTCGAAAATGCAAAGAAAATTCCTGAGGTCATTTTTAGTCGATAAACTTAAGATTCAATTTTCTCGTTTTCACTTCTTTAATTTAAGAAGATTTTTTTAAATATGTTTAATTCAAATTATGCTGATATTTAATAATTTTTCAATGTAAGCTCTGAGTTACATGTATAATACTAGTTTAAGCTTAAGGCTCCCTTAAAAAAATTGTTTACTTATAATACACGCAATCTTCGAGATTCGAAAAAAACTTTTACTACTAGAGCAAGTTCGTGCGATTCAGTCGTGCATTTTTATTTTATATGAGAACAATTACTTGCATAATTACTTTATTACTAGCTTTACATTTATCCTTCAGAAAATTGTCTACTGTAACAGGGACCGCAGCGGGTCGAAATTCTGCTTTTCAAAATACTTATTAACAATACTACCGATAACTTCGTAATGGTCCTAACTATAAAGTTTATGGCATATTTGGACTTAGGGCAATGCCTAATCTCCAAAAATGCTACAAACTAAAATCCGAGATTTTGTGGTTAGGGCCATTACGAAATTATCGGAAGAATATCTAAGTTAAGTTAAAAATATCAAGTTTTACAACAAAGAATGTCATATCATAACAAATAATGTAAACGGGCACGTTTTTGTTTATATTTTTGGAAAGATTATTATTTGCAGAATTTTGTAAAACAAAATTTTGAAAAGCAGCTTATTGAAAGGGAGAATTTTAAAAACAGAGTTTTGAAAAGTTGAATTTTGAAAAGCAGAATTTTGAAAAAAATAATTTTGACCCACACTTTTACTTCTAGTATAGGCATTTTCGATTTATCAGAACCCATGATTTGTGGAATATTTTCCTTTCTTCTAGATTCGATGCAAATGGTATAATGTAATTTATTCTGAACTAACTTTATTTATTTCAACGTATCATATTTTGTTGATTTATTTTCAATTATCAATTAAATTTTTGTTATTTTATTCGAGACCATGAAAATAATTTCCTAGATACTTTCGCGTCATCAGAAGAATTACGGATTGTAGAGAAGTGAATTGTAACTCCCTTGAGTACGGTTTAACATAATAAAAATAAATTGTATGTGTTTGTTTGTATTAATTTTTTTAAGTGCACCACCTTTCCCCCTGCGGCTGCCTATGGTGACTTATTTTTGTGCATTTGACGTTTTGAAGGTTACCTTTCAGTCGGTTTTGGCACAAGCTTCCAACAGCATCCCACTATTATAATTCTATCTCAACTTTTTGTTCAACGAAGTCAACTTCTAGTCATATCGGTTTCGAATTCATTAAAAAAAAAAAAAAATAGGTAGGTACATCGAAACTTCAACCGAGTAGGTACCAGTCAACACATTTTTTGATTATTGATTCGTAACATTCTCCCCAACCAACGGTGAGCTTATGGCTGTTTCTGTTATTAAATCCAATTAAATTACTTTCACAAAATTTAAAAACGAGCTTAAAATATTTTCAAACAATCCCAATAATTCAATTCAGACCGCACAAGCATGCTCAATTGATTTTTGTTTAGAGGCTGTTTAGTTAAACTATATTTTTTATTGTGGGTTGTTTCTTTCATTAGGTATTATCTCAAACGAATTAAACGATAAAATATGAGTAGCATAAGAACCGTTTTGTATGTTTCAAATGTTGGCTTGAAAAATTTATATAAACAAGATAAATAATTAAAGTAAGTCCATATACATATCAAGTTTTTTGTCCTTGTTTCAGTGTCAACAATCGGTGGTGATTATTTCCCATAAACAAAGTAGAAGACAGCCAAAGACAAATTAAAGAAGTCAACCAAAAGAAACATACGCCTACCATGGTATGCATAGTTGAGATCCCATTTCCAGCGATGCCAAGTACTAAAAGAAGCCAGTGCATTTTAGTTACATTTTTTACAATTGTATACTATACTAATATATGTAGGTATGTACTTACTCATGACTATAAATAATAGAAACAAAAATGTAAGGCAAGAGAAATATGGAGGCTACAAATGGAAGTAAATTGGAAAAATATCTGCAACTATGAAATCTTTACGCTGCCAAAACACCACGGAAACTCCCACTGCGCGTAGAACGAAGATTCTACAGAATGTCATCAAGTACTTGAATTCACGCCGTACAAAAGGCAAACAAATCCTTCATGCAGCGTATTCTAGACTTCTTGGCTCCATGGAAAATAGATGAAAAAATAAATCTGTTGTGCAAAACGCAGAATACGCGGCACAAAACCATTTAAGATCTGACGACAACTTTGCTGTTTATTCTTTTTCTTTTTGTTTGAAAAACATCAATGGGTGGTAAACATGATGGTAAACAAAAGCTTTAACAAAACCAAGACAAAATAAAACGAATCTAAGTTCTTTTTGCAGTGATGACATGCGCTTAGTTATAGGGTGAAGGAAGGGTGGACACCAACTCTTTGACCACTCTAGAAAAATCGAAAGTTGGTACTTAACCGCTGTTCTTTTACCAAAACTGCCAGTTTCTATCAATATTAGGCCAAAGTTCCGTCACAGTTGGCACATGTTAGTATTGTTAATATTTTAAAAAAATAGGCTTCTTTCCAATGAGATATAAATCAAGTTTCACGTCAGTCGGTGGCCACTTGTATATTCGAACTCAGAAACAATTCCACCCGAATGAATAAAGTGCTGCAAACTGAGCTGCGATGACTCGTCACATGCATCCAGAAAACCCAGAATCCAGAAAATCCAAGATTTTAGTCGAACTGATAGGATATCGGTTCGAGTTGTATTTCTCATAATATTGCTATCTCACTTTCACTTGTGGAAACTTTTTCGTTCATTTTTTAAAGCAGAGGAAAAAATGTAGGGAAGATTAGAAAACTGCATTTAAACTAATCAGCGAAAGACTATTGTGCGACTCAGATGCGACCCAAAGCAAAAACTGTTTAGTCGGCCTATCACGAATTCCTTGTTAGTTGAAAACTTGTTACGAATTCCGAAGAAAACTTTTACAGAATCCATCGTAGTAAATAGAATATCTTATAGGAACTGCCATTACGAAATTAAGTCATTTGCACCTATTTTTTTTTTTTTCGGAATTCCTAACAAGTTTACAAATACGATGGAATTCTTGTTAGGGCTGTGTGCATTTAGGTGAACTGTTTTGAATATCTGTGCTACCCAAAAATTGAAGGTTCGCATATACATACATAAAATAAACATACATATTAGTCAGTTCCAGGACTTCTTCGTACCGACTTATATCTTGTTTAAAAAATGACTTGAAATGTGAGTGTGACTCCCGATAGATAACCCACAATCTGGAAAACCCATGATCCCAAAAACCTAAAATCCCGAAATCTAGAAAGCCCAAAATCCCGAAAGCCCAAAATCCCAGAAAAGCAAAAATCCCGAAAATAAAATTTGAAAAATATATAGTTATTTTAATGCTATACCTTTTATCTGAGCTTTCAGAAAGAAATACATTTTTATTGCAGCAATGGCAACGCCCCAACCACAGCTTGCAAAACTTGCATATCTGCGAATATAAAGTAAAGACATATCTTTATCTTATTGCATCATTGAATTTTTGCTATACTTCACACCCAAAAATTGCTGTGGGCTCTAGTCTAATAAGAATGTCAGGTGGCAGTGATCAGTGCGTCAGAAAATAATAATAATTCACGCTAATGACTGTATTTACACAATGCAAGTTAGTCCCGTTACAATTATAACGGACCTCCAGCAGTAGGTATCCAGTTTCTGCCTAGTAACTTTTAACTTTCCGACGACGACGCACAGGAAACCTAACGGGCCATGCCAGCCAAACTTGGATACCCACAACCGATCAATCTGTTTAACAAACAAGAGTTGAACATGATAAAACCTATCGACAACGCATGATTTCCATCACCACAATGGACAAAGGATGACCATCAACCTGCATCATTGCCGCCATCAGTAGCATCCCAGAAGAATAGATGCTTAAACACTGATTAAGAATAAAATCATAAAAACTTTTTAAAGTGATTAATCTTTTGCAAGTTTTTTAGTATAACTTATAACAATCATACTTTACATAATTAAACTCGTGTTCTTTTTTATTGCCATTAACTGTTTTATAATGTATCTTATATTATCCAAAAGAAGTGAATTTATGTATGTAAAAAGTAATTGAAATTGTCTTGTATAAAAACAATAAAATCAAAGAAATCTAATAGTAAAGAGCCTTCTCGCTCTAAAAGAGTATACAAAATCCGTGATAGTCATTTCACCAAATGTGAATAATTTAACATAGAGCGTACTCACTCTATAAAATGATATTTGTATGTGTATAAATGTATTCTCTGGCGCATATTAGTTTATAAGAATTGTATATATATAAACGACCATGCGCGTTGAAAGAAATTGTAATACAGCTCCACGAGTAAGAGCTTTCATACCAAATCCAATAACTGTAGCCATGTTGGCAATTTCATAGATATAAAAAGTGAGAGCCATACATTATAGCTTCCTGTAAAATATTAAATGTTTAATATTCAATAACTTAACTTAAGATAAAAATACGTTCGTATTTCAAAATAAATGTATAAGGCCCATTTGCTGAAACTTAAATATTTGAGTTCAACATAACGGCTTATGTGACAGTTTACGCTAAGGAAAAAGTAGAACATAAGCGTTTAAGTTGAACATAAATATTTAAGTTTCATATCAGCAAATGGGCCTAAGGCCCATTTCTACTTATGTTCTACTTTTTCCTCAGCGTAAACTGTCACATAAGCTCTTATGTTGAACTTAAATACTTAAGTTTCGTTTCAGCAAACGGCCCTAAGTAGTATAAAATAAATCTGAATCTGAATCTAATTGCCACTCGAATTTCTGGGGCACTGTTACTGTCCGCTCCTTAACACACGTGTAAGCCAGCACACGAATAGAGATCTTGTCCGTTGGAGGTACCATTTAAAACCATTTTCTGGAAATTTTATTTACACTAAAAGGTAGCTTATTCTTAATAAAACTAGATCATAGAATAAATATATGGCAGGTACCGTTATTTTCTGTCCTAAAAAAAAGTATCGGGGAATGTCCAAGAAACTGACATTGTTATAATATTGTTTGGTTTTATTCTGTTTGTTATTCTGTGAATTTTCAAGTGCGTCTTGCATACAGAAGGCCCCACCTAAGAAGTCTTGGACCCTCACATTCATGTCTATGGTATTCAGCTCTTTTATTAAATATAATTGTGCTATAAATTTTATATGGGCTTTCAGAAGAATATGCATCTTCAATGCAGCATTATTTGCAAACGCCCCAAGTACGGCTTGCAGGACTTGCATATTTGCAAATAAAAAGTAAAGACCTATCTTATCTATCTTATTGCATCATTGAATTTTTGCTAAACTTCACCGAACAGATAAAAGGTACGCTCATTACTACATACACCCAAGTCACCATCTTGGCATTTTTATGACGTCACAATCATATTTGAGTATTATTTTGTTTTTTTTAAATGAAGATTATAATTTAGAATTAAGCATTTAAACAAATTATTTTTAAGTGATATCGACTGTGAAAATAAAACAACCGAATAAAACAATCCAATGAAATAGAATTATCTTTTTGCTCTCCGAAGAAACCCAGATGATTGTGACGTCATAACTCTAATCACCATACCTTGTTTCTGTTTATCGTGCAATAATCTTTCCACTCAGCGCTAGAAAATTGGTTGGTGGGTGGAAAATCCAAAATGATATTTAATGTAAATTCCATTTACATTAAAACAAATAAATAAACATTTCAACAAATAAAATCGAATAAAAACAAAAATGAAAAAAAAAACAAATTGAAGAAAAGAAAAAGGTATGACTTAAATATTGCAGTAAAATTAACCATAACGTTATGGATCCTAAACAATTAACCATACATTATATTCTCAATTTTTTGGAATCAATTTGATATATGGTTCATCAATTTATAGTCCACGTAAATATTTAGGTAATATCATGCACTGTTTATTAATTAGGGCGCATTCCATTATAGTTCATTTTACATATTTTAATTTTATTATTGGTAGGGCCCATTGTTTTTTTGTGTAAGAATATTTTATCGGAGTAAGAACGTATCGAGACTGTATCAGTATCGGCACAATAGTGTGAATCAAGCTTAAAAATATTTTACAAACTGTTATTTTTTTGTTTATTAACACAGACAAAATACATATGTATGTATATTAATTTTTTTCAAAGAGAATAATGAAAAATTAGATCTATAATCTTCTGATATAGAGTATGAATACAATTATTTATTTTTGAGAAGTTACCTTTTGTTAAATTGGTGAAACCATATTGGTCACATGCATCATACATCTTCAACTTAATATTTATTCAATGCATATCCAGTTGCCAGTCAATTCTTGAATTACACTTTCAATCTTCATTTAAAGCACTTTTTTTATTAATATTATTAATATTTTTGTAAATTGGTCTAGGATATGAAGACAAAAATGTCCACCCTCATTTTTCAAGCTCTCGCTCTACCAATTCTCATTACAATCAATGGTATTTTTGGAGATTTAGACGAACAAACAGATAGACAAACAAAATTTCACATTTATAATATTAATAGGATTTTAGTGAAAATGTTAAAGTTGATATAAAATTTTCAAACATTCATTATATTAATTATCTTAAGGTATATAAACTAATTTTGTCCATTTTCTGAAAAATAGAATAGGCTCAATTAAAAATAACAATTAATAATACCGTTGTTTTCACCCTTTTTTTTTTATTACTTTAAGAGATACAAAAATAAGTTAAAGAAATTGAACAAATTTCGTGGATAAAGATGTTAAGTACCTAAACAAAAGTCAAAATATCAGACAAATCAATAATTTTTAATCCAGAAGATTAAAAACATTAACGGCAGTTGGGTTTTAGTACTTTCTAAATTGGCGGTTAATAATTTCTATTATTTTTATACAAATAATTGTAGACAAAAAACTTTGAAATGTCGCTCAGCTATTGTAGAACGCGTAAATTGTACCAGAAATTCGTGATTAATTATACAGGATGTCCCCTAGTTGGTACTTGTTATTCTAAAAAAAAAAAAAATGTATATGCGAAAAATTCTATCTCCCCCCTATTGCGGGCAGAGGCATTTTTAAAAAATTTACTGAAAACAGAAAAATAAAATATTTAAAACTAATGAAAGTGCATACAAGTTCATTCTCAAAAACAATAAGGGTATAAGAACCTGATTTGAAAAGCAAATAAAGGAATGAATTACTTGCTTTCAAAAAAGCTATAGCACAACATTGTATACACTTTAGTTAGATCTCGGGAATCATCAAGCAAGTAATTCATTCCTTTATTTGCATTTCAAATCAAGTTCATTCTCAAAAACAATTCCTTTAAAGAACTTGATTTGAAAAGCAAATAAAGGAATGAATCACTTGCTTTCAAAAAAGCTATAGCACAGCATTGTATACACTTTAGTTAGATCTCGGGAATCATCCCCCAAAATATAATGCACGAATTAGGGCACACCCTGTATGATGATAATAATGGATTAATAACATTACACAGGGTTTCCACCTGAAATATTTCATAGATTACTATCTGCTACTTTTGATAAAAAAAAGTGCTTTGTCTCAAAAATTTCACAGGGCAAATGTATGTAGTTAAATGAATTTAAAGAATTCATTTTTTGTTAATTTTGTTTAAATCCACAAGAAAAAGACCGAAACATCCTTTTGGTACCTACTACAATATTAATAATTCAAAAATAGAAATAAATCACACAATAAAATTGAAAAATTCCCACAAATGTCAAACGTAAAAAAAAAATTAGGTATTTAAATGCACATTAAATTTATAAGTTCTAGCTAGACAATAGAGTTCAGTCTCATACTGAAAGGTATGTATGTGTATGTTTATAATTTTTTTTATTGTGAAAATACCACCAAAATCTCGAAACATTTATTTGCAAAATTTATAAAGAAAAAGGTCGAAACTATAGTAAATATATTTAGCTTGAAAGACGCTTTCAACTCTCATTGAATAATTTCGATTTGAATATGCGATTCTGCGCCAAGTCCGACATTTAGATGAAAAATCTGCAACATTTGCATATGTAAATCGATTATAATAAATTTGGATAGGATAGAATTATTGTACAGAGTGTGCATACACAAAATATATACATTGGTTTTTACGCACATAGGTACATTTTTCGACTAAAGTATTAAAGTTGAAAAATAGGGGTTGCAAATCATCCCACATTTTGAAAGCAAGGAACTAAGACAAAGCTTGAAGAAAATCATGAGAGGTATTATTCAGATGTTGTATATATATTCAATGGTATTTGGGAGACATCAGCACTTTAAAAGAGGTTCTCAGGAAATCCGCTATATGCATTTAATGGCCTCTCAAGGGTCATCAGCTCGTGGGGTATACTTTTGAGAAAAAATTTAAAGGTCTGCATAATATATGAACATTATATTGATAAGATAAAAAATTCGATTCTTGAATAAAAAAATTAGTTAAAAATTAGTTACCTTCTAACTTTTTTTCACACGCCCAATTCATTTTTGGGCAAGCAAGAAGTAAATACTGTATGTGGAGAAAATAGAAATCTAAAATATTAAATTGAATTTAAAAGTTAAATTTTTTTTTTTTTGAATTTATACTTCCTTAGCGCGTACAGTGACGTATGTCAAATGACACACACGGGTACGGATGCCTTTTATCTTGTCTTTTTATTTTGATTTCAGATTTGAGAGTTATCTGCATTATGAAGAGTATTTTTCTTCGAGTTGGATTCGTGACTCTTGAAAAAATGAAATTATGTAATGGGTTTCGAGGCACTTGCTAGTGAGGCCGTGCCTATATTATAGAATTTTTTTTTAATTATTATTGAAATTTTACCATTTTAATGAGGCCAAATGTCTATATTTCTCCAAAAATATCCTCTTATTCTGCTTTTTTTTCTGTTTTTTTTTTTTTTTGAAAATTGACCCTCTTGATTAAACGGGGGAGTGTAGACCGCTCTTCCAATACGATTTTGTTTCTTCTTTTGACCCAACTTATACCTACGCTATATAATTTTAATGCATCTTCTGCCAAGCACCACATATTTGTTCTTATACCTACCTCATATTATATTTTATATGTGAAAATGTTATAGTGAAAATGTTAAAGTTGATATAAAATTTTCAAACATTCATTATATTAATTATCTTAAGGTATATAAACTAATTTTGTCCATTTTCTGAAAAATAGAATAGGCTCAATTAAAAATAACAATTAATAATACCGTTGTTTTCACCCTTTTTTTTTTATTACTTTAAGAGATACAAAAATAAGTTAAAGAAATTGAACAAATTTCGTGGATAAAGATGTTAAGTACCTAAACAAAAGTCAAAATATCAGACAAATCAATAATTTTTAATCCAGAAGATTAAAAACATTAACGGCAGTTGGGTTTTAGTACTTTCTAAATTGGCGGTTAATAATTTCTATTATTTTTATACAAATAATTGTAGACAAAAAACTTTGAAATGTCGCTCAGCTATTGTAGAACGCGTAAATTGTACCAGAAATTCGTGATTAATTATACAGGATGTCCCCTAGTTGGTACTTGTTATTCTAAAAAAAAAAAAAATGTATATGCGAAAAATTCTATCTCCCCCCTATTGCGGGCAGAGGCATTTTTAAAAAATTTACTGAAAACAGAAAAATAAAATATTTAAAACTAATGAAAGTGCATACAAGTTCATTCTCAAAAACAATAAGGGTATAAGAACCTGATTTGAAAAGCAAATAAAGGAATGAATTACTTGCTTTCAAAAAAGCTATAGCACAACATTGTATACACTTTAGTTAGATCTCGGGAATCATCAAGCAAGTAATTCATTCCTTTATTTGCATTTCAAATCAAGTTCATTCTCAAAAACAATTCCTTTAAAGAACTTGATTTGAAAAGCAAATAAAGGAATGAATCACTTGCTTTCAAAAAAGCTATAGCACAGCATTGTATACACTTTAGTTAGATCTCGGGAATCATCCCCCAAAATATAATGCACGAATTAGGGCACACCCTGTATGATGATAATAATGGATTAATAACATTACACAGGGTTTCCACCTGAAATATTTCATAGATTACTATCTGCTACTTTTGATAAAAAAAAGTGCTTTGTCTCAAAAATTTCACAGGGCAAATGTATGTAGTTAAATGAATTTAAAGAATTCATTTTTTGTTAATTTTGTTTAAATCCACAAGAAAAAGACCGAAACATCCTTTTGGTACCTACTACAATATTAATAATTCAAAAATAGAAATAAATCACACAATAAAATTGAAAAATTCCCACAAATGTCAAACGTAAAAAAAAAATTAGGTATTTAAATGCACATTAAATTTATAAGTTCTAGCTAGACAATAGAGTTCAGTCTCATACTGAAAGGTATGTATGTGTATGTTTATAATTTTTTTTATTGTGAAAATACCACCAAAATCTCGAAACATTTATTTGCAAAATTTATAAAGAAAAAGGTCGAAACTATAGTAAATATATTTAGCTTGAAAGACGCTTTCAACTCTCATTGAATAATTTCGATTTGAATATGCGATTCTGCGCCAAGTCCGACATTTAGATGAAAAATCTGCAACATTTGCATATGTAAATCGATTATAATAAATTTGGATAGGATAGAATTATTGTACAGAGTGTGCATACACAAAATATATACATTGGTTTTTACGCACATAGGTACATTTTTCGACTAAAGTATTAAAGTTGAAAAATAGGGGTTGCAAATCATCCCACATTTTGAAAGCAAGGAACTAAGACAAAGCTTGAAGAAAATCATGAGAGGTATTATTCAGATGTTGTATATATATTCAATGGTATTTGGGAGACATCAGCACTTTAAAAGAGGTTCTCAGGAAATCCGCTATATGCATTTAATGGCCTCTCAAGGGTCATCAGCTCGTGGGGTATACTTTTGAGAAAAAATTTAAAGGTCTGCATAATATATGAACATTATATTGATAAGATAAAAAATTCGATTCTTGAATAAAAAAATTAGTTAAAAATTAGTTACCTTCTAACTTTTTTTCACACGCCCAATTCATTTTTGGGCAAGCAAGAAGTAAATACTGTATGTGGAGAAAATAGAAATCTAAAATATTAAATTGAATTTAAAAGTTAAATTTTTTTTTTTTTGAATTTATACTTCCTTAGCGCGTACAGTGACGTATGTCAAATGACACACACGGGTACGGATGCCTTTTATCTTGTCTTTTTATTTTGATTTCAGATTTGAGAGTTATCTGCATTATGAAGAGTATTTTTCTTCGAGTTGGATTCGTGACTCTTGAAAAAATGAAATTATGTAATGGGTTTCGAGGCACTTGCTAGTGAGGCCGTGCCTATATTATAGAATTTTTTTTTAATTATTATTGAAATTTTACCATTTTAATGAGGCCAAATGTCTATATTTCTCCAAAAATATCCTCTTATTCTGCTTTTTTTTCTGTTTTTTTTTTTTTTTTGAAAATTGACCCTCTTGATTAAACGGGGGAGTGTAGACCGCTCTTCCAATACGATTTTGTTTCTTCTTTTGACCCAACTTATACCTACGCTATATAATTTTAATGCATCTTCTGCCAAGCACCACATATTTGTTCTTATACCTACCTCATATTATATTACTTCTTGTTGATTTATTAATGCTTGATTTTGAAAAGCTGTATTTTGAATAATGTTGGGTCAACACGAAGAATGTTTGGCTCAAATTGTAAAAAATTCAGTTATTTCTGCAAAAAATCAAAACTACTGGATCTAATGCAAGGTTTGATGGGACTACTGTACTATTTAGGACTTTATAACCCATTCGTTTAGAATATTCATCATTATTTTATGAAACGGGGTTGTAAACTTCCAAATCCTTGATATATTTCTCTATTTAAGTATGAACAGCGTCTACTATTTCTACATTCTTAAGTCGTTTTTCCGTTATTTTCGTTTTTTTTATTAGATATGTAGGTAGGTATATTGATTTAAATTCTTTTTGCATTCAACTGTTTTGTTCGTCACTTTGCCTTCAATCATAATACGTCGCAATCGTTTGTTATCTACTCTATTTAATTTTTCAGATGAAATTGGCCCAATATCGTCATAAAACTTAAATTAGAAAAATAATATTTGAGGGCAGGGTTTCTCTTAAATCTTTTTTGTTAGCAAATGTTTTGATACGACCAAGCAACGTACCTTGTTACGGTGAGGATTAAAAACAGTCAAGAGCAGGGAACCAAGTTTTTGCAACTCAACCCTGGAGACGCTTATTTGGTTTTTTTTTGGGTACATACCTGTGTTCAACAAATAATTTAAGCTCTCTTCTGGCGTCGTCTGCTCACGGAATTCTGTTGCTCTGTCGCCAGACAGGCGCCAATGTAAACAGTTTATTTTTGTTTAAAAGTAACCAAATAAGCCAAATATAGTCCACTATGTAAAGCGATCGAAACGCTAAACATAAAACGATCACAATAACATCGAAATAATAGATCAAGAGAAAAAAAACGAAAGAACTCTAAAGCGAGATACTCTTGAACCAAAACCAAAGTCTACTTAATTGAGCTAAATGTTTAGTGAACCCAAATATAACTACCTCAAATTTTATTCGAAGGCAAGTACTTACTAAATTGTTTTATTTTGCGTTGAAACTGCATTTGAAAAACGACATAATTTTATAAAGGTCTAACTCGGGGTCGGCCTAGTGATGCTGCTTATACTATTTGTTATTCGTAGCACAACATAGCCTTTTTCCAAAAAAAAGTATTTATCTATGATTTTGTGAAAATAACCTTTAACTTACTTTTTCTTCAGCGGTGTTTTTCTTCTCTTATGCTAAACCTGTTGTGCAAAGGTGTCCATCTAGCATAGAATTTCGTAGCCAATTACAATTAATTACTGAAAACGTTAAAAGAAGCTTCATTTTATTAATTATAATTAACAAAATCATTATTAAAAAACAAATCCTCACTAGAAAATTTGTGAGCGAACGTGCATATATTTATGTAGTATACTTTTTGACATAACTACAAGACAACCACTAAGAGGCAGAGTTCAGGGAAACACAAGGCCATATATGCACTGAAGGAGTTCACACGTTCAAATTTGTTTGACAAGCACGGCATGATAAAAATTTAATGGATTATAACATGCCGCCTCCAAAGGCCATGAACGATGTCAGGATTATGAACATGTCTACAAAAAATCCAACGGAGGCACACAAATCCATGTCCATAGTCCATGTGATGAACATGTTGACGAAAACTACTTTTTGAACAAGGCATGAGCTCTGTTCAAAGCTTGGCCATGAGATTTGATGTTTCATGTGTGTAATAGTACTACTTCTCGTACTGAAAGGAATTTTTGTGTGTTTCTCTTGTTCTGACTAATTAGTGGAATTTATCTACTTAACTAACGACATGACATAAAGTGCCCAGTGCGAAAAAACTTTTCACAAATTATAAACAATTAAAACTGTATTAACGCTCGTTGTAATCTCAAATTTGTTTGGTCGTTTTGATGCTCCTACTTTGGGCAATATTTTTTCAAACCTTTATGTTTGAAATATAATTGGAAACCAACCAAAAACACTCGCGACAGCAGAGCAACTGTGACACGTATTCAAGGAAGAACTCTTAACCCGTTTCTTTTTTGGAAAATTCCATTTGTAAGCAAAGTTAGATAATGAAATTAACTAAGTTCCCCTGTAATAATATAATTTGCAGAGCATTACGCTGTAGGTCTTATTAAGAGTCGGTAGTTATGGACCAAAATATTGCCTCTTAGAAAAGTACGACTGCATCTAACTGATGAGTCCAACTGTCGTGCTTGGGCGAATCGCATTGGACTAAAGGTCACAAAAAATTTTAAATTATTTAATTGGAAAAAATTATTAATTATAAAAAATTGTACCATTAGAATGAATTTCGCCTGAAATAGAGAAATAATCGTTCCATATTATTTTTTTTAGAAGTTTGCTTTCGTGAAAGAAAGTTTTTATGAGTGCAAAAAACCCATTTTTTTTGTGAACTGGATACACAGACAAATTTATTCACACGATAAAATAATAAATTGGCACTCGAATTTCAAGGATAGGGGTAATAGCATGTTCGCCATAACCATTTTCCTTCATATTAAAAAAAAAAAAAAAAAAAAAAAAAAAAAAAAAAAAAAAAAAAAAAAATTTCCAACTGGGAAATGAACCAAGTATCTTCCGCGTAGACGGACGACACCTCAACGAACAACACCACCAACAGTTTGAATTTTTCGCGTTTTTAAACAAGTATAATAAGCTTAAATGAAAAATGACACAAATGGTGAAGGTGCTCACCCAATTAGCCTTCATTATAAAAAAAAAAGATTTTTTTCAACTTGGAAATGAACCCAGGACCTTCCGGGTAGGACGACCCCTCAACGAGCAACACCACCAACGATTTGAATTTTTCGCGATTTAAGACCAGAATATAAACTTACATGAAAAATGACACCCAAAGTTAGAAACTATTTGAAATTCGCATCACTTCTTTTATAATAGGAGTATGGTGCAGGTGGCTGACGGGTGTTGTCAGTAACTCGACCATAACAGGTTCGATTCCGGCCAAGACTATGAAATAAAAATAGTCTGCAGTAGAATTGTGGAAGATAGAGAGAGAAGAGAGAGGCGAGGAAGGGGAGAAAGAAGAGAGAGTGAGGAGAGAGAGAGAGAGGGGCGCGACCCCTCCCACCGGTGGAGAGAAGTGCAAGGAGAAAAAAAAATGGTTTTTTGGCGGCATTGACGGCCGCGCGCGGCCGTCAATGCCGCCAAAAAACCATTTTTTTTTCTCCTTGCACTTCTCTAATTACATTTAAAATTCTCATAGACTGACGGCGGCGCCGACGACTCAGGTTGGTGAAGGTGAGTTCATAACTGTGTCTGTGATGAATAAATGGAATTGGTTAATCTGTTAGGGTTAGATCTGGAGGGTAAACGGGTGACCCTAGGACCCCGGTCGATATCTCAAAAGATAGGTCTTGAACAGGGCTACCTTTCAAAAAATATTTCAGGGTTGCCACTTTACTGGAAGTATGATTTTTTTAAAGTCAAAGGGTGACCATGTATCTTTGTGTGACTATATGGAATTAGTTAATATCGGAAAATAGCCTCTGGAGGGTAAACGGGTGACCCTAGGACCCCGGTCGATATCTCAAAAGATAGGTCTTGAACAGGGCTACCTTTCAAAAAATATTTCAGGGTTGCCACTTTACTGGAAGTATGATTTTTTTTAAGTCAAAGGGTGACCATGTATCTTTGTGTGACTATATGGAATTAGTTAATATCGGAAAATAGCCTCTGGAGGGTAAACGGGTGACCCTAGGACCCCGGTCGATATCTCAAAAGATAGGTCTTGAACAGGGCTACCTTTCAAAAAATATTTCAGGGTTGCCACTTTACTGGAAGTATGATTTTTTTAAAGTCAAAGGGTGACCATGTATCTTTGTGTGACTATATGGAATTAGTTAATATCGGAAAATAGCCTCTGGAGGGTAAACGGGTGACCCTAGGACCCCGGTCGATATCTCAAAAGATAGGTCTTGAACAGGGCTACCTTTCAAAAAATATTTCAGGGTTGCCACTTTACTGGAAGTATGATTTTTTTTAAGTCAAAGGGTGACCATGTATCTTTGTGTGACTATATGGAATTAGTTAATATCGGAAAATAGCCTCTGGAGGGTAAACGGGTGACCCTAGGACCCCGGTCGATATCTCAAAAGATAGGTCTTGAACAGGGCTACCTTTCAAAAAATATTTCAGGGTTGCCACTTTACTGGAAGTATGATTTTTTTTAAGTCAAAGGGTGACCATGTATCTTTGTGTGACTATATGGAATTAGTTAATATCGGAAAATAGCCTCTGGAGGGTAAACGGGTGACCCTAGGACCCCGGTCGATATCTCAAAAGATAGGTCTTGAACAGGGCTACCTTTCAAAAAATATTTCAGGGTTGCCACTTTACTGGAAGTATGATTTTTTTTAAGTCAAAGGGTGACCATGTATCTTTGTGTGACTATATGGAATTAGTTAATATCGGAAAATAGCCTCTGGAGGGTAAACGGGTGACCCTAGGACCCCGGTCGATATCTCAAAAGATAGGTCTTGAACAGGGCTACCTTTCAAAAAATATTTCAGGGTTGCCACTTTACTGGAAGTATGATTTTTTTTAAGTCAAAGGGTGACCATGTATCTTTGTGTGACTATATGGAATTAGTTAATATCGGAAAATAGCCTCTGGAGGGTAAACGGGTGACCCTAGGACCCCGGTCGATATCTCAAAAGATAGGTCTTGAACAGGGCTACCTTTCAAAAAATATTTCAGGGTTGCCACTTTACTGGAAGTATGATTTTTTTTAAGTCAAAGGGTGACCATGTATCTTTGTGTGACTATATGGAATTAGTTAATATCGGAAAATAGCCTCTGGAGGGTAAACGGGTGACCCTAGGACCCCGGTCGATATCTCAAAAGATAGGTCTTGAACAGGGCTACCTTTCAAAAAATATTTCAGGGTTGCCACTTTACTGGAAGTATGATTTTTTTTAAGTCAAAGGGTGACCATGTATCTTTGTGTGACTATATGGAATTAGTTAATATCGGAAAATAGCCTCTGGAGGGTAAACGGGTGACCCTAGGACCCCGGTCGATATCTCAAAAGATAGGTCTTGAACAGGGCTACCTTTCAAAAAATATTACAGGGTTGCCACTTTACTGGAAGTATGATTTTTTTAAAGTCAAAGGGTGACCATGTATCTTTGTGTGACTATATGGAATTAGTTAATATCGGAAAATAGCCTCTGGAGGGTAAACGGGTGACCCTAGGACCCCGGTCGATATCTCAAAAGATAGGTCTTGAACAGGGCTACCTTTCAAAAAATATTTCAGGGTTGCCACTTTACTGGAAGTATGATTTTTTTTAAGTCAAAGGGTGACCATGTATCTTTGTGTGACTATATGGAATTAGTTAATATCGGAAAATAGCCTCTGGAGGGTAAACGGGTGACCCTAGGACCCCGGTCGATATCTCAAAAGATAGGTCTTGAACAGGGCTACCTTTCAAAAAATATTTCAGGGTTGCCACTTTACTGGAAGTATGATTTTTTTTAAGTCAAAGGGTGACCATGTATCTTTGTGTGACTATATGGAATTAGTTAATATCGGAAAATAGCCTCTGGAGGGTAAACGGGTGACCCTAGGACCCCGGTCGATATCTCAAAAGATAGGTCTTGAACAGGGCTACCTTTCAAAAAATATTTCAGGGTTGCCACTTTACTGGAAGTATGATTTTTTTAAAGTCAAAGGGTGACCATGTATCTTTGTGTGACTATATGGAATTAGTTAATATCGGAAAATAGCCTCTGGAGGGTAAACGGGTGACCCTAGGACCCCGGTCGATATCTCAAAAGATAGGTCTTGAACAGGGCTACCTTTCAAAAAATATTTCAGGGTTGCCACTTTACTGGAAGTATGATTTTTTTTAAGTCAAAGGGTGACCATGTATCTTTGTGTGACTATATGGAATTAGTTAATATCGGAAAATAGCCTCTGGAGGGTAAACGGGTGACCCTAGGACCCCGGTCGATATCTCAAAAGATAGGTCTTGAACAGGGCTACCTTTCAAAAAATATTTCAGGGTTGCCACTTTACTGGAAGTATGATTTTTTTTAAGTCAAAGGGTGACCATGTATCTTTGTGTGACTATATGGAATTAGTTAATATCGGAAAATAGCCTCTGGAGGGTAAACGGGTGACCCTAGGACCCCGGTCGATATCTCAAAAGATAGGTCTTGAACAGGGCTACCTTTCAAAAAATATTTCAGGGTTGCCACTTTACTGGAAGTATGATTTTTTTTAAGTCAAAGGGTGACCATGTATCTTTGTGTGACTATATGGAATTAGTTAATATCGGAAAATAGCCTCTGGAGGGTAAACGGGTGACCCTAGGACCCCGGTCGATATCTCAAAAGATAGGTCTTGAACAGGGCTACCTTTCAAAAAATATTTCAGGGTTGCCACTTTACTGGAAGTATGATTTTTTTTAAGTCAAAGGGTGACCATGTATCTTTGTGTGACTATATGGAATTAGTTAATATCGGAAAATAGCCTCTGGAGGGTAAACGGGTGACCCTAGGACCCCGGTCGATATCTCAAAAGATAGGTCTTGAACAGGGCTACCTTTCAAAAAATATTTCAGGGTTGCCACTTTACTGGAAGTATGATTTTTTTTAAGTCAAAGGGTGACCATGTATCTTTGTGTGACTATATGGAATTAGTTAATATCGGAAAATAGCCTCTGGAGGGTAAACGGGTGACCCTAGGACCCCGGTCGATATCTCAAAAGATAGGTCTTGAACAGGGCTACCTTTCAAAAAATATTTCAGGGTTGCCACTTTACTGGAAGTATGATTTTTTTTAAGTCAAAGGGTGACCATGTATCTTTGTGTGACTATATGGAATTAGTTAATATCGGAAAATAGCCTCTGGAGGGTAAACGGGTGACCCTAGGACCCCGGTCGATATCTCAAAAGATAGGTCTTGAACAGGGCTACCTTTCAAAAAATATTACAGGGTTGCCACTTTACTGGAAGTATGATTTTTTTAAAGTCAAAGGGTGACCATGTATCTTTGTGTGACTATATGGAATTAGTTAATATCGGAAAATAGCCTCTGGAGGGTAAACGGGTGACCCTAGGACCCCGGTCGATATCTCAAAAGATAGGTCTTGAACAGGGCTACCTTTCAAAAAATATTTCAGGGTTGCCACTTTACTGGAAGTATGATTTTTTTTAAGTCAAAGGGTGACCATGTATCTTTGTGTGACTATATGGAATTAGTTAATATCGGAAAATAGCCTCTGGAGGGTAAACGGGTGACCCTAGGACCCCGGTCGATATCTCAAAAGATAGGTCTTGAACAGGGCTACCTTTCAAAAAATATTTCAGGGTTGCCACTTTACTGGAAGTATGATTTTTTTTAAGTCAAAGGGTGACCATGTATCTTTGTGTGACTATATGGAATTAGTTAATATCGGAAAATAGCCTCTGGAGGGTAAACGGGTGACCCTAGGACCCCGGTCGATATCTCAAAAGATAGGTCTTGAACAGGGCTACCTTTCAAAAAATATTTCAGGGTTGCCACTTTACTGGAAGTATGATTTTTTTTAAGTCAAAGGGTGACCATGTATCTTTGTGTGACTATATGGAATTAGTTAATATCGGAAAATAGCCTCTGGAGGGTAAACGGGTGACCCTAGGACCCCGGTCGATATCTCAAAAGATAGGTCTTGAACAGGGCTACCTTTCAAAAAATATTTCAGGGTTGCCACTTTACTGGAAGTATGATTTTTTTTAAAGTCAAAGGGTGACCATGTATCTTTGTGTGACTATATGGAATTAGTTAATATCGGAAAATAGCCTCTGGAGGGTAAACGGGTGACCCTAGGACCCCGGTCGATATCTCAAAAGATAGGTCTTGAACAGGGCTACCTTTCAAAAAATATTTCAGGGTTGCCACTTTACTGGAAGTATGATTTTTTTTAAGTCAAAGGGTGACCATGTATCTTTGTGTGACTATATGGAATTAGTTAATATCGGAAAATAGCCTCTGGAGGGTAAACGGGTGACCCTAGGACCCCGGTCGATATCTCAAAAGATAGGTCTTGAACAGGGCTACCTTTCAAAAAATATTTCAGGGTTGCCACTTTACTGGAAGTATGATTTTTTTTAAGTCAAAGGGTGACCATGTATCTTTGTGTGACTATATGGAATTAGTTAATATCGGAAAATAGCCTCTGGAGGGTAAACGGGTGACCCTAGGACCCCGGTCGATATCTCAAAAGATAGGTCTTGAACAGGGCTACCTTTCAAAAAATATTTCAGGGTTGCCACTTTACTGGAAGTATGATTTTTTTAAAGTCAAAGGGTGACCATGTATCTTTGTGTGACTATATGGAATTAGTTAATATCGGAAAATAGCCTCTGGAGGGTAAACGGGTGACCCTAGGACCCCGGTCGATATCTCAAAAGATAGGTCTTGAACAGGGCTACCTTTCAAAAAATATTTCAGGGTTGCCACTTTACTGGAAGTATGATTTTTTTTAAGTCAAAGGGTGACCATGTATCTTTGTGTGACTATATGGAATTAGTTAATATCGGAAAATAGCCTCTGGAGGGTAAACGGGTGACCCTAGGACCCCGGTCGATATCTCAAAAGATAGGTCTTGAACAGGGCTACCTTTCAAAAAATATTTCAGGGTTGCCACTTTACTGGAAGTATGATTTTTTTTAAGTCAAAGGGTGACCATGTATCTTTGTGTGACTATATGGAATTAGTTAATATCGGAAAATAGCCTCTGGAGGGTAAACGGGTGACCCTAGGACCCCGGTCGATATCTCAAAAGATAGGTCTTGAACAGGGCTACCTTTCAAAAAATATTTCAGGGTTGCCACTTTACTGGAAGTATGATTTTTTTTAAGTCAAAGGGTGACCATGTATCTTTGTGTGACTATATGGAATTAGTTAATATCGGAAAATAGCCTCTGGAGGGTAAACGGGTGACCCTAGGACCCCGGTCGATATCTCAAAAGATAGGTCTTGAACAGGGCTACCTTTCAAAAAATATTTCAGGGTTGCCACTTTACTGGAAGTATGATTTTTTTTAAGTCAAAGGGTGACCATGTATCTTTGTGTGACTATATGGAATTAGTTAATATCGGAAAATAGCCTCTGGAGGGTAAACGGGTGACCCTAGGACCCCGGTCGATATCTCAAAAGATAGGTCTTGAACAGGGCTACCTTTCAAAAAATATTTCAGGGTTGCCACTTTACTGGAAGTATGATTTTTTTTAAGTCAAAGGGTGACCATGTATCTTTGTGTGACTATATGGAATTAGTTAATATCGGAAAATAGCCTCTGGAGGGTAAACGGGTGACCCTAGGACCCCGGTCGATATCTCAAAAGATAGGTCTTGAACAGGGCTACCTTTCAAAAAATATTTCAGGGTTGCCACTTTACTGGAAGTATGATTTTTTTTAAGTCAAAGGGTGACCATGTATCTTTGTGTGACTATATGGAATTAGTTAATATCGGAAAATAGCCCTCTGGAGGGTAAACGGGTGACCCTAGGACCCCGGTCGATATCTCAAAAGATAGGTCTTGAACAGGGCTACCTTTCAAAAAATATTTCAGGGTTGCCACTTTACTGGAAGTATGATTTTTTTTTAAGTCAAAGGGTGACCATGTATCTTTGTGTGACTATATGGAATTAGTTAATATCGGAAAATAGCCTCTGGAGGGTAAACGGGGTGACCCTAGGACCCCGGTCGATATCTCAAAAGATAGGTCTTGAACAGGGCTACCTTTCAAAAAATATT